>VZRI01012201.1:30842-93037 GCA_013397515.1 Upupa epops | reverse complement strand
TGTCTCTGTAACTAGAGAAAATCCTGCAGACCAATAGNCTGGATGTGTTCCTGTGCAACTTGGTCTAGGTGATGCTTCTGTGGCAGAGGGATTGGTCTAGATGACCTTTTGAGGTCCCTTCCTATCTCTAATGATTCTATGATTCTATAATTGTATGAATCTTCAAAATATGACTGCTGGAGAAAGCATCAACAATAAAAGTTGGAATAAAAAACATAGGCTGTGGTTTCTTGAAACACTTGAGGAAGCAGAGCAAGTAACGGTGAAATAAATAAAAAGTATATGTAATGAAATTTAAGGGGGAAAAAAATGCAACCAGAGTTTTAAAACTTTCATTAGGAGACACCAGAAGAAACAAAAGAAGAGTTCCTGTTAACTGTGACTGTTGGAGACCAGATACTAGGACTAGATGGATCACTGTCTGATCCAGCTTCCTCTGTGCCTCTGTTCCCTGTTGTTACATTAGCATTTTAAAATGTTATTTTTAAAACAAGATAAACAGTATTTTAACGTAGGAAGTAGCCCATGGAGAAACTGTTTATTCTAAGAGATGAACAAATTTCCTCAAGTTTTTGATGAATGTGCCATTTCCTGCCTAAGGATAGTCCTTTCTGTTAACTGGAATGCATTTAACTCCTTCCTTGTTGAATGCAGTGGATCTCCTCTGTGCTCCAGCACTCTTGAAAACATGTAATTATCATCATGTGGTGATGTCATCAGGTCATCTTGCATAGCGGAGGAATTGTTTTTGTCAACTAAATGAATTAAGAACTGTGCTTTCCCTCAAGGTTTGGGGTTTTTTTGGATGTACATCTGCTTAGTTCAGATAGAAATAGCTTTTCCTGTTTCAGTCTAAAGGTCCTTCCATCACCACCATGTCTGCACAGCTCTGTGAATGGGTGTAGGAGTCAAAGTCCCTTTCATCCCTCTGCAGGTAATGTCAGAGGGAAAATAATGGGCACCCAGGTGCTGCAGTTTGCACTTTGCCCGTGTTGAGATGCTGGTCATTGAATCATGAGGGACACTAGTATGCACCAAGATTTAGGATCCAGGGTAATGGCCATGTTACTGTTCCTTTAAAGGGGAGTTTTTAGATGAAGTTACAATTAAAATCCAACATTTTTTTTTATAAGTCCGTGGAAATTAGGTACTCAAATGTCTTCTGTGCCTTTGAAAACCTCTGCATAAGTTTATAAATTTGATCACAACAGTCCCTTCTGGCCCTCTAATCTATGCATCTCTTAACCTTCATACCATGGGAATTAAACTAATTTTCAGCTCATAGATTGGTTACGCTGAGATCCACTTCATTTACTTACTGATGGGATTTATTTTTCCCTGTTTTATACTGAAGGAAATGTGGAACACTCTCCTAATTCATGGCAGCTATTGATTTTATTTGCTTGCTGGGAGTTTGTTTTGGGGGTGGAGGACCGTTTCTATACGTGTTGTTTAAAGCAAACACAGTTTAAATGCAACAGTTGAAATTTTTATTGTGTGTTTTTAATACGATTTCAGAAAGCAATGGAGAGCACGTAATCAGTGCAAAGAGAGAGTAAGCACACTGCAGGGCTGGAATAGAAAACTTACTTTGCTTCTTCCCTACCCAGTGATGCATGGATGAGAGGATATTATGGATTCACACATGATTGCTGTACCTCAGGAGGACTGCAAAGTGACTTTCTCCTCTCTCTGGAAGACTTACTCATGAAACAACAGTGTAAGAAGAAGAACAGATAATTAAAACCTTTTTCCTGTACTTTTGTTCTTTTGTCCTGCAAAATGATTTTGAAAAATATTAGGATTTTTTTTAGGAACTTAGTGACCTCCTGAAAATTAAGTGTTACCTCTTTGTAGCTCTGTTAGCTGGACTGATCCCCCAAAACACTGTGCTGCATGCATACTCAGCTCAGCACCATTCCTGTAGCATGGCATAACACTCTGGTGAACAAAGTTAGATTTATCAGAAATATAAATAGTTGTTTATTTGTTTTTAATACCAGACCCTGCTTCCTTTCAAGACTATTTAGTTTGAAAATTTATGCATCATGGAATAATACCTTCTGAGATATCTGTGAGTGCACTCATTTAATGAGATTACCAGCCTCTCGATAACTTCCCCGTGCTCACAGTGAATCTTTTCAAGTGGAAGAATATTTACAATTTACAAGAAGGTATTTGTATTGGTGAAAGAAAACCATTATTGTATTTTGGAAAACCTTGTAAATGAAGTCCTCACTAAATCCATTATTGGGCATTTCACTGCTTTTATCGTTTAATTGCAAACTCCTGTGAACACCATTTGTCAATTGTATGCTTTTATAATGTATTGGAGGCTGATTGGATTGACATCATTAACATCAACAGATTACTTTAGCACCAGCAATCATAATCACAGAACCATAATCTAGATTAACCTGCATTTTCCTCTGACCATAAAGAGCTGGAAACATTTTTAGGCAAAGGTTCTTAGCAAGAAACTGCAGGCTCTACTCAATTGCTTAAATAGAGATGCCTAGTGCTAGGGGAGGTGCCTTGTAGTGCCACCTGACCTACAGCAGGTGCAGACTTTTGGGTGTTATCTTTGCTTCTTTTTCATTTATGCCTCAGATACTCTGGCTGGATCAGTGCTACTAAATACCTGTGTGTTGGCAGCTGAAAGAAAACCTGCCTTCTACACTGTGATTAAGAATGCCGTGCTGCATGTTAGCTGATCATTCATCTCCCATTGCAGAAACTGATTACTCAGTCAAGAGCAAGCCTAGCACACTAATCACCTATATTTGGTCGATGGATCGGTTCTCTGGTTTCTACTCTTAGTGTTGGGTTGGTTTCCACAAACTCTACTAAGAACTTACTTAATTTTTGTACTCAGCTTTGTTTTATCTAGGGCTGGTTTTCACCATGGTTTATTTTTCAAGTCCCTCTTTTCTCATCTTAAGTCATTAGCACTGAAAAGAAGGTTTGGTCAAGTGACAAATTCATCCTTACCTCCAAACATGTATATAAAAATGGATGGCTTTCATCTTTTTCACCTCTTATACATCACTCCCAAGTTCATAAATGCCTTAGGTCAAATTTAGTGGCCTAAACACAGGCATTTAGTGCTGTTTCAGGAATTCTATATCTCACACATTCACAGGGGGCCGGCCGGCATTCAATACCCTTCTTCTAGAGTGACAGATGAACAAGTGCAATATGAAAGCATGCAGAAAGTGATATTGTGCCTTCTCTAGTTGGGCAACAAATCAGATAGTTTAAGACCGAGACCATGTATGAAAAAACTTTCACTGATTTCCATGGAGCAGGAAAGATACCCCATGGTTATGAGGGTGTCATTATGGTAACTGCAAAATGTTAATCACAACATCCTGTCAGGGGGCCCCAAGAGTCTCATTAATAGGGACGTTTCCCTTCTCCAAGTGCTCACAATGGAAGGTATTTTGTTGACTTTTATAGAAGCTGACTCAGGACATATGGGTCAGCCTCAAGAATACCTGCTAACTACGAGGTACTTAACAGTGGCTTATTAAGATCCTTCTGTATTCCCAAAAGGTGTGTTGTAAACCCTGACTGCATGCCTAAAGCATTCGTGTTTACCTGTGCAAAAATACAATGACAGTCTGTATTTGTTCAAGTTTGTTTAGATGTCATAGAAATTCTTCAGTTTCTGTGATTTTCACAGTGGTAAAAGAGTTGCTGGTGAAATGACATTGTTTTTTTTAAGCAGAACTATGTATTTGATCATTTAAATACTTACCCAAGTCACAACTTTCAATTATTTGTAAAACTTTCCTAAGAAGCAACACACCTAAAAATGACTGCCTACGAACATAATGGGTTTTGTGAATTGTGCAGCTTTTGTAGCCTGACAGCTTGGTGAAAGGAAATCATACCACCATGTCATAATCTATTTTGCTTTGCTGTAATAGGAATTTGAGCATGATCTTTACTGATATGAAGTGACGTGTGATTCAGTCTAGCACAGTTCAGTAGCACCTTAGTTCAAAGTTAATATATTAATACGGCTTAAGTCAATTGCTACCTACTATAAGGAGTTTTGTAGTACCAGAAGTTGTGCTGATTAAGAAGGTAAGGAATACAGTACAATATCAACAGTTCTGAAGTACATTATTTACCTTCTTTAAGAGCCAGCATAGAGGCTTGACCTGCTGCTGCGCTGCCAACCAACTATGGGCTTCTATGTGCAATCAATGACACAGACTTTAGGAAAACCTTAAACCTTTAAAACCTTATAATGTTCCTTAGAAAACATCACTGAGGCAAGTCCCAAGCAGTAAACTACAGTAGTTAGATTGACATCAAATAGAAGATGGGTGAAAGAGGGGGAAAAAGTCTGAAAAGAAGAAACACATGAACATTCAGCACAGGACTGCGACACTGAGAACAGAATCAATCAGGACACCAAAGAACAATTAGAGAAGAAATTCTTTAATCTTTAATTGCCTACACACAAATGACAGAAGCTTGGGTGATAAACAAGCTGAACTGGAATTGCTTATTTATGAGCATGGGAACCACCTGGATGGTACAACACAAACCTCAGGGGATGGTTCACAGGACAGGAACATTAAAATTAACATTTATGGTTCTTTTAGGAAGGACAATTTAGACAAAATAGTAAGGGGGGGTGACATTTTTTTCATAAAACCCCTCAATTTTACTGAAGTCCCCTATGATTTTTGGTGTTTATATGATATATATAGTCTCTGGGTCATTTTAACTGTGGTACAAAGACAACGGCTGTACCATAGCTTGGTGAGGAAGACAGCAAAGTCCTCATCTGATTGCTTGAATACTAGTCTATTAAATCATCTTTTATGAATGGCCTTATGCATGTGGTATACATTTAATGTTTTTTATATATGAGGTGACTGCCAGCTGCTATAAATTTCATAGAATCATTGAATCTTCCAGGCTGGAAGAGACCTCCAGATATCATCTAGTCCAACCTCCCTAGACAAGCAGGGACATCTCTACCTATGTCAGGTTGCTCAGAGCCTCACCAAGCCTGGCCCTCAATGACTTCAAGGATGGGTCCCCCACCATCTCCCTGGGCAGCTCATTCCAGCCATCAACCACCCTCACATCGAAGAGCTTGTTTCTATTCTCCAACCTAGATCTCTCCTTTCCCAGCTTGAACCCATTGCTTCTTGTTCCATCCATACATATCCTATTCCTTTGGAATAGACCTTCCCCTGTCTTCATGGAGACCCACCCCCTCAGGTACTGGACAGTCAAAAGAAGGTCCTCCTAGATCCTTCTCCAGAGTGAACAGCCTCAACTCTCTCAGCTTGTCCTCAAAGGAGAGATGCTCCATTCCCCTGACCATTTTGGTGGCCTCCTCACACTCCACTATGTCTGCATCTTTCTTGTGCTGGAAGCTCCAGAAGTGGACACAATACTCCAGGTGAGGTCTCAGCAGGGCAGAGTGTAGGGGCAGAATCTTCTCTCTTGTTCTGCTGGGCACATAGTGATGGAAGGGTAATGAGACAAAGTGCCAAATTATATGAAAATCAAACTGTTGTACCTTGTGCAAAGAGCCTGTAAACTGTTACTGCATGAGCTTAAATCAATTATGTCCTTCAACGGTAGAATTTAAATACCAGAGGATCCATTCAGGTTATGTGAGCATCACAGACACACACACACAATTATTCTAAGTTATAATAACTTGTGTCACATTTTTTCTTCAATCTTTTCTTTAAAAAGACAACTGTCAGAACATTTCTTGTGATGTGAAAGATTCTTTTTCTTCTTCTTTTGTGCTTATATGTAGCCACTGGGTATATGAAATGGCAGTAGTATTGCACTAAAAGTGATTATAACTCCTTAAAATTGCTCAAATATATTAGAAATGAAATGAACTATAATAAAGAATAATTAGCAACCAGACAGGAATGTTCTGTCTAGATGTTCTGTAACCTAGTTACAGCTATGAGGAAATGTGACTCAGCATTGAAATATGTGAGAGAGGCAAGAAACTTTCCAAACTTAATAAATAAATAAATTCTACAGTCTATTTAAATTCTGTGCATTGCATAAATAGATAAAATCTTGATGATGTAGCCTCTTTTTGTTTTGATCAGCAAAACGTGAATTCTGGACCCTGAAGTACTTCCATGACTCTTTCATTTCATCAGTATAAAATTTCATTGCTTACTCAAACTCTGTCACTGTAGTTTACTGGAGTTCCTTTGGAGGTGTGAGGTCAGACTGGATAGTACAGGAATGTTAGGATGGCTATAGAGGGGTTTGTATTGGATGTGAAATCATTGGTGAGATGGTTGTTCCCATTACCTTTGCTGTCTGGGAAGTTCAGTGCATGAACCCCACGTTTACTTTATGTCACCTTCAAGTCACATATTTTATTCGTTTGTTTTCTAATTTTCTCATGTAGACTCCAAACAGCCACAGAATGATACCTACAAAAGTTTGTTCTCTAATCCTAGAGTAGATATAATCTTCATGCAGTGTTTGTTACATAAAATGAATGCAAGGTCTCTAATTACAGTTGTACATAAAAAGGATGAATAAACTGGTGACTTGTTCTCTTTGGAATAGTGTTCTATGCAATAGTTGTGTGCTCTGCATCTGTTGCATGACAGGTTGTAAATGATGTGTGTGTTCATTAAAGGTAAATCACCTTCCCTGTGCTTCAGTGTCTCTGAAATTCCAACTTCAGCACCCATGATACACATTCCCAGATTGTAGAATCACTAGGGATTGGAAGGAACCTTGAAAGATCATCTAGTCTAATCCCTTTTCTACAGCAGGTTCACCTAGACCAAGTCACAGATCATCACAGAACAGGACATTACCGATTGGAAGCGATCTGGAAAGATCATCCAGTCCAATCCCCCTGCCACAGCAGGATCACCTGGACCAAGTCCAGGCAGGTTTCAAATATCTCCAGAGACAGAGACTCCACAACTCCCTCGGGAAGCCCCTCCAGTGCCCCATCACCCTCACTGGGAAGAAGTTACAGAATCACAGAATCAGTCAGGGTTGGAAGGGACCACAGGACCATCCAGTTCCAACCCCCCTGCCATGGGCAGGAACACCCCACCCTAGACCAAAGAATGACTAGTGGCTGTATTGTTCTCAATCAGTTTTTCTATTAATGGTCACCGTAGATCATTTCTTTCAAGCCGCATGAGGATGTGTACTATCAAGTTATTTAAGCAAAAGATGGTTCAACTGCTAGTCCTCATAATATGTTATTAAACATTATCGAGTAGAGTCTGATAGACTTCTGTCATCTGCTTTGCTTTTACAATCCTCAGGCATATTCATAATGCAAACCTGTAGTTCTTATTTTAATTTATATTATACTATTTTATCTGTCTACAGATGTAATTGCATTATCCTGGGAAATTAGTTGTGTGCAACACATGAATAATCTTGCCTTCTCCTTCAATGTGTTTCATCTTTTCTAAATGAATTTCATCCTCATCCATTTTATTGACTAGAGTCTTCATCTGATGGGAAGTAGAACAGGTTTTATTTGGTTTTCTGCTTCCACATGCAACTTTGGCCACTGCTTTATTAGGCTGTTGTCTTTACCTGTCATCCTCTTGATATATTTTTTCTCTCCCCTGTCCATCTAAGAAAGGAGGAGTAATAGAATGGCTTTGATTGGCACCTGGCTTCCAGCCAGGGCCAAAACCACCACAAACAGAAATTGGTGAGTGATTTTCATGATTTTTATCTAGACTGATGAGTTTTTTCATCTTACTTTCTCTATTTTCCTGTGGGTAACAAGAGTTTGTCTGGGTAGGCACCTGGCAGTTGGCCGAAGTCAATCCACCACAGCAGACAAATGTAGGTTAAATATGAATGCTTTGTGCCTAGTTGTGGATAACCTCAAGAACCAATCACGATGACATTATTTGAGACATTAGCTGTAGGAAATGTTCTCAGTGGAACAAAGATAGATCAGCGGATAGCAAGAATTGCTGGAGAATTGCCTACTCTTTTTCACATCTAATCTGAATGTACCTGCCATTTTGGTTGCCTTTTGCTTTGCTTCGGCACAGAGCACTGGCAATGCAATGGTGACAAAGTGTTCACAGAACAACCTGTTACATGCACCCCAAACGAAGCAGTAAGTTTTTCATCTGCTGAGGTGAGAAGTGTCAACTTGTTAGAAATTAATTTTCAGCTCTAGAGTTTCTTTTGTGAAGGTTGCTGAGGTGTACTTGTTTCTGCTGCAGTGCTGTCAGTGTTCATTACATGTCCCAGTCTCATGTGGAGAATGCAATAAACACAAGTGGAAATGATGTAAAAGCAGAACTACTTGTGTTGTGTTTCTTTTTATTGAACCCACCCAGTGAATTCCACATTAGAGAAGAATAAATTCTCTTTAAAAATTAAAGGAAAACAAAAGTTGCATTATAATTATGCACAATACAAGAAAATACTGTTAAAGTACTTTTCCCCCCCAAAATTCAAAGTGAAACATTACTAAAATACATTTTGATTTACTAATGTAAATGTATTTATCATTTATCACTGTAGACCGAGCTCAAAACAATAACAACACTTAATATTTCAAATTAAAGAAATGTATAAGCCAAGACAACCGCTACAGAGACCAACATTTGAATCTACACTTCAAATTTAATCTGAGTTAAAGTGCAACAGTGTGATCTTTGGGATGTAAATAAGAGACTACCCGTTGTCTCTGATGGCTAGTCTCAGCTTTAACAAAATCAATAGGAAAATAGATGTTCCTCATGAGGGCAAAGCAAAACCTGAAACTATATTGATGTCTCCTCTTCTGAGGATTACAAAGTCCTCATCTGAATAGCCTGTAGAGATACTTTCATCTCTCCATCAGCTGTAGCGGGAGGCTTTGGTGTTTAGCCTGCTTGAGCTGAGGTTGGTTTTGTGAAACACTGCTCTTCTCTGATTTATACAAGATATCTCCACTCATTTCTGTGGCCTTTGGATACAGGCATCATGAAAAGAAGGCATTTAGCTAGAATTTGGGATGTTGCCATTCCTCCTAGGTCATGTTTATCCTACAATTTTAAAATCAGAATATGAAAGTTGTAATAGGCCACAGTGAGGCACTCTGCACCTCTTAGCTGTCTAGAACGATCTGAAGAGAAGCTATAGATAGGTGGGTGTTGGGCTCTTCTTCCAGGCAACTAGTGATAGGACAAGAGGGCAAGGCCTGAAGCTGCACCAGAGGCAGTTTACACTGGATATTAGGAAGCCCTTCCTCACAGAAAGGGTGATCAGACCCTGGAATGGACTGCCAGGGAGGTGGTGGAATCCCCATACTTAGAGATGATTAAGAAAAGATTGGATAAAGCTCTTAATGCCCATCATGGTGATGTTAGGTCCTAGACTGGGCTTGATGAACTTAGAGGTCTTTTCCAGCCTCAATAATTCTGTGATTCTGTAGAAAATAGGTTAATGTTCCAAAAATAACATATTTCACAAGAAATGCAAAGTATTTGATTCAATTTTTAAGGGTAGAAATGTTAAAAATGAAACGTTTTTGAAAATTCAAGTAGAATCATCCTTGAAACCAAACTAACCAAATTTGGGTGTCTATAATAAAAAACCCCTGAGTCTGTTCAGCTGTAGTTGCCTAATCTCTACAAGACCCCTGTCTGCTCTTTGAGTTTTAATGACTATGCCTATGTGTGATGGCCATGGACTTAAATAGACCACCAGAGTAGAGAGACATCCAGCCAACATAGTACCTGGTCGTCACTCTCTCTGTTTGCCCTTTATAATAGTTATTTAATAACTATTTATTTAGGGTATACATAGCATGCCCAATTTCCACTGTGTCCCTCAGTTTTCCCAGAGCATAGGAGAATATTACAGAAGAAAGTTTGTTCATAAACACCTAGAGATATGCATGGCAGAGAAACAGGGAGATTGCGGTTGGTGTAAGGATTCAATGTGTCATGGCCTCTGCCCTTCTCCTGCAACACTCATGAAAGTTATACAACTTGGTTTCTGTAAAGCTAGGATTTAATATGATGCAAACAAGTGTCTAGTATCTAATAGCATATGTCTAGATATTATGAAATATTTATATAACTAGTATTATCTATTAGCAAAACCCAGATATGTTAAATATGACAAATTAAACTCTAAATTGGAAACAAATCTCCTCCCTCACCCATTTCCTCTCATGGTAGACTTATTCTTTCAGGTTTAATTTTAATCGAGTTCCTGGATTGCAACAAAGACTACAGATTGAGTAATACAATTTACTTTCTGTCACCTTGGAGTATAAAAGTATTCACTCTCAGGTCTTCTTAATGGCATTCTGGTCCTTACTCCTGTTGATGGATCACGAGATCTCCTGCTGTCCCTCCATTTCGTCTGGGAAAAGGCATTGTCCTTGTCTCAAAGTAGTCCTACGGACACAGAATGTAGAAGTCAAGCAAAGAGAAACAGGCAGCTGTCACCTTGGCTGCTCAGTCACATTGCTGTAGAAGAACGGGGCACACAGTGACTGTTAATCAGGCAGATTAAGCAGTTATACAAACTGCCATCCAAGGATATGTAAAATGTTGTGTATACAGAAGCTTTGAAATGTTTCTTGAATATTGCCTCATGGGATGGAAAAGGATGTTCACATCTTTCCAGAAGAATACACTCTGAAACAAGGTCAAGCAGGCTGAGCTGGAAGTCAGGGTCATCAGCAGAACCAGAGAGACAGCATGTCATCTCATTCAGGGGTGCGTGGATACCTAAGGCAATTAGTAGTGTGTTAATAAGGATTTTGGTCTTGATGAAAGGAAGTGAGAATAGCAATAAGGAGTAATAATTTGCATCTGAAAGGAATACTACAATGGTGCTAAAGAACAGACTGAGTGTAAAGTTGGGTAACTTCTCCCAAACTTGTTTTTCCTCCCATGAATATGGTCTCTAGATAAAATGCCCGAGTTGCACATACGATAGTGTATGTGTCCAATGGTTTTTATGGTGCTAAAAAGCCCCCAGAGCTGTACAGATTGAAACTTTTGAGTTCAGACGGCTGAGGTCTGCTAAGAAGAATGGGCTGCTCTCATGGTCTGATGAACAGGACTATCTAGGAAACCTCGACATTTAGTAAAATACTGTAAGTGCTACGTGAATGCAAGTAAGCTGAGAGTAGACATTTAAGCACATTTCATCCTTGAAAACTGGCATTATAAAACAAATCTTGCTTTAAAAGTAGCTAAAATCCTGTAAGAGCAGCATTTTCACCTTATTATTGCTAGTAAGTACTTTGCATTGTGAATTTGAGGAAGCACAGACCTGGACACCGTGTCACTTGGAACCTACAGAGGCACACTGTTTTGCAGTAGCATACTTATGGCTTGTAGGCTATGCTTTTCCCATAGTCCTGAAGTTTAATGTTTGCTTTGCAGTCTTGAGCTCGATGTGTCCAGCTGTGGTCATTAGGAAAAATGAGTTAATTTGAAATTACTCACCTCTACCATCCCTTTCTGGAAAGCTAACCCTGAAAAACCCCTTTCAACACAACTGAATCCCTCTTTACAAAGCACAGCAAAAGAAACGGAAAACCTCTGAGGCAAAGGAAAATCTTTTTTCTTTGCTGAAATCAAATAATACTAGCTTGTGAATAACTATTATTTCATACAAATTTTTCTCAGGATGTAAAAAAGGAAAGTGGTATCATTATAAGCAAAACCTGTGATAAATAACTGAATCTCACTGAGATATTCATTTTAATAACATTTGTTCTGAATCCCCATGAAAAGCATAATGACTTCCAATGAACTAAGTCCTTTAAAACTTTCTTCAAGTCATAATGTATATGTCATGGCATATAATTCAAACAGAATAAGTATAGAGCATTCTTTGATATTTAAAACTTCTGCTAATTGTAGCAGGAGTCTGCTTGAAGTCAAAATTAGCTCTAAGATGCCTCAGAGAACAGAAGTGGGTGATGTCTGTGCTTCCTCAGATTTGGTTATAAACCAAAACATTCCCTTCATATTTAAAAAATAATAACAGATTGGAAGCAAACAACATGTATTTAATTATGTTAGGACATAGTGTAATTAGCATAAGAATATGTGCTAAGATCTCAACTCAACGTGTCAGTGCTAAAAAGGAGCACTCTTTCCCTTTTGTCTAAGGAAAATTATGAATTTTCAATTTTTCCAAGGGAGGCACTCACATAAACAGAGCAATATATATACAGAACTGTCTACTCCAGTCTTTTATTCATTATATACAGACCAAGTAATAGAAATTTATTTAAGAAACATGATGAATAGTATCATAGCATCACCAAGCATTATCCCTTACTGCATTCATTTTATTAAGACATGCTCAGAAAATAGTAATACAGTGGAAACTGAAAGCCTGAAGACATAATGCTAGGATCCCAATATATAGAACAACGCAAGGATAAAGTGCTTCATCTATCATTGCTATTGACAGGAGAAATAATATCAGATCATTTACCAAACAGTGTCAAATTAATTATTTAACTATTATGAATATTTATCACGGAAAGAAGTGGTTCGGAAGGAAGTCATTCTTTAGTTACAATGGCTTATAGGTATGCTCAGGGTGAATTGTGGAATGCCAAACTTGATGGGTGACGAAGAAGACGAGTCATTTCAAGAAGCAGTCATTCTACCATTTGGTATTCTGATGAAACACTAGTGATAAATTAATTTTGATATTTCAATAGTTACTTTGCTGAGTGAGTTTCTGGTCTAGTAAACAAGGCGCCTATCATGCTGCATCACCCTGGTTTAATTAATTTTTCCTGTTGGTTCTCTTCAAGAAGATTATTACATTTCTCTGTCAAATGTTATTTTTTGAAAACACAATTAGACCTAAACATTCCTGAGAGCACTTTATCACATTTGATAGCTTAAATGAGAGACATTGTCCTTTGCAAATTCATATGTTTTCATTAGATTAAAAGGCTTCCTATTAGAACTTTTCATTTAAACTTATACGAGGTTTCTGGTGTGTAATTCCATGCCTTGCAATATTCAATTTCTTTTGCAATATTATCTGTACGCTGTTGCTTTTTCATTACATTTAGTGTTACATTTCCATCCTTTGGTGCTCTTGTACTGAAGACGATAATTAAAACTACATAACTTTTGTTGATTCTTTTTTTTTTCACAGATGAAGATAAGTTTTATGGGTGCCAGAAAAATTAACACTAATAGCTTCACTAAATCTTTAAATGCAGTTCTAATGAGATAAATTTCCTAACTGAATTAGATGCTTGATAGCATGATGACATTTTTTTCTTTAACCTCTTCAAATTAGAGCAGTCCTGTACTGAAAAGTACTATTAGCCCTAATACAAATAACAGCAGCAAATGCAATTCTGGGTTTTTTTTCCCCTCCTTTTACTCAAAGACAACAAAAGATTGAGATCTGAATATATTAGCAAAAGAACTGTTGCCTGGTGATCATAATATTGCTTCCTTGTTGAGGTTAGTTGGCAGAGAGAAACGTAGGAAAGATTTACTACCCAGAGAAATCCACCTTTTAGCTAGGGAATGTCAATCTTGAAACAGTGTCTCTATTACGTAGAGATAAAATACTTGCATTGTACACCTAACTGGATTTTCCTTTAAGCGTATCCTTGTGGTAGTAATGTTACAGTGGTTCAACCTGCTTGCTCTTTAAACTTGAAGTGATGAAGTTGGTCATGCTTGCCTCACTGTGCTCTTGAGAGAGGTTAGGGCTCTCTTCTGCAACAGAACATTGAGTCCTGCCAAGTGTTTAAATAAAATTCACTGATACCCTGAAATACGGCTTTGTGCTTTGAGGGCAAAATTGTCAATCAGGAGTAGCAAAATGGGAACCCTTTACAAATTCTCCGTATTTATTTCTGAAAAGCAGGCAGTTTATGATAGGTATGTGTGGAGCCACAGGCTACAAGAGCAAGAGATTCTTTCAAAACATAAAGTTTGCTCTCTTTGCATTCCTGCAAATCAACAGGTATTTGCTGCCTACAATGACAAGAGATAATCTTGTAAAAATAAATAAGCAGGAATCAGCTGCTTGAGCAGGATGGCTGATTTGAGAATCTGAAAATGGAGACAATAACCTCTGAGAGTTGTATGTGGTCAGATGATGTATTCCAGAGCACAAGCAGGCAGTGATTTACCACCGGAAGATATCAGAACGTCAACTGTGAATTTTCTAGGATTAAGTACTTTCTGGCCAGCTCTTTGTCTTGGGAGGCAAGCAAAGACTTCCCTGACACCTATGGATGTACAGTACAGCAATCACCAGGACTTCAAGTCCTAGCGGCATAGCCTAGGACAAAAATATAAATCTAGGTTTCCTATAGCTCAGGAAAAAAACCCCACAAGACAACATTCCACGGGGAATGAGTCATTTAATTATTCCTTCTACAAGCAATTCTATATTTAAAATAAATAAAATAAGTAAATAATAAATTAATAATAAATAAAATAAATTTTAAAACCCTCACTCAAAACCCAAACAAAACCAGAAAACCCAGAACTCACAAGAAACTGATTTCCTAGATCTCACGTAAGAGTTTGAACTACCTATCCATAAGTAAACAATTTCTTATATCTTTCTCTTTTTTGAGTAATTAATTAATAAGTTTCTATAGACTATCAGACTCGTGCAATAGCTCATTTCATACTTTGGCTACAGCTTTGTCCACTAGAATTGGTTTATAAACAGACCCAAGGGATCCACCTCCCTTCAGGATCCACTGAAGGCAGCTACTATACTCAGTAACACAGATGATTTCACTATGCCTTTTCCATATTGATAATGACAGTGGAAACAGACAAATGCATGTCTTCTCAGGAGAGTTCAAGTGTATATTTTGCATGTTCAGCCCTCAGTTTATAGAGGCATAAGGTATGGTAGAAGCTGCAAGGTTTTAAAGGGACATAGACTACGTCTGAAAGGCAAATCCAGTATAAACTGCAGGATGTAGAGAGGAGTAGAAGCTGCTTAGTAGAACAACCTCAGGATCTGAAAGTAAAATTATGTCTAATAGTGGTTAACACAGTCATTACGGTTCTGAACAGTAAAATCACTGCTAATACTGGCTGTTCAGCTGCAGGTGAAGCTGGCATTTTCTGAGTTAGACATCTCTTCTCCAAGTGAAATGTATTAAACAGTAGTTTCCTCCTCAATTTAAGAGGAGGAAATTCTTGTCACGTGGGTCTTTTATTTCTTTCCTGATCACATTACTCCAAGATACTTTTCAGAACATCTTTTTCTTCCCTCAAACATAGTTTTACTGTTGTGTTTGCAGAGCAGAATCAGTTACCAGAAAATAAATCCTTTTATTTTCACGATAGAGAACTACGACAGCACACAAATGGAGCTCTTCCGCATGTTCTTGTCCACTACCACAAAAGTGGAAGCAAGAAGGTAAAGGACACGGCATGAACTGTGTCTGCATTAACCAGGACCCATGTCTTGTATGTTAACATAGCATCTTAGGTGAGTGCTTGTTCCCCATAATGCTGCAGTGCATACACAGCAGGTTATTTCTGGTCCGTCTGGGAATGGATCTACAAAGTGCTCTATACCTTTGCCTGTCTTATTTTTACTTACTCATCCCTCAGAAGGAAATTCCTATCTGTTATTATGAAAACACTTTCTCCTTTTACAGTTTAGATTATTAAATTGCCTCTGTTGTACCCATTACTTCCAGCTAACTGAACTGATTTACACCTGCCTGTTATAATTGGCGTGGTAGAATCGTGTCACTGGTGAATCTGGAATGTGTTGTTTAATTTGCATGGAGCTTTCCAGGAAAATAATATTTAAAAACAAACTGAATTTTTCCTTTATGCTAAAATCCACTGGATTCTCTAGTTTCTCCACTTTCCTTTCTCAGTCAGTTTTGTGCCCCTCCAGATTTTTATCCTCTCGTGTTTACACACTTTTTTGCAGCATTTTGTCTTCCACATTAGTTTTGTGGTCTCGTCGTCTCCTGTCTTGTATTCATGACATTTGAACTCGAAGTTCAAACTCTGGTATTTCAGTGTCCAACCCATCACGACATTTAGGTGCTTTGTTGAAGTCCCCCCATGAGTGCAAGGGGCAGCAATTTTGAAACCTCTCTTGACTGCTTATAAAAAATTTCATCTGCCTTTTTTCCTGGTTGTCTGGTCTATAACAGATTCCCATCACAAAATCACTCTTACTGGCCTTGCTTCTAATTTTTATCTGTAAGGACTCAACTCTATCTTCTTTCTATGCTTCTATATGTCTCCCTAAAATATGGGACCTAACATCCCTAACCCTGGTGAAGCAGCAAACTGAAGTGAGTCAGGATGTTATATTGACCCCTCTGCCCCTCTCAGGAGAAAGTTTCTCATGACAATACCAGTCTACTCATCTTTTCAGAGCCAGTTGTGATGGTGGCTCCATGGCACCTTGGTCTTTCTGGCACTCCAGCCTGGGTGAGTCATTCTTCTCTCCCTCTGACATCTCTTTCTGCAGAACACCAACCTGTTCTGCAAGATCCAGTGGGATGGTGACGGAGGCAGTGAGGGAATAAGGCTGCTTCTCCAAGCAAGGATCTATTTCCATCCCACCCTTCTCTGAGCATCCCTCTTATTTCCTAATGATAAGAGGGGAGGGGCTTCTCTGATATGTGTGATCTAAGGGGGGTGTCCCTGCCCATGGCAGGGGGGTTGGAACTGGATGATCCTGTGGTCCCTTCCAACCCTGACCGATTCTATAACTTCTCCCAAGGGAGGACTACGGGGCACTGGAGAGGGGCGCCCGGGGAGGTTTGGAGTCTCCTTTTCTGGAGATGTTTTAAAGCCCCTCTGAACCTGATCAAGGTGTTCTGCTGTGGCAGGAGGATTAGACTTAGAGGTCCCTTCTGATCACTCATGATTCTATGATTCTATGATTAATGTGGAGCCTCAATATTATGTCTTTCCCTCTGGGAGTAGTTCAACCTATCGTTCTCACTCTCACTCTTCCTGATGCTCCTCAACTTCTCCATTTCTTTTTTAGCTCCACCACCATCCTGAGCAGATCATTCATCCCATCGCATCTTACACAGGTGCTGTCTCTGTCATCTTCTGTGAAGACGGACAGGCTGAGGCACTCCCCTCAGCTGGATGCCTGTGCAGCTGCATGTGTACCGATTCAGCTAGTTCTTCTGAGATGCTAAAGCCTGTTTTCCAGTTTTCCTTTTGCCCTGATTGCAATGCAGCCCACTGTGGGCAAAGCAGAATAGCGATTTGTTAGGGTTTGGGATGGAAGCACTTGTTCACACTCATTTTGCCTGCTCATCTTTTGATCTCTTCCTTAAAACCCTGCACAACTCACAGGAATTTGTTTATAGCTGAATAGTTCTGAAATGTTATGTCACTGATGCAGTTTGACCTCCATAAATTGCATGTCCTCTATACCAAGATCCATTTTCTCCACTCGCTAGTGCTCCTTTGAGATGATTCTTACTGTTGTTCCTAGCTCTGGGGATTTTCGTTGAGAGCTTGTTTGCAGAGCACATACCACACATACCTTTCAAGGCTCTCTGACTCTTATTACCAATATTACTTTTAAAAATGATTTAGTGAAGGCTACAGATGTGCTAAATGGTTTGTCAAAGAAGCATGGAATGCCGCTGAAGAGGGGCAACCACCTGCTGACTGGTGAGTCAGTGCTTCTGTGTTGAATGTAAAATAAATAGCAGATGATGAAAAATGTTGCGCGCTGCAATAAAACACAGAGAATGCACAGTTCATGACAGAAAAATAAATCACTGCTGCACATTTTGTTATGAAATGTTCACTCTGCTATTCCCTTCCTCAAAAGGGTTCAAGTGAAAATGCAAAACCTTTTGCGAAGCATTTTAATTTCAGATCGGTCTTGCAATCCCCCAGTCTCTCTGTTGTCTCCTCCGGAATAATAGCACCTTTTAAAATTACCGAGTCACAAACGGCAAGTGGCTGACCTGAAGTATTTGGCTGCTATTAAGTTTCTTTCAAAACAAGAGAGGGAGAAAGAGATTAAATATCAACATCATAAGGTGTTGTTTAGAATGAAACCAGATAAACAAAACACACTTGGCATAAACAATGTTAGGTGCAACAAACGGCACTGATGTGGTGAGGTAAAGAAGGAAAAATAAAGGAGTGTTGTTTTACCCTTCCCTGGATTGTGGCTGTGCCCAAGAGTGGGTTTCTTAATGTTTCCATTACAGCCCCCTATTTTTAGAAGTTAATAGCTTGGCTATAACAATTTGCTTCAGGCTGAAGCTTGGCATACAAGGTCTCAGTCAGGGAGCACATTTAGTGAAATAGAAGATTACCCATTTTAGAGCCATATTATTTTTTTTCCCTGTCATACAATCTAAAAATATTCCCCACTTCAGAAATTACATTTGGCATCTGATTTATCTGTAATGTAATCCAATATCTTTTCTTGCTGCATTTGACCAATGAAAAGCTCCACCAGAGAATAAAAATTGGGGGAAGGAATAGTGGTGGCGGCTCATTTTTATGAATCCATATTAAATTAGTGACCACTATGGAGATTTTTCAGGGTTTAAAACAGTCTGTAGGTATTGGAAATTCAAGGAGATATAATTGGCGCAGATTATATGACACCAGTCTACTGTGTGAGATATTTACTTTGGTGTAAGCCACTGCAGGAGAAAAGATTTAGGACTTGATGAACTGTGCATCTAATCAAACACTGTGGTTTTTCATTTGTCTATCTCCTAGACCTCGATTACTTAGGCAACACCTACCTGAAAGACACAAGGTGTTTTGTCACAGGTGAAACTTAAAGAACATGGTACCTGACAGTCCTCTAAATTTCTTTCTCTATATTTGAAATTATACTAAATATAGCAGAAGAGATGGATGAGAGAATGAGAGTTTTGGGGAGATACAAACCCCCTCATCTTTCAGAGAAATCAGGATAGCACTGTAAAAGTGATGCTCTAATAGTTACAGGTGCAGCATGTACATATATTAATGATCTCAGGTCATGTTAAGGACAGTAGATACTCTATGCTTACAAATTGTTTCTGATTTTCAGCAGTACATTTGATATTGTATGCATTGTAGATAAGCAGAAATTGTTGTACTACATTATGGTATTGCTTTGCTTTGTTTAGTCCATATTTCATAGAATCATTAGGGATCAGAAGGACCTCAGAAGATCATGTAGTCCAATCCCCCTGTCACAGCAGGATCACCTAGACCAAGTCGCACAGGAACACATCGAGGCAGGTGTGGANTGGACACAAGACTCCAGATGCAGTCTCATTAGTGCAGAGTGGAGGGGGAGAAGAACTGCTCTCAGCGTGCTAACCACTCCCCTTCTGATCCCCGCCCCCAGGTTGCTGTTGGCCCTCTTGGCCACAAGAGCACGTTGCTGGCTCATAGTCATCCTGCTGTCCACTAGGATGGTTTGGTTTGGAAGAGATCTCAGAGAACATTTATTTCCAACCCTTCCTCAGTCATAGCCAGGGAGACCTCTCACTAAACCAAGTTGCTGAAAGCCCTGATGAACTGGTCATAAACATTTTCAAGGAAGGGGCATTCACAATTTGTCTGAGAAACCTGTTCCAGTGCCTCACCACTCTCATAGTGCGGAAGTTCTTTCTAAGATTGAATTCAAATCTTTTTTATCTTTTTCAAATCTCTTTTATCTTGAAAGCATTCTCCCTTGTCCTATCACTTGAGTCCCTTGTAAAAAGTCCCTCTCCAGCTTTCCTCTAGACTGCCTTCTGGCACTGGAAGGCTGCTGTAAAATTCTGTTAAAGCCTCCTCTTCCCCATGCTGAACAGCCCTGATTCCTTCAGCCTGTCTTCATAGGAGAGATGTTTCAGCTGTCTAGTCATCCTCATAGCCCTCCTCTGGACATGCTCCAACAGTTCCATGTTCTTTTTTAATTTAGAACCCCAGAACTGAATATACTCCAGGTGAGGTCTCACAGGAGCAGAGCAGATGGGGAGAATCACCTCCCTTGAGCTGGTGGTGACACTTCTTTTAATACAGACTAGGATATGGTTGGCCTTCTGGGCTCCTCATGTCAAGATTCTCATCTATCAACACTGCCAAATCTTTCTCCTGAGGGCTGTTGTCAAACCCTTCACCACCAGTATGTGTTTCAGCTTGTGATTAGCCCAACACAGATTTAGAACACTGATCATTGGACTTGCTGAACCTCATGCAATTTGTATGGCCCCAGTTCTCAAGCCTGTTGGTGTCCCTCTGTGCAGCATCCCTGACTGACTGACCTGAGTTCCTGGGTCTTTTCAAATTTTTTTAAGACTGGGGATTATGTTTTTCCTTTTCCACTTGGCGGGAGCTTCACCAGATGGCCATGATTCCTCAAACATGATGAATAGTGGTCTAGCAACTTCATCCAACAGTTTCCTCAGAATACTTGGGTGAGTTGCATCAGGCCCTATGGACTTGTGAACCCACAGGTTCTGTAGCAGTTGTTACTCCCAGTCCCAGCCTTTGATGACTTCTGTAACTTGGATGGCATGGATTGAGAACTCTCTGATGAACATCGGGGTGAAAACCCATTGAGCACCTCAGTCTTCTCCATATCTTAGCTTATGAGGTCACTTGGTTCCTTCTGGAGGGCTTGCACTTTTCCTTTGTGTTTCACACACCTCAGGTCATTTTACCTGCACACAGGTGATGGTTTTAAATTACTTTTTTTACAGCACACATGAAAGTGTGAAATACATTCAGTTCACATGAGAATACGAGAGAGAAGACATGTTCAGTCCCTCAGTCCTGCAGCGGTGTCTGTGCAGCCCAGCGTTGTGGACACAGACCAGCTCTTAAGAAAGGCTATGTCTGTGCTTGACCAGTCCATTCGTTTGATACAGCAGGATGATAATATTTATTTTTACTGAAGCAACTCTTGTTATAACTGAGCTAAAAAGACAGGATCGGGTCGTTGTTACAGACCAGGAGAACACTCGGTGCTTCAAAACCTTTCTTACCTTTTTTCCATGCAGTAGCATGCACTTTGTTATCATGGGCTTCAATGTCAGCTCATTCCCCTTTGAGGAAGATTCTATTTCAACATCTTTTTTTCTCAGTATTTTCCATTTTAGCATGGTGAATGACTCAGCGATAGGGACAGCCTTCGTAGGAAGCTGAGTCTTCTGCGGGGCAGTTTCTGTGACACGTACAGTATAATTTGGTGTAATTGGAAATTAGCCAATTTGTAGTAATGGTTGAGTAACTCTCTCTTCCTGATCTCAGCGGGGAATGCTGGCTGATCTCCCACTCTCAGTCTCCTCTCAGACAGGGAGGGCATTGCTCAGCTCTTCAAAGCAGATTCCCTAGGTTACTGACATGTAAACATGCTATAAATGAAGGATGTTGTACAGGTGCTTTAGGTGCTCCTGACAGCCCTCCTGAAACAGATACAGTACAATGGGGACTAGGAAATGTTTATGCTTTTCTCACACATTATCACCCCTAGAATTCACCACTAATGTTGGGAATTACTTCAAACAACAAGTTCATCAGGTTCCTCAGGCAAGAGTAAATCTGTGTTTGAATCACAGACATCTGACAAGTATTGAAGAAGAGAAGGAAAAAGGTATCCTTTGTCGGTCTTTGGAAAGGAAACATTTATTGAACAGCTCTTAACATAAATTTCGCTAAGTTTCCAAATGATGTGTGAATCTGACCAGTCGGTTTTGTTAGGTATTGTTCATCCTTCTGTCATCTACTCTATAACCTGTATAGCATCTCTCTGCATGGAAAGCTTGACATTTATCTTTAATTCTGTGGTCCCAAACTTAATGAACCTCCTTCTTTCCTTCCTTCCTTCTTTCCTTCCCTCCTTCCTTCCCTCCTTCCTTCCTTCCCTCCCTCCCTTCCTTCCTCCCTTCCTTCCTCCTTTCCTTCCTTCCTTCCTTCCTCCCTTCCTCCCTTCCTTCCTTCCTTCCTTCCTTCCTTCCTTCCTTCCTTCCTTCCTCCCTTCCTTCCTCCCTTCCTTCCTCCCTTCCTTCCTCCTTTCCTTCCTCCCTTCCTTCCCTCCCTCCCTCCTTCCTTCCTTCCTCACTCTTTTCTTTCCTTCCTCCCTTTCTTCCTCAATCACCATCATTTCTTTCCTTCCCCTCTAACCCTCAGTATTTATCCTTTGAACTCAGAAGTGATTGCACATGATATTGAGTTTCAAGTAACTTTCACTTTACATTCCATGGCTTTTGTTGGCTAAGTCAGTATTTCACCAGCATTATCACAGTCCTCTTTGTGTGAGTCTTGTCAGTCAGCCACTTAGCACAGGTAAGTACCTTGCAGTTCTTCCTGCAGCTTAGTGGGGAATGTCACCTATTAGGCCTTTCCTATATCCTCATGACTGATCAGAAACTCCAGTGCAAGGAAAAATTGTCTATTGTTAAGCAGAGGTTTAATTAAAGCCAGACTTTGTTTTCAATCCAATTTAGGAACAAATGCAAAATAAGAGAAAGATGTAAATTTTACAATGCCTGGCAATGTATCCAGTTCTGAGCTGAACAAAGAGCTTATATGCTGAAAATCTTGTAGGAATAAAGCACGTAAGATAAATAAACAGCTTCCAGTGCTTAATTCCAATCGTCTCCACAACTGGAGCTGCTGATAAGACACCTACTCGGAGTAATGATGCATAATGTGAAGAAGCAATAACCCACACTGCATAAGTATGAAGGAATGCCATTCTTTTAAAGAAAAGCATGGCAAATGTGAAGCCCTATTAATGCTCTGAGCCGTTTTCAAAGGTATTTTTGTGAACACACGGCAAATTGCCAAGGTTCAGGTTTTTTTTCCAAATGTGATAGGCAGAACAAGAAACGTAACTAATATAAGGGTATCAAACATTTGTCCGTGTACCATCGTGTAAATATTTATGTACCGTCAGTTCGTTATTAGTGGAGGTTCTAATAGGAATATAAATATTATAAAGTGTGTTTACGACAGATAAATCATAGGGGTGCTGAAGTAATTTGCAACAGTAAAGCTCATTTCGGATAATTACAGAGCCCCAGAAGATTGCATTTATGTATTACAAAGGAAGGGGATGTTCAGAAGAAAACTGTTTTGGGCTGCTGACATTCTGAGGAGGCTAGAGGCTGATCCTGCCTGGGACTAACTTAGGAACATATGCAAATACTAATGAAGGATGTAGTGAATAGAAGGCAGGGAAAAATTGGTGAGGTTTCAATTGCGAGGCTGAACTTATTCAGTCAAATTTCATGCAGATGAATTACTGTAACTGTAGAAATAATATAAGAAAAGATTACTTACGGTTATGCTGGTAATAAAGACACTAATATCTTATTAGACAGAGAGTTCTATTTTGCATTTTATGTAGGGGTAAATTGGACCACAATGTTGTTTATCCCTATTTTATGAAAGCTATGTTCACAGTCATATTAAAGCTTGTTATTGCACTTGCATTCCTCACCCCTTTCCCATCCACTTTTTATATAGGTAGACTAAATACTTGACTGGGAGCATCTTCTTTTGCATGCATTAGATGCAGTCAATAAGAGAACAAAGAAACCATTCTCTCTCCTCCATCCCCAAAAGGGCCTGACAACAGAGCAAAAGACTTTGGAAGGTCATATTATAATGAAATTAAAATGTAGTTCTCTGAGATAGCACTCGGCATCAAATAAATGTGGTTCAGCTCTTTTCCATGAAAGTTTTACTGATAAGATTAATTTAAAGTGATATATACATTCTTCCCTTCTATGAGAAGGTAGTCAATGTCTATTTTGCAAATGATTGTTCAAGTAAAATAATGTCAGAGGGAACAAAATTATTTTATGAACTGCAATAAAAGAGCTGAAATTAGACTGAAATCTCACACTTCCTGATAGTGCAACTTATCACAGCCTTTCTAGTTTATATTTGATTTTTTTTTGTGCTAGATTGGTTATTGGACCTTTAGTGCCTTTGGACGTCTTTGGGGTGTATTACAATGGGGAGGTTAGTAGGTGGAGAGAGGTTCTCATACCCCTCTACTCTGCCTCGGTGAGTCCACATCTGGAAGATTGTGTGCAGTTCTGGGCCCCTCAGTTCAAGAAGGACACAGAGCTGCTGGAGGGTGTCCAGCATAGAGCAACAAAGATGATGAAGGGAGTGGAGCGTCACCTTTATGAGGAAAGGCTGAAGGAGCTGGGACTTTTTACCTTGGAAAAAAGGAGACTGAGGGGTGACCTCATTAGTGTTGATCAATATGGAAATCTGGGTGGGTGTCAGGAGGAAGGAGCCAGGCTCTGCTCAGTGGCACCCAATGATAGGACAAGGGGCAACAGGTGTCAGCTGGAACATAGGAGGTTCCACATAAACACAAGAAGACAGTGTGGGTGATAGAGCCCTGTAAAGGGCTGCCCAGGGGGATTGTGGAGACTCCTTCTCTGAAGACGTTTAAAACCCACCTGGCCATGTTCCTGTGTGACTGGATCTAGGGGATCCTGCTCTGGCAGGGAGGATTGGACTAGATGATGTCTCAAGGTCCCTTCCAGTACCTAACATTCTGTTATTCTGTGATTCTTTAATGCTACAGCTAGAGATTTGGGTATCATTCCATGCCTTCCCTTTTGGCAGTCCCTTGTAAGATCTATGTTTTCTTTGTACTTGTGATAATATATGAATAAATAAACAAGACACACTAACTACAGTAAGATGCAGATAATTAGTTTTGTCAAGGCAAGGGATCAGATCACATTTCTCTGAAATGGGAGTTATGTATTTTATGGTCTCTCCACATTGAATACTTTTTCTGTGTAGAGACCACATCTGCATAGCAGCAATTCTTCTGAAGCCCAGAAAAAAGGCAAGATAGATATCTTCCTCCAATCTTCCTCTGTTGTCCTGCCTAATTCGGTTAACTCAGCTCCGTCTTGAAAACCAGCTGGGCTTCCTCCTGATACAACTGAGAAGTTCATCTGCCAAGGCTTGCATCTGTGGCTGGGTATGTGTACAACATTGTGCATGCAAAACAAACAATGAACATTTTCCAGGACAGCATGTGAAGCCTGCAGTCCATTAAGCTGCCTTCAGTGATCTTTCACTTGGTCTCTACATAAGTAGGGTATCATTTGCTGCATGTACTCCCTTTTTACCTACCAAATACTATACTCATTTTTTTCTTCCAGCTTAGCATCCCTTACAGCAGCATAATGTGTCAAAAGCTCTGCCACGGGGTAGACCTGCAGAGACCACTTCAACTACTGAGAAAGAAAATGGGAGCTGACTTGTTAACTAGGTATGAGAGTATTATAAGTACTTTCTATTTCTAGTGCTGCATCTTCTGTGTGACTCAAAGAATTAATTTAGATAGCATTTAACCAGATGGAAGTTGAAATATTTTTCTCTGTGAGTATAGCAGGTTTAATAGATTTTTCCATTGTTATTTTTGTATAACCTTATTATCAGTCTCTTTCATTTCAGCTGTGATCTCCTTATCTGCACTCAGCCCTCCTCGTCCAGTTTTTCATGGTCTTTACCATCGTCCCAGCTTCAAAAGTTAACGCTTTAATCCTTACCCCTGTTTAGTCAATGTGATATTGTTTGTATTAACCTTTTACTTACTGATCCTTACATACAGGTAGGTATTTCTGTAGCGAACTAACGAACATTTATTAAAATACAATAAAATGAAAGTGCTGAAAATCCATTAGGAAAAAGAAAAGGAAACTCAGCTTCTTTCCTTCTAACACTTTCATTATATTGAAAGCTGTTATATGCTTAATCTTCTCAACTAGTTGTTCTATGCTTTTAAGAGGATTATATTATTAACACTTTAATAATTCATTATACAGTACTTTTTCAATTGTTACAAAGGTTTTTTTGACATTTGGATTAAAAAAAAGTAGATTTAATGTTTTATTCTTTTTAGCAGTCATGACTCATTTTGGTTTCCCTTGTTCTTTCATTAAAAGTTGCTTCAAGAAAGACACAAGAAGATGCCTGAAGCAGAAGCAGATAGATCCCCCTGCCAGAGTAGTGACTCAAGCCACTGGGAGACTAGAATAGTCAAGCTGCACTCCAGAGACTGTGGTTTGATTACTGTCACTACCAGTGGGATCGTTAATCATAAGAGTGGTAGTGACAGCAAGTTACTTGACCTCATCATGAAAGGCAGGGAGGCCATCCACCAGAGCAATTCATCCTCCAGGCAAAAGAAAACAGTAGGGAGGATGTATTTTATTATCAAATACATTCCCTTTCCTTCACTAATTCTGTGTGTTATCTCAGCTAAAATGTGAGATCTTTAGAAAGACAAGGTCTCACATTTCTCCTGCTCCTTTTGTTTCCGATCACCAAAGTACTTGCTCATTTTCTCACCCTTCTGCATGCTTTCTGTGTAGCAGCTTGGCATTGGAAGCCAGAACTGTAAGTATCTGCAGCTGTATACGACAACAGTGAACATGGCTGCCTTTTGTTATAGGGAGGTTGGTTATGTGGAAAATTGCTCCGGGTCTCCTTCTGAAGAGCAGAGCATATTTTCCTTAAAGAATAGTTGTTCTCTAGCAGCCCAGGTATATTTACAATCTGCTAATGCCAAAGGATTTAACCCTGAAAATCCAGAGGAACTTTTAAAACCTAAAAGGTTACAAGGTGGAAAATGTCCAGGTTTTCTGTTTGTTTTGCTGATGGAACTGACAGCATTGTAAACCCCTTTCCAGGCTGTGAAACACAGTGCATTTTGGTTTTCATTATTCTGTTATATCTCCATCATTCTGATAACAGCATCTATTTGTTATGGTTTTCATTTTCTTATGTCAATCCTAATTTTCTGAGTTACTTGGATACGACCAGTCTTCAAATAAAGGATCTCAACAACCCTTGATAATTAAAGCCAATTGGATTGCAATTTTTTCCAACATTATTTTCAAAACTGTTAGTTTTGTCAACAGAGAAACCTAGAAGTGCATTTTTAGGTATGTTTTTCACTATAAGCAGGACCAAGTTGCTTATTTCTATTTTAAATGGGAAAATGATTAGGATTGAAAAGCTTTGAAGAGATAATCAAATATAGAACAATCCAATATAGAAATGCAAATAATATAAAGGATTTCAAAGTATCTATGGGAATAAACACACCAAGGGAAGGACAATTAACGAGGGTGTGTCAAAGAGCTCTCCTTATGGCTTCTTTTCTCTTCTTTATTCGTGACCCACCTGCCACACAATGCAGGCAACGCAGTATCATTGGGTGGCACTGAGAGGTAATGGGTATTGAAATAGTTTTAAAAGCAGTTTGCAAAGTAAAATTTTACAAGAAATGGCCATAATGAAACTATAGTAATTAAACTTGCCTTCACACATAGAATTACATCTCAATTGAGTGGCGATATGTGAAGAGCAGGGTGATTCATCCACCTTAACTGTGTAGAGAGTGTCCATTTACTGGCACTGGTCAGGACTTCTCGTCAGGACAGAGAACATTAAGTGTATTAGTCAAAACCTTTCTTAAAAATTATACAGTTGGTGTCAATCTGTGACTAAGTAATTAATTGAATGGTCATTTAAGCATGCAACTATTGGCATGGTATTTGGTATTTTGAATGTACTGTTTTCAAGCACAGTATTTCATATGCCAGCTTCTGGAATATTGTGTCCAGTTCTGGAGCCCTCAGTTCCAGAAGGACACAGAACTGCTTGAGAGAGCTCAATGAGGAGCCACAAAGGTGATGAAGGGAGTGGAGCATCTCCCTGATGAGGAAAGGCTAAGGGAGTTGGAACTCTTGAGCTTGGAAAAAAGGAGCCTGAGGGGTGACCTCATTAATGTTTATAAATATGGAAAGGGTGGGTGTTAAGGAGCCAGGCTATGCTCAGTGGTACCCAATGACAGGACAAGGGGTAACTGGTATGATCTAGAACAGAGGAGGGTCCACATAACTATGAGAAGAAACTTCTGCATGGTGAGGGTGCCAGAGCACTGGAAGGGGCTGCCCAGGGGGGCTGTGGAGTCTCCTTCTCTGGAGACATTTCAAACCCATCTGCCCTGCTCCTGTGTGACTGGATCTTGGGAATCCTGTTCTGACAGAGGGATTGAAGTGGATCATCTTTCAAAGTCCCTTCCAATTCCTAACAGTCTGTGATTCAAGCAGGATGCCTTGATGCCAACCAAGGAGCAGCATGGAATTGGGCATAACACTCTGAGATCTAATTTTCACTGTGTTTACTGAAAACATCAACACTGTACTTCACGGTTCACAACCCAAACCTCCATGTTTCTTGCCTTTGGTGGAAAAAACAGCCAAAGACTTTTACTCCCATCTATATAAAATCATAGTTATATCTCCAATCGTTCAAATTTACCCTGAGAATAGTAATGTCATGTGAGATTAATTTGGATCCTTGCTTAAAGCTTAAATCCTATCACTTTTTTTAGAGCTGCCACCTCCAAAATAGATGACCTTGACCAGCTTGGATTATCACTTCTCCAGTTCCTCACAATGCTAGTTCATATCTTTATATTTCAAAAAAATTATAACTTTCTTCTTTTGCTCCTGTCTAGGCTTTCTTTCTTACATCTTTATAAATATCTCTCTCTCTATTCACACAGGCAGTTCACAGCATTAACATATGCTCATGTAAAACTGTTTGGTAAATGTCAGTATTCATACAAGTAGGTCACAGTTAGATCTTGGCTAGTGCCAAACGTTAGTACTGAGGAAAGTTCCCATGTAAGTCACTAAGACAGCTCAGTCTTAACCTCTGCCCCATCCACTTAAGTGATGGCAGCTTTACATTACAGAGAGTTTGTAAAGCGTACAGAACTGACAAGCAGTTCTGCATTTGCTCTTTCTCTTAACATAAACAGAGGTCAATTATGAGTTTGAATTATTTCTGTGAAAACTCTTCAACAAAAATAGTATCAATTAAATGAAAAGAACAGAAACTCTATTTATCTGTTGAGGAACTAGTGATCAATTAGCATTTTAAGGTGAATACCATGTAAAGTTTTGAAGTTGATCTGATGTTTGCAATCATAGTTTGGGCTAATCGTAAAAGAAAGGGAAGTTCTGAGTGCAAATCCTCATACATTTGATGTGCAAAAGTAAAACAAATTTTTTAAAAAATAAATTTGATGATTATAAATCTCTGAGATTTTAAGAAATCTATTATCTTTTCCAGTTCATAAAATTTACTGGTGAACCAGTCTCGTCACTAGTACAAAATTATTGGAAGGATGTTTTTGTGGCAGATTGGAAATATTGCATTAGCTGTCAAGTTTTAGTTTTGCTTGCAGCACCTGTTTAGGTGTAGGTAGAGGTAATGTGTATGAAGGATTATACATGAGACAGGATGTTGCTGAGTGATTAAGAGAGAAGGAAGAAATGGGGCAATTGAAAGTTAACTGGAGGAAAAAAAAGGAAATTGAACTATGACACCTGCTAGGGCAGTGATCATGTTTTTATGCATTGAACAGTTCTGTGATAATAGTGTGGATTTTGTGCTGCATTCTTAAGTGGACAAACTGAACAACAATGTGTCATAATTCCCTTCCAATTACTGAGGGAACTGGGTCTCTTTAGCTTGGAGAAGAGGAGGCTGAGCGGTGACCTCATTCATGTCTATCAGTATGTGAGGGATGGGTGTCAGGAGGATGGAGCCAGGCTCTTCTCAAGGTCATCTGGTGATAGGACAAGGGGCAATGGGTACAAGCTGGGACAGAGGAGGTTCCATATCAATATCAGAAGGAACTTCTTCGCAGTGAGAGTACCGAAGCATTGGAACAGCTCAGGGGGGTTGTGGAGTCTCCTTCTCTGGAGATGTTCAAGACCTGCCTGGATGTGTTCCTGTGTGATTTAGTCTAGGTGACTCTGCAGGGGGATTGGACTAGAAGATCTTTCAAGGTCCCTTGTGATCTCTAATGATTCTATGATAATATATTGCTTTGTTTTCTATGTAAAATCCTGTGCTGCCTACTTTAGACATGTACCTTCCTTCTCAATTACCCTCTAAGCAATGTAGCAATAGGTAACTAGATTGACATTTTGTTTAATTATCTTTATTTAAAATGCAAACGTGGTGGTATATTATTGTAATAAATTTTAGTAATAGGTGAATTAATGTAGTAGTCTTCCCACTAAGAAAAACCTCTTTTTGGTGGCAATTTACATTATAAAAATTAGAAAGCCACATCATTTGGACCTGTAATGCTAATAATGGCAATATAAATTATATGATTATCATCTTCTTATCAAATATTTTACATGCTAATTCCTGAAAAGGCTATGAATTAGCATAGCCTAAAGTGTTATTTGTATCCCGGTTTCCACTGTGCATTACCCTTGAATAAGAAGGTGAAGCTTTATTGTTTTGTGAGCCAAGCCACTCAGATTCCAGATGCAGGTTTTTCTATGCATCTTTTCTAATGGCCTTGAAATATCTTACTGATTTTCTCTCTGATATTACAATATTACATAGTAGGTCCTGTTATATAACATGGTCATCGAATCATCGAATCATAGAATCAGTGAGGTTGGAAGAGACTTACAGGATCATCCAGTCAACTTGATCGCACCATGACCACTCACTCATGGCCCCTAAGGCGACTCGTTTTGTGAACACCTCCCCTGGGCAGCCTGTTCCAATACTTCCCCACACTTTCAGTGAAGAATTTTTTCCTAATGTCTAATCTAAAACTCCCCTGTCATAGCAGCCTTTTTCAAAAATTTCAAGAACTTCAAAGCACTCATCACCTTGTCTGCCTCTTTTTCCTGTCTTAGCCCAGTATTGTGCTTGGGTTAGTGTTTGCCTTATTTTAGGCAAAATATTGCAGGATGTCATCTAGGAGCAGCATCGATTGTGAACATTCTTAAGTGCTTTTGGAAATGAGTCCCATAAATCTGAGATTATTTCTGAACTCTTAATAAAATTATTTATTACAAAATGCTGAGTCTAAAATTATTAATGTCTCATGGACATAATTTTTTTACTTTGATCTGCAGTGGGGTTTTTTTTTCTGGAAGCATGCGTCTGCAGTTTCTCACAAAACAGTGCTATGGAAAGAGTGATCACTTCTGTTTTACCCAATGGCCCTGCAGGTATCCAAGTCATTCACACTAAAAGCAGCTGACTCAAGTTCTGGCCCATCCTTGGCTAGGAGCTTCTCTTTTGCATACCTTTTATGACGAAACTCATGAGGTTTTTAGGACAAGATTCCTCTGATATCCTGCTTTTGATGTTGTTCACCCTTGCATAGTAATTAAGGATTCTTAGTGCAAGCAAGAGGGAGCGACTGCATGCTGTTAGATGATGGGAATAGTGTGATGAGAAAAGTTAAGATCCTGGTGTTTTTCCAAATAATCGTTCGTTATACAGTAATTTCTTTTATAGAGTTGATTGATCTTTAGGTTCCTTGATAAATTACAGGGTTCTGAAAGTTTTTGTGTCCTATCTATTGCTCTAGATATAAAAACCTATATCACTTCGGGCATGATTCAACATCACATAGTAGGTAAATTAAAGACAACAGATTGACTGACTCAAGTGGGATAAAAGGGTTCAAGAAAAGTGTTTTTATTATTTCAGAGAAAGTGCACAAGTTTAACATAAATATTACCTTAAATTTTCATGTCAGTCATCAGTGCTCAATGGACTAGGGTCACACCTTCCAGCAGAACTGGAAATCTTGAGATAACACACTTCTAGTGAACCAGAGAATTCTTCATTGTCTGCACAATGCCTTTCATTTTCAGTGGTTTTACAATGAAATTAGATATTCCCTCTTCCCTCACATCCAGGCAGCAAAATTCTCATGGTCTATTTCCTTCTACCTACCAGACAGAATATGCAACTTTTCTATATTTTTCAGGCAAGTTCATTTTTATTCTAGCTTATCCTATCACATCCAACCCTGTCCTATCCCATAAAGCTCTTCTCAGGGAAGAGCAAGAAGTTCTCTCGATTCTAGTCAATTTTAAAAACAAATGCCACACACAATAATTAATACTTTTTGTTAATTTGGATTTTTCCTTCAATTTTAATTGCAGCACAGGCAGTTTTCTAATGCAGATGAGGGACGCTTTTAGGATCAAAAGCTTCCCATGAGTAAAGCAGATAGTATTTAAAAATATATATAATCTGTGTTTGTTTTGTTCTTCTAATTAGCAATTATATTTTAAAAGTGAATACTTTAAGAGAATGTCCTTTCACAGATACAGGGGGGAGAAGTTACCTTTAAATAGTAGTGCTTAAGTTCTGGTAATACCCGGTATAAAAACTACAATAAAATACTGCACTCATTTTTTCATATTCTTTATTTTGAGGGATAAACAAAATTAAAGTATCACTAAAACAAATCAGTATACTTCTCCCTCTCCATTTCTGTATCTTTTTAACTCTAAAGTTGAGGTCTGGGGAGGTTGGCTGTGTCCCCGTGCAATCTACTTTGCAAAATCTCTATTGTGATACATAACATGCAAGGAAGTAGGCAGCCAAAGATACAGAAAAAGATTGGGAAATTACTTTCTATATCGAACTGCACTATGCAGTGAACACTGATTTTCTGTTATATCCTGCAGCTATCTTGTCATAATAGTTTTTCTGTAAGTCTTTCTCTTTTGTTTCTAGATTTTCTAAGACTTCGCAGCCTGTCTGAATGAAATAAACGGTAACTCTGAGAATCCTTTGGTGCAATATGAATAGCGATTAATTTTCTGATGTATTTTTAGTCATGTTCCATTAAATATGTAAAATGATGAGTTGCTAGTATTGGTGAGAAGGGAGAGTGGAATATAATTAATAGATGAAAGAATGCCCCTTCAAAATGTAGCTGCTATAAGTACACTTGGATGATCATGAATTTTCTAATTCCAGCTCTCATATCTATATTTTAGTTTGACTATACCCTGGGGTCTCAGAAGTGAGCTTCATTTACTGAAAAGTCATGGGAAGTCATGTTTATTTTCTCAGCAGGTAGTCCTACTCTAAGAGTAATACTGAAATACAAGAGAAAACAGAAGGCAGGCAGAAACAAACCAAAAAATCAAACCCAGAACCAAATAAATCCAGGCAAGAATATCCCATGTACACTCCATAAAACTTTAAATACGTCTGCTTTAAATATGTCAACCTAAGTTCTTCAGTGTTCTCAAATACCCTAGGATGGTGTAAGCAGTCTCTTACGTGGATGAGAATGTGACCAAACTAACCGTGTAAGAAACTCCACCTGCAAGCATTTGTGCAAGGTGGAAGCTTTTCAGCCTTACACCTCCAGACTCGTGTCAGGACTTCACGTGGAAAGATTTGCGTATTAAAACTGACTAGAGTAATGAAATATTTGTTGATTCAATTTGAGAAAGGATGCTTATCTCTCCGAGGTTGCAAAGTAAAACATTATGCTAACATATTTCCTATACATAGGCAGCAGCAAGGCAACCCTAGACAGTCTGCTCTCTTTTGTCACATACCGTTCCTAGTGCCTAATAGCATTGCGATAGAGGGGCTGTGCTGTATCTGTGTAGCCATGTTTGTTGCCATATGGTACTTCCCAAATTACATCGCACTCTGATGAGTAAAGATTGACCAGAATGGTTTGGCTGGCTCCCAGCATCGAGCAGTTGCTGGCCGGGCTGATGCACGCTAATGGTGGTAATATAGCTGGTAATACAATATTTTCATCAAGCTCCTTTTACTGCCAGCTATTATTTTCTACAATTACAGAAGAACATTTCTTGTTTACCTTTAGTATTAATTATTACACATCCCTAAGACACATCATCCATCCTTCTGCTCATAACACCTTACAATGGGCATAATATTAAATAATTAAACAAATTAACTAATTAATCCGATCTTTGACAAAGTTCATTTGAGGTGTCTTATTAAGACTGTCAGTCACATTAGTTACTCTAACCCTTTGACTTCTGCGTTTGTTGCTAGAATTTCAGGGAGAGGTACAGATTTTAGAGTTCAAGCCTCTCAAGATTGAGTGGGAAGAGCCAGAAAGACCTGCTAAACTTGTACCAGCACTCCAAATGATGTATGTGTTTACTACGCTTCTCAACATCCCCACTTAAAATAAACAGTGCACCTCACCATCGGTTTTCTGACCGCTTCTTAGACTTTACTGAGGTTTTTGTGACGTGCTAAATACTAAATAGATGTATTTTTAGCTAAATCAGCCTAATTAAATCCTAACTTGATTTTTTTTATCAGACCAAGCACACAGCCCTAGTATGTTGATACTGTCATATTTGCAGCAAGCTCTGAATAAACTATATCTCATTCTAGTGGAGCTGAAGGTTGCTTCATAGGCTAACCTGATCTCAGAAAAATGGGGAAGTTTAGATAAAATCTTTGAATTATAGACAATTATACTGCAGTGCCATCAGTGATGTTGACAAGCCCTATGTTATAGCACAATTCTGTGCTCATAATAAACTCTAAACCTGTGGGAGTAAGGCGTGTCTAAGTCTGTAAGTAGCTGCATTTTGGAATTATTGAATTATACAGAGAAAACCATGATTGCTTCTCTTCATATTCTATTACATCTTGTTATCCCACTGTGAATTAGCACTAATATAATGCACAAAATGTCTCTGGAACTGAAATACGTTGGAAAAGTCAGGAGGTTTTCACTAGTTCTTAAGGGAATCTGTCTGTGATTACACCTAGCAGTTCATAAGCTTTTGTTCCTTAAGACTAAAACTGCCAAACATTCCGTGAAAGATGTTAAGATTTTATAGATGTTGAAACTTGTTTAATAGTGTTCATGAGTATTTTATGTCTCAACTAGAGCTGTGTGAGTAGCTGATCTTTTATATGAATGAAAATTCCACAGAAATGCATGTGATAACTGTGTGCTCCTTACAGTGTTGGCGATCTGAACACATCATATCACTCCATACAAATGACTCCAGTTGTCTTAAATGTATTGGAGCTTTTATTATCAGCAACACTGCTAGATGGGTGGCCTTCATTCGGTCCTAATGCATTGCATGTGAGTGTTAGAGATGATGGGTATCTCTCTAAGAGATAACCAAAAGGTTTACAGCCATCTCTGATATGGTGCAGCTGTGACTTTGAGTCTGGCTGTGGTGGGGCTGTGCAGTGAGGAATGAGCTGTGTTCACACCTTTCTTTATTCAGCAGCTGCATTTAAGCTGAGACACTCTAAGCTGGTTCTTGCTTGAGCAGCTGTGCCTGGCTACGCACCTCACTGATCCTGATCCTGACCTGTTGGCTTGAATTCCTGCTCTGACCCTGGGTCCGTCTCATCACTGTGGATTTGTCTGTCTTCTAGACTTGTTGGCTAAACTGGTTACTCTCATGGGACTTGCTCTGCTCACCTTGCTTACAATCCATGTCCCTTGTCAACCAGGTTATTGCCCTGCCTGCCTTGCTGCTGCTTGTGCCTCCCAGGCCTTCTTTTCTGTCAAAGCAGACTGTTCCTGCTCTCCTTGAAAGTAAGGATCACTACATGACACTCTATTTCTGTATTGCTATTCTCCACGTAAATGAAAATTCCAAATAAATTATGTGTATGTAGAGGAGCAAAGAGAGCTCTAGATAGCTACTTTGATACCTTCACATGGTTAACTCGCCCATTGCTGATTAAGACATCCTTTCCAGGAGACACTGTAAAGAGCTTATAGTTTGCAACGCTGGCAGATACACATTGCTGAGGACAATTGAAACGGTGGCAGAAAATGGCTTGGCATAGTGAAAACATCACTTGATTATCATTCATTCAGTAATATTATTTTCATTAAGTAAATGGAGATTTCAGGGGCTTTCATGCCTGAGTCTCTCAGAAAAGAGCACTGAAAAGCTGACCCTCAGCATGAACATGAGCTAATAAAATTGTACCCGAATTGGCGGTAGGCAGTGGTGCCTACCAAGGTGATGTTAGGCACTGTTAGAATTGACCTTTCTGTGAAGCCTGAGAACCCATTCAGATGTGATTGCAAAAGCTGCCTTTAGGTAACATCCTATTTTATTGACGAAAGGGGATGTGGTCAACTCATTTTCGTATGCTTGAGGAATTCCTTAGCTACTCTGCCTTTTACAGCTGTTTTGCAATGCAGCCTGTGAAAAATATTACTGGGCTTAGAGTCCACAATGAGGAAGTGGAAAATGTCAACTCTTTTATTTTTTAATAGCTGTTTTAAGAAAAAAAAAGTCTTCTGTCAAGGAGCAAGAAAAAAATATGAGCAACTTACATTTTTTTTTACTCTGTCCATTAATCTATCCTGTCTTTGAAATACTGCTTCTTTAACAGCAAATAGTTCTTATTGAAACCTTTCACAAATGAAACAAACGGAAAAAGGAAATACAAAGGATTCCATGCAAAGCAAGAAAGTGGTTTTCAAAAGCAGACACATTTGAAAGGCTCCTTTTGTGTAGGAATCAGCAGCGGCTAGTAACAACGGATGATAAGTGGTTGTCAGGAGACCTGGTTTTGTTTTTGGTTCACTACTTACAATTATAGTTTCAGTGAACTTCTTCTTTTATCTGATTTTTGGATGATCTTAGTTCAAGACATAATTTTCACTGATTAGTTATTATTCATAATTGGTGAATGAATAATTTGCTTGGACAAATTGCTGCTTATCAATCGTTCCTGAACAGTTCACTACAAGTTATTAGTACTTTTCTCTCTGAGCTGCATGAACGGTTACCTGTGTCACAGAACAACGTTTTTTGTCTTTATTGGGAAGAAATTAGCTTTCTGAACTAGTGTGCATGAAGAAAAAATCCTGACACTTTGATTCTTCTCATTAAGAGTGGTTAGAGCACATTGTTCTCTGAGGGTAGGCAATGAGATAGAGGAAACGTGCAAGCAGACACTTTAAGAGAGTTGAAATATTTTGCCTGCTTCCCTTAGCCCAACACAGCAGATTCTCTTCTATGGATCCCAGATTTAGGAGATCTGATAAGACTCATAGACAAATATATCAGCTGCTTTAGAGTACTTCAGTTTTATTTTGTCTTATTCAAACTCAACAATTCACAGCTAAGAGGTTTATAATAAGAAAGCTGCAGTTAGATGTGTGTTTTCTTCACCTGTTTTGTTCAGTAGCTGGAATGAAATACCAGAGTGTTCAGGAAGCTTCTCTGTGATTTCTTTCTCTTATGAACAGCAGATCACTTTTATATATCTGCTGAAGAAGGGCATGGCTTGAATACTCTGCTCTTTACTTAGTGTCATGCAGTCACCAGCTATTCTCTATTCTTAGCAGCATAACCGTGCACAGTGGTCTTTGTCTCATATTGAATGTGCTAGTGCCGGGTCTCTTCTTTAGGCTTTTAGAGAACAACATTTTGCTGTTCTGTTAACTATTCCAAGCTAAATAAAACGCAAAGGTCACCTATTCTGTCAGTGCTTTCTTGTGTTCAGGCAATCAGTGGAATTACCAGATGCATCCTTGATCCTCACAGTCTTCCAGGATATGGGGACCTCCTGAATTCTTGGGGTAGTATCATTTCACTCCCTGACTTCTCTCTTCCGCTGCTGCTGCTCACTGTTTACTTTTGTCTCCTTTTTTTAGATAGGAGCCTTCCTCCTTCCTTTTCCTTTCCTCAGTTTGTGAAGGCATAGTACCTATATTCCTCTGCTTTCCTGCACACTTGTGCTTGAATGAATTGTCTCAACATCTTACAGGTCTGTACAAAATCTCACTCCCTTCAATGCTTGCAAGCCCAGCAAATGAAAGCCAAATTAACCAGCAAGTGCTGTTGCTAGAAGTGTGTCTTGTGATTTTTCATTTGTTGTACTTCCCTGGTCCAGTGTAACTCCCACAGCAAACAGGTTGTGAGGACTCCAGGGAATACTCTGCAGAAAGAGAAACTGGCTCTGTTCCAGAGTTTATAAATGCTTTACTCCTTCTGAAGATCTAGACATCTATTTTTAATTACCAGTTTTATGATTACTCCTTCAGTAATGCTCCTTCCTCAGCGAATTATTTCATTATCACAATGTTATCCAATTCAGCTAGTTAAAAACACAAACACACCCAAAAATGTTTGTTTTAATTAATTATAAAGGGCAAAACCAGGGAAACAAGCAAATATTAATAAAAGATGGCAGCCTTGAAAAGGGCAAGAGAGAGATTAATACATGTATGTACAACTGCATAGGGAAAAGCACTTTAAATATAGCTGTGTGCGAAGTCAGACACAATGGAATATCCATTCTTGCAAACGCTTCTCAGTAAATCTATTTAATCTATTTATTTATCCTCAGATCGTGCACATTTAAATCAGAGTTTTGCTAGCTGAGTTAATAATTCTTATCTGAAAGTAATTATGTTGGTGCATAAGTTTTCACCACTGTGTTTTTCCACATCATATCAAACTGTGTGATGTCTCATCACATTAGCATAAAATGCGTGGTGGTGGTGCACAGCATGGTGTGATGGCAGACTAGAGACAATGCAGCGTTCTGAATGGTAGTGAACAAGTACGTGCCACTGGTAGTTATAAACTGGTGTATACTGCAGTGTGATTACTCTCTAGAGGCTTCGGTTTTTATCCTTTCCCTTGCCTTTAAAGGGCTTGAACTGGATGTTAACTTTTATAACCCAGAGCTGATGCTCCAGAGAAGTGCTGCTGGAAGCCTCAAAGATTTCAAACCCAACTTTTAGTTGCAAAAACATGTCAGTTCTGAATTTATTGACCATCTGTCAGACTTCACTCACTATTAGATAGCTGTCATTGTTTGTTATTTGATGAACTTTTATAATGACTCACTGCAGGGAGCTACCACTATCCACATCACAGTGATTAATGAGGTCACTGTCTATCCTCAAGCATCTCAGCCTATAATTATTTCTAGCTTTATTAACTAGCAGGATCAGATGAAAGTGATGTGTTTATATATATTTGCCACTAATAATAATATTCACCTGTTTTGCATCTAGTTGGCTGATTGTTTTAAATTAGTATTTTTCTTTAATTTTATTTTAGACAACCCCTAAACCATTCCAATTCAAAAACACCTTCTCATGAGCAATAATAGAGAGAGATTCTTCTCCCCCTCTACTCTGCACTGGTGAGACTGCATCTAGAGTATTGTCTCCAGTTCTGGGCCCCTCAGTTCCAGAAGGACAAAGAGCTGCTGGAGGGTGTCCAGCATAGAGCAACGAAGATGATGAATGAAGTAGAACAGCTCTCTGATGAGGAAAGGCTGAGGGAGCTGAGTGTCTTGAGCTTGGAGAAGAGGAGGCTGAGGAATGACCTCATTCATGTCTATCAGTATGTGAGGGGTGGGTGTCAGGAGCAGAGAGCCGGGCTCTTCTCAAGGTCATCTGGTGATAGGATAAGGAGCAATGGGTGCAAGCGGGAACAGAGGAGGTTCCATCTAAATATCAGCAGGAACTTCTTCCCAGTGAGGGTAACAGAGCACTGGAACAGGCTGCCCAGGAGGATTGAGTCTCCTTCCCTGGAGACGTTCCAGACCCGCCTGGATCTGTTCCTGTGCAACTTAGTCTAGGTGNGTGTGACTTGGTCTGGGTGATCCTGCTGTGGCAGGGGGATTGGAATAGATGACTTTTCGAGGTCCCTTCTGATCCCTAATGATTTAGAGGGACCTCAAAAGACCATCCAGTCCAATCCCTCTGCCACAGCAGGATCACATACACCAAGTCACACAAGAACATAATTACTACTTAATACTACATGATTACTGCATAATAACTACTGTTGCAGTTTAGAGGTAATGGTTCCAGTCACAATCCAAAGCAGGGATTCATCAAGGAAGCCCATGACAGCAGATTTCCTTACATTAAAAAAAGGTAGGATTTCCCTAGTATAGTTTTTCCAGGTTAGTAGTTTCCCAGAAACCCCATAAAGACTGCAACTTCATTGTGCAACGGATTTACTAGTGTACAAGAAAATGCAATTCCTACACTGAGGAGTTTAAAATGAAAACTATTGAGCAAGCTTTATTGCATTAGGGACCAAAACCAAGGATGAAATATTTCAGTGGAACTAGAGAAGAGGGATTTTCTTGTCATTCAAACATCGTAGTAAGGGGACCATCAGGGCTTATCTCCAGCAAATTATTTAGGGCTGTGCAAACTGTCTCTTCTGAAATGATAGATTTATTTTGGTTAGTTTTTTGTAAAAGACTCAGAAACCAGAAGAAACAATGTAAGTTTCTGTTCTTCTTCCTACCCCACACACTTTTCATGGGGTGACACAGCAAAGAGAGGACTTATCCCACATAAGGGAGCTGTCAGCTTTGATTCCTTTCTCTTCTAAAGCGATTTAGCACAATCCTCCTACGGGGGAATGACAGCAAAGAAAAACCCCTACTTGTAAGATGTGTTAGCTCTACTTTTTGTCACTCTTCTTTTTGGGGTGTATATTATTGGCAAAGTTTGAGAATAACTGTAGATAATTCTGTCTGCTTTAAATTCCCTACTCGGTGGGTTCACCCAAGCTTTGCTAACTTGAACACTTAATTGGACCTCTATTCTGTATGAATCTATATTGCTATATTCATATGAATCTCTATATCTATATGTATTCTATGAATCTATATTCTGTATTCATCATTTAGAGGATGAATGTATCAACATTTGTGATGCACTAAAACATTACAATGGCATAGAATACGTACATAATGGGAGGTAATGATGATCTTAATGATGACATGCAGCAGCATTTTAATGTCTTATGTCGAACTGACAGTTTTTCATGAATATTCTGATCATTCATTACTCAGTGGAAAAGGTTACCAAACAGAATTAAATTAATACAGAATGTGTGTTTTACCAAATCATGTTGCTCTTCAACTGTTTCTTTTTTTCATGACCATTATGTTGTAATGTTCTAAGGTCTATAAAATATGGTCTATGAAGAGCAGCTGGGGGAACTGGGATTATTCAATCTAGAGAAGAAGAGAAGGCTGTGAGGAGACATTATTGCTCTCTACAACTGCCTAAAATGAGGTTGTAGTGAGGCTGGTGCTGTTAAGGCAAATATAGTTAATCAAAGGCAAGTACAGTTAAGCAAAGATCATAGAATCATAGAATCATTACAGATCGGAAGGGACCTTTAAATGATCATCTAGTCCAATCCCTCTGCCACAGCAGGATCACCTAGAGCAAGTCGCACGGAAACACATCCAGGTGGGTCTTGAATATCTCATGAGAAGGAGACTCCACAACCCCCCTGGGCAGCCTGTTCCAATGCTCCGGTAGCCTCACTGGGAAGAAGTTCCTTCTGATATTTAGATGAAACTTCCTCTGTTCCAGCTTGCACCCATTGCCCCTTGTCCTATCACCAGATGACCTTGAGAAGAGGCTGACTCCATCCTCCTGACACCCACCCCTCACACATTTATAGATATTAATGAGGTCCCCCCTCAGCCTCCTCTTCTCCAAGCTGAAGAGACCCAGCTCCATCAGCCTTTCCTCATATGGGAGCTGGTCTACAAGAAGGCCAACATCATTCTGGCTTGTATGAGGTATGGTGTGTCAAGCAGGACAAGGGAATTGTTCAGCAGAGTACATTGCACCAGTGAGACCACAGCCCAAACTCTGGGTTTTGGACACCTCCCTACAAGAAGGAAACTGAGGTTCTGAAGTGTGTCTAAAGACAGACAAGACACTTGGTGCCTAAACAACTGGGGTTATTTAACATTGAGAAAAGGAGTCTGCAGGGAGACATCACTCTCTTTAGCTACCTGAAAGGAGACTGGAGTGAGAAGAGGAACATTCTCCCTGGTGGCAAGTGATAGGATTAGAGGAAATGACTGCAAGATGTTTCAGGGAAGGTTTGGGTTGGAAATTAGAGAGAATATTTTCCACCAAAAAGGTTAACCAGTGTTACAATAGTCTCTTAGAGCAGTGGTGGAGTCTCCATCCCTGGGTGTATTTAAATGTCATGTAGTTGTAGTGCTTCGGGATCTGATCTAGTGGTGACTTGGCTGTACTGTGGCAATGGTTTAAATTGATGATCTTTAAGTCCTCTTGCAACCAAAACAATTCGGCATTTCTGTGTTTCTGTGTAATGTTGAACCTGCAACTTCTTAAATCTGATGCCTCACTGCATAAACAAATCTTAGGGTGATACTGTGAAGATTATTCTTTTGTACTGCTAGAGGAAATGCTCCACACAGAAATGGCATTGCACAGAGCTATAAGGATGTACTGAAAGTACTCTTGATGAAAGAAGGTCTATTGGGCTGAGAACTGCACCTGCACACCTCCAGAACACCTGGAAATTACCTATTTGTTTATTGCCAGGACTCATCATGTTATGGCAAGTACTGTAAGTCTTGCTTCCTGCCACACCTTGCTGGAAAAGCAGTCCAGATTTTCCTTTCTCCCTTAGCTTTTGAGAGATATCTTTGTAAACTGGAAGGGAGAGAGAAATTGTCTAATGTTATCTCATGAAGAAGAAAAAGTAACAGAAAGGACCTAATGGAGACAATTTCTTTCCCACCTTCTCTTTCCCTGAAATAATAGTTCAGAAGTGATGTGTAAATAACTTTCAGATGAAAAATTAAAAGAAAAAGCAAAACAGAGAGAACTCTGAGGTGCATATTTCACACCTGAGAGTTTGTTCAGTGAATGTTTAATTGTCCTTAAATGAATGAGCACAACTGTGTCTTCCACATGGTTTGAAGCTGGCCCAGGATTATTCTGAAAACACTAGCCAGGATAATATGTACAATAAAGCCTTACTAGGAATCTATCAGCTGGGAGCCAGGTAGCAGAATTCTCTTCACTTTTTTTGAACCTTAGGATTGGTATTGCTGTATTTTGACAGACAACACTACAACAGTTCTAGCAGGTGGTGTATTCTCGATTAAAACACTTTTAGAAGATACCACACCTAATAACGAATAGCTCAAACACAAAGGCAAATTATAGAATCATAGAATCATTAGGGTTTGGGTTTATTCTCGATTAAAACACTTTTAGAAGATACCACACCTAATAACGAATAGCTCAAACACAAAGGCAAATTATAGAATCATAGAATCATTAGGGATTGGAAGGGACCTCAAAAGATCATCTAGTCCAATCCCCCTGCCACAGCAGGATCACCTAGACCAAGCTTCAAAGCTATTCCTTCTTAAACTTCTTTTATTTCAGCGTATTTGCTGCTTAAATGACATTTGTTTAGCCTCATGATACCAGAGAATGGGCATTTTCTGAATAAAGAAGTTCTTGTTTCATCAAAAGCTTTAGTGTATAGAGCTGTAGGACTCTTGTACAATCTCCTTCCTCACACTCGCAATTCTACTTTTATTTTCCTTTCAGTCTGGCATTGTTTTCCACCACAAAGCCTCATCTCATGCATATTGTCAAATCCGTCATGTTTCCTTATTTGTTTGAAACTTTCCGAGCATAAAGGTTATTTTTCTACTAGCAGTTCTAAAATTATATCCCCAGAAGATATGACTTGTATGATGATAACCTAGGCTGCAAGAAGAGACACAGCTGAATAACAGAAAAAGGAACAAATAAAACTAAAGTTCCTTTCATGTGCACAAATCAGCTGGGAGCTCTGTCTTTACGTGACTTGGTGGATGTGAGTGGAGCTGGTTAGTTATTTGACAGGTTGTAATTACTCAGCATGCTGCTTAGGTTTCCTTAAGATTGTTTTACTTGCTGAAATCCAGGAAATATCTGAATGATAGGCAGACATAGGACCCTTGACTGAGCTAGCCAGCTGGTCTGGATTTATTAGTGGATTCAGCGTTTGTGTGAACAATTTTGGCCACAATAACCTCCAGCAGAACTACAGACCGGGGAATGCATGGCTGGAGAGCAGCCTGGCAGAGAGGACCTGGCAGTACTGGTGGACAACTGGTTGAATAGGAGCCAGCAGTGTGCCCAGGTGGCACAAAAGGCCAGTGGNTAGATTGGATGTCATGAAGCCCTTCCTCACAGAAAGGGAGACTGGACACTGGAATGGACTGCTCAGGGTGGTGGTGGAGCCCCCATCCCTGGTGGTGTTTAAGGACAGACTGGACGTGACACTTAGTGCCATGGTCTAGCTGATGTGGTGATGTCAGGTTCCAGGCTGGGCTGGATAAGCTGAGAGGTCTTTTCCAGCCTCAATAACAGTTCTGTAACTGATTTCAGGAAAATTGCTGTAAGACACAGCATTGCACTGAGTGCTGCCGCTTCTATTTGCACCACTGATGTAATACATTACAGTTTAATATTGTTAGATTATTTGGGGTTTTTTTTAACTGATAGTTTTTTGTGATTCCTAGGACAAGAGGAGCCTGAAATGGGGACTTCTAGCTCTACTGTTATGCAAATAATAACAATGGTTAACAGCCTTTTGTCTCTGAGGCATTAAGACTACAAATTGAGCTGCATTAATGATTAATTAGTGTTTTCAGCATCTTCCCAGTGCACAAGTCAAACAAAAAGGTAATTTTCTTCACCATTTCTTTTGTGTTTCTAATCTTCCAAGATAAACATTTTACTACATTAAATCTCTTAATGTTTCTCAGGAAAAAAAGAAATCTAATTTTAAAATTTGAGAAAAAATAATCAGAATGAAATTGTGAAATTTCCAGATGTGAAAACTTCTACTATCTTTTTTTTGCATTGTGGAAAGTCTTTTTTTATAATAGATGATGCTAATGGAAACAGTATAATGGAACAATGAGATATAAACATTTTATATTATCCTTAGAAGAACATATCTCATAGCCCACACCCAGTCATTCTGAGTTTCATGTGATTTTAAACACAGAGCTTTTCCTTTAAATCTTCTGCATTCCTGTAATTCTAGGTAACTTGTGAGGTTTGGGGCACGAAGGAAAAAGTGAAAGAAAACTCAACAAACTCCCAACCTTGACTCGATTTGGCAAACAGGATACAATTATTTTGAACTGGAGGAGAGTAGGTTTAGACTGGATCTTAGGAAGAAGTTCTTCAGTGCAAGGGGAGATAGAGTCTAGAATTGACTGCCCGGAGATGATGTGGATGCCCCCTCCCTGGAGGTGTTCAAGGTCGGGTTGGATGAGGCCTTGAGCAACCAAGTCCAGTTGAGAGGCATCATTGCCCATGGCAGGGGGGATGGGCTAGATGATCTCTAAGGTCCCTTCCAACCTGAGCCAGTCTATGATGATTCTATGATTAACAGCAGGAGGTCTGGTGATGGTGCAATGGATCGGAAATTCTAACATGACTGAAATTTATTTAAATAATAAACTCAGTTTACCATCTTAACATAATACTATTGTTCACAATTCGATTATTATTGATGAATTTAGAAGTGATAAATTATGCAATGCTCTTAATAGTCTTTCTAATTGAAAATTACATCAAAATTAAATGCTATTTTTAAATGAAGAAAAACAGCTGCTTCTTTGATTACACTGCAGGTCTGTTCCCCTCTCCCACTCCCCCATCTATTTTGTTCAAATGTTTTTCTTTTCTGAAAATACAAATTGGGTTGGGTGTCTAATATTTATAATGGGACTGAGGGAAGAAAGCCCAGGAAGGTGCAGTTCTGAGATGAGTGGAAGCAAAACTGAGAGATCAAATAGATTTTCATTGAAACAGAAAAATATTTAATAGGTCTAGCAGTAGCAGAAAAAGGGTTTGGACAGAAATCTTGATCTTTACCAGTCTTGTTTATCAACTTTGTGATATTCTCTCTCTCCTCTTCTCTGTTTTCAAATCCAGTGGTATAACAGTGATTTACTTTTGTGGTATTCTCTCTCCTCTTCTTCTCTGTTTCCAAATCCATTCCTATACCAGTGATTTACTGCTGCTTTGGCTTATAAAGATGCACTAAAAGTCTGATCCAGGAATTTGGTAGGATTTTTGCCACAATGAATCACTATAACTCATGCTGCATAAAATAAGCAGACAAAGAGTATTTCAGGACATGATACGGCCTTGTATTGCCTCTTGTGATGGCGCACACAATTCCTTGAAGAAACATATTTCACCTGGAAAGAGTAATTTCTCCTTATATCGAGTCTCCATGACTACTGGTTTCTAGTACCTGAGGAGGATCTCAGTGTAACACTGGATCCTTACTGGAGTCATTCTTTTTGAAAGCAAAACTCCTGTGAATTCGTCTGTCCTTTGAATGTCTCTCACCGAGAACTATCACCTCTTACACAGCATAGGTTGCTCATCTCTCATGTCTAAGGTGTCATGTAGAATGCATACTCCCACAAAATGTATGAAAAGGGAGAAGGAAGAGCCAACTCAATACAGTGTAAGGACAGATAATCAGTCAGAACTCAGAAAATCAGGAGCAGATGTAGCTCAATTAAATTCAACAGTTCACAGGTGTTCACAGGAATGACTAACATCAAAACACACTTCATTCAAATGCTCCTTGATTTTTAATGTATTTTTTTGAGCTCTTTAAATGTTATATACATCCCCAAACCAAACTAAAAAACATAGTCAGTTAATTAGAGATTAGTTTGATATAATTGACTTAAAAAGCAACTTATGCATTGTTTGAGTTTGGCTTCTTGGTGAGCAACACTTACTGAGGGGGTGAAGATTAAATGATATCACACAATTTGTTTGTATCATTTGATTTTGAACTCCTGGCAAAGGCATCCACAATTAAACCTGATATACACAAGGTGTGCAGCTTGCTAGAAAAGGCTGGAACTTCAGCCCTAATTGGCTTCAATGTGGATAATTCTTTCTTAGCAGCAGGTGATGGAATTTGTCACTGTCTCGCTACCTGGACATTGTGCTATCAGCCAGAAACACAGCACATATGCCATTCATTCTTTATAAGCTGGTGCTTTCCTGACTGCTGGTTGAGGAGCTGTTTGAAAGGAATGGGCAGAGTAGTAGTGCACGTGGTTTTTTTCGTGAGTATCTGTTTTTATGGTATTAGCATTAAACCTTTGACTTTGCATCACATTGTGAAATGGAAAGGTTTTGATTTGTCCCAGTGCTGCAATGTGTGAAAGATAGGGTTCCATCTAGTTTTTATATTTTATTTATCTTGGGATTACTTGTTCTGGAAATCCTATAAGGCAGATTCTGCCTTAGCATTGCTCCTAAAATGATGAGTGCTTTCTTTTCTCGGTGAGTTTGATCTTACTAAAGTTCTTATTTGCAAATAACACTTGAATTCAGGGAGAGTTGCACCTCCAAACTCAAAGACCATGCATGGCACTGCCTTCTTGAACTACCTCTACAGCACCAACCTCATATTATTGGCTTTATTTAACCTGCTCTTCAGTGTCATGTTTCCCTTGCCAGTGTGCACTGTGCTTCTTAAGCAAATAAGCCCTGCCTGTCTTAATTTGTTGAAATCCTCAGGATCAGACCTGATTGCCTTTAGCTTTTGGCTTTATGGATTTGGCAGAAAATTACATCAACAGGCTAAAGCTACGGCTGTATTGTTCCAAAAGTAATGCAGCTTTAATTCTTCCTCTTGTATTCAGTCTCAGTATTTGACTATAGTGATTTCCCTATCAGTTTCATCTGGCTAGCAATGACGTGCAAGGGACTTTGGCATCCCCGTGTTACAATTTCCACTTCCTTTCTGTATCAGCATGCTTTTCACTTGTGTGTGCTGCGAGTCTTTATTCTTGCTGATTTCTTTGCACTAAGGAGAAGGTATGTGGGTTTTCTGAAAACACAGGAGGAGTTGCTGGAAGCTTTTGGTAAAATAGGAGCTCTTGGGTTATTCAGTCTATAATCTCAGCTCAAATATTGAGATTACCCTTCTGGGTAACAACAACATGCAAGTTCTTATTTATATCTCCAGAGATAGTTACTTGCTGGGGCTGAAAGCACTCTTAAACTCAAAGAGGATTCTGTCTATGTACAAGCAGATATAGATAGTTTTGCCAAACAAAATAGTTGTTAGCCTTCTTTGATTTCTTTTTTCTTTATTATTCTGATTTGTATTGTTTTCCTCTAAAAATTTGCTTCACGTATGTGCTAGTGTGAGGTACTATGAAGGTAAATCACTTGTGTGCTCTTACTTTGCCTCTTCAGAGGTAAATCCAGGCACCTATTCTTCCACCTACTAAAAGCTGATTTTATATCTACATGCTCTCTCACCATTAGAGCACCACTGGCAGGAGGTGGAATTGTTTTCACATTGCAGAGGGCTGGCTGTACAGATCAGACTAGTGACAGTAAGCCAGAAAAGATGCTTTTGGCAGACTGAAATGAATGTGCAATGCTATGCCAGTGGTCAGGGATCCAAGGATTTCCTGAGTCAGTTTTGTGGCTTGACCTTGGCTAGCAGACAGATGCCCAACCAGCTGCTCTCTTGCTTTCCTTCTTCAACTGGATAAAGGAAAGAAGATGAAAAAACATGTATATCTGGTGTGAGGTCTTTCATGAGCTGCACTGTGGATATCTGTTCTGATGATGGCCTGCAGGAAAGTAGCTTCCATGGCTGCAGGGAGGCAACCTGCCTCACCATGATCTCTAGAGGCAGCAGAGGAATCTCTGCTCCAAAACTTGGGGTATGTCAGCCTACTGCTTCTTCACTCATCTTGGTTTCTACTGGGCTGTTTCTCTTGCATTTTCTTACTCCTCTCTATCACAGCTGCTGTGTAAATTTTTTGAAATACTTTCCCAAGGTGCCATCATCTTGGCTGGGTGAATTGGCTGTGCCTCGAGGTGTGTCTGTTGAAGCTGGCAAGAATTGACTGCATCTGGCACATTGGAGCCCCAGCCTTTCTGCAGTGGTCATCCCTGCAGCCTTTCACTGCAGTATTCACCTCATTCATGAGTACTCATGATTTTATCCCCATTAACATTTATATGGTCATGTCAATTTTTATGTTAATGTCAACACATCCTTGTTCTGAACTGTGAATACCTATCCAACACGGTTTATCCAAAGAAATAGGATGTATTCTCCTTTTAGGAAAACGTTCTTCATAACAATAATTTTGATCATCTCTGTTGCCCTTTGCTATGCTTTTCCCGGGATCCAGCTTTTGAGATGGGGGCATGGCTGTGTGCATGAAAAGGATGGTTAAGTGGGGAGTGAGGCACAGGCTCTCCAATCAACAGTTGAGGCACCGAGATTTCTTGAGGAATCAAAATACATCTTTTAGTTTTGAGTTTGTATTTTTATAAGTAACAGTTATGTAAGGACTGGATCCACACTTCTACCTTCTGCTTTTCCAAGATGATCACATGACTTCTCCATGTTCTGGAGTGAAATGAAATAGAATGAACTATAAATTATTAGGATAGTGTATAAATGATATAAAAGTTGATATTTGAACACTGAGTGAAATTTGAGTTACCTGGAGTCATATATATTTTATATGTGCTGTTACTCCCTGTTTTAAGAAGATCATGACAGCAGAGTGACTTAAATTTATCATTTAAACATTTCTAAAAAACAAATGTAAAAGCCCTTTCCAAGTGTGACATAATAGTGGGTTCCTTGTACTTCCTGAAATGTAAAGTAAAACAATTACTTAGTTAAGGAGTTAAATTATTTAAAGTACAAGTGGAATTTGTTACTCTTTCAAGTAATTTAAAAAAATTAATAAAACATTACTTAAGTAAATTTAGTGCATATATCTCAAATATAATGTAATAAATTTCACATAAAGGAATAAGTCATTATTTAATTTAAGTATTAAATCAGATCATTTGCTAAGAGTTGGTGTGAGCCTGGAGAGCCTGTGGCTCTTCATACAGTAGACATTGACTTAGAGAATGAAAGCAGTTTTATTAGTTCTCTTCCCTGACTAGACTGGGGCAAGAGAGGAGAGGCTGGTGCCATTAGGACCTGGAGTACTCAGTGCAAAAGGGAGAGTTGATGGAACTGATGTATCTCATCAGTCTGCTTCATTTCAGTGCCTGTTTTAGGCACAGCACTATCATCATTGTAGTTACGTGTCCTGCAGAATTTTCTGTGGGATATGCTGCTTAAAATGAGTTCTGCTGGAACAGCGGACACAATGCAGAGTCAAAACACAATGCAGATAGCATCAGTAAGCTGTCTGCCCCTGAAATCCATCCACATCCCAGGCACAAATTTGGCAGACCCCAGCTACCTGCCATTGAGCTGACCAGGGAGGCTGTAGCTGAGATTCCAGAATTGCAAAGGACCATGCTTGCCAGATTAGCAGCCCTCCTAATGTGTGAGCTTCCTGATGCATTGTCATGTATGATGCTTTCCAAGACAGAATTTTGACTACCTGCTTTTGCCCTGTATGAAGATTTTGATAGATCTAGTTCCACTCCTAAGTAGATTTTGCAATTTGCTTTCTCAGTCCTGCTCTCCATTTGTGTTCTTCTGCCCTAAAATATTTTCTTGATGAATGGTTGCATATGCTATGTTCTTTCCTCCTAGTCAGTAGCTCCAGATGTTCTCCCTGAGAACCTCAGCTGAAGCTGACATGCTTAGTTCTTTAGTCTTTCAGAGCATTTCCCCTCTACTCTGCCTTGGTGAGACTGCATCTGGAATATGCAGTGTCTAGTACTGGGCCATTCAGTTCAGGAAGGACACAGCTGCTTAGAGAGTCCAATGCAGAGTCATAAAGATGATGAACTGGAGCTTGGAAAAAGGGAGACGGATTTACTTCATTAATGTTGATCAATATGGAAAGGGTGGGTGTCAGGAGGAAGGAGCCAGGCTCTGCTCAGTGGCATCCAATGATAGGACAAGGGGCAATGGGTGTCAGCTGGAACAGAGGAGGCTCCACATTAATATGAGAAGAATCATCTTCCTCTGGAGGATGACAGAGCCCTGGAAGTGGCTGCCCAGGGAGGTTGTGGAGTTGTTTAGAACCTGCCTGGCCATGTTCCTGTGTGACTGGATCTAGGTGATCCTGCTGTGGCAGGGGGTTGGACTGGATGATCTTTTGAGGTCCCTATCAATCCCTAACGTTCCATGATTGTGTGCCCTCCTTGTCTCCCAAGATATTTCCATTCTTTGTCCTTGTTTTTGATTTCTGACAGTACTTTGGAATCACAGTGTTGTGTACTGGATGGAACTTCCATTTTTCAGAAGGAAATTTTTCTTTCCTGTTTGATTTTCTAGGTAGGATGCTGCATCTCAGATGTGTGATTTGAATATTCATTAAATCAGCACAGCATACTGTAGCAAAGCACTCGCTGTGTTGCCGTAAGTGCTTAATAAAAATGAAAGAGCAGTATATGAATACTGAAAATCACACAATTAAATCAACAAGTGAACAAATACAGAATCAATAACTTTACTTTAAAATTACTTATATTAAAATCATTATTTCAGACAAACTGATATGGGGAAGGAGAGGATTGTTGCAATAGTACTGAGGATGCTGATGCTCAGTACTTAACTCAGAAAATGTCTAGGTTTCCTATTGTAAATTAACTTGAGACATAACAAAGGAATTTTCCAGTCTCCTCTTGGTTTTCAGTTCCTGCAGTGTAAATGGATGATGAGTTCCAAATTTGTTTATAGAAAAGCTTTGGGAAAAAATCCAGACATTTTTATTCAAGCTGATTTGTGTAGTCACTAGATACCTCTACAGACAGTTTGGATAATGGTCAGTGGGAAGTACCTGTCTCAGTTTTACTAGAGAGCCCGAATACCTAGCTGAGGGTCCATTTTTAGAGGTTTTGTTTACTTGGCAGGAGATAGCAACCCTCACCCTTCTTTCAGCTCACTTTTCTTCAGCTTCTTTTTCATACAGCTCTCTTTTTATACATCATTTGTCTAGCCATGTTACTCGATCATGCTAAGAATGTGCATGTGTTTCAGTGGAGATAAATGCTAGGTGTAGGAGCAAGATACATCTGCTTTTACTGCTAAAACCATCCCATGGCAAAATGGTACCCTGAGAACAGCTACTTAATTTTCAGGCAGATAAAGCTGTGGGGAAATAATTCTACCTAGCAGTGAAAATCCCGTTGTTTTTACTCTTCCTTACTGAGAAACATCATGAATATTCACTATCCTACGGGAGGGAAAAAAGATGCTAAACAGTGGGGTGGGTAAACATCATTGATAAAATTGAGTGTTGCTGGGGAACAGATAAAAGAAATGGGAAAAGCATGAAATAAAATCAGGTTGAGTCAAGAGAACGAACAGAGGAGAAGTGCAAGTAATCTTTACTTTGACTTATCCTGAGTAATTATTCTTATTGCTTTCTCATTCTTGAAGGAAAATTTGACAGCAACATAAGAGAGTGACACTATTTTGCCACACTCCGCCTAATCAGTACAGCACAGGACGTTCTATTCCATTTCATTCTTTGCTTAGTAGATTAAAGAAGTAGGTTGGTGTCAAACGTGTAGGGAGAATATTTGGAGACTGGAACACTTTTGTGGTTTAACAAGAAAGTAGCTTTAAGTAAAGTCCTAAAGAAACTTCTTCCCTGGATTGTAATCTATGTTAAGTCTGTGCTACTAGAAAGCCAGTGACATGTAGAAAGCATTATTAACCTTTGGAAAACAAACCAGAATAGCTGTTAAGGCTGGAGGTATGATGTTTACTTCTGCAGTGACTTGCCAAATCAATGTTAGCACAGACTTAGGACAACTCCCTGACTCAATGGCTTGACTTTTGTTGAGTATTTATTTTTATCCATGTCAAAAATTACCATGGGCACAGTGTTGTGATGATTTTTCGCCCACTCTTCCGATGTACACATGTAAAAACTAGGCAACTTTAATCTTACTGTGTAAATCTCTTTTACAATGCATGTTCCTTGATTTGAAATCTAAGGTACTGCAAATTACTGTTAACTTAAAGAAAAAAATCATGGTATCATTAGGGATCAGAAGGGACCTCAAAAGAACATCTAGTCTAATCCCCCTGTCACAGCAGGATCACCCAGACCAAGTCACACAGGAACACATCCAGGTGGGTATGGAACGTCTCCATAGAAGGAGACTCCACACCCCCCATGGGTTCTAATGCTCCATTACCCTCACTAGGAAGAAGTTCCTTCTGATATTTATATGGACACTTCTCTGAGGTTGTTCTTGCCCAGATGCAAGACTGCACTTACTTGGGAAGAACTATTCACAAGCACATGTAATGAAGGAATGGAAATGAACGATTTTAAGCTAAAAATTGCTAGATTCAGCTGGACATTGCAAAAAAATGTTTAAAGTGAGGTACTTGATCACTGGAACAGGTTGCCTAGAGAGGTAAGGTTTAATAGGGTTCAGAGCAATCTGTTCTAGTGAGAGATGTCCCTGCTTATTGTAGTGTGGTTGGACTACATGGCCTTTGGATGTCCCTTCCAACCCAATACATTCTACAATTCCATGATCATCTAGTACTACTTAAAAACGTTGTCTTTCTATTTCAATTACTCTTGAACAGTGAGAGATTATTAGTGAGAGAATAATGCATGCAACGTGTTTTTTGGGGGAAGGAAAAGAACATGTAAGATTCATGAGATGCAAGAACTCAGGAGAAGAGGCTAGAGTGACATAAAGGACAATCAGGATATGTATATGGACCTACACAACTAATATATAAATACTGGCATATGCTAACACACTGTTTCTGGGTACTAGTAGAGAACAGCTCTGCTGATGCAAGAGGACCCTCAGCTGAGAAACTTGCCTTTATACATTTCAGTAGCTTAATTTGCTTGAGTGCAGGACATGAAGATGACCTCCACTCTCTGTTGGTGATAAACTCCTCCAGTCATCGCTGGTGACAAGTTATTCACAATTCCATGGAATATTAAAAAAATGTGGGGGTTTTTTTGTCAATTAACATCAAAGAGCCACAGGGGATGGTTGCCCTGCTTCTGTAGGGTCTTGAAACACCATTGAAATCAACAGGAGACATAAAATCTAGAGAACTTGCTGAAGATCTCTGTGCTGCTATTTCCACTAATCTTTTGCAGCAAATCTACGGCATTTGCAGCAATTAACGGTTGGCAATTTGCAGCCATACATATTCATTGTCTTAGAACCTTTGTTTTCCCCCCCTGTGGTCTTTCTCATGGGTATCTGAACCCTTTAGGTACTGTTTTGTCATCAAGAATTTTATTTGCCTTTTAATTTCACACTAGTCACATCCTTCACTAAGTTTATGTTTAGGTTTTTGCCTCTCCAGGTGTCATTTCATCAGCGAGTAAAATTCGGTTGATGCTAACAGCGAGATGCATTAGCTGATTCAGGGGAATATCTTTTTCCAATGATCTTTTTTTTTAATCTAAAATTATTTCTTTTTAATATTTAAGACAGAATAATCCGTTGCGGGCTGATCAGAACTTTGATCTCGATCTCATCCCTGATCACTTTGGCATTGATTTAACATTAGTCTTACCTTCCCAGGCACACTAGGACAAAACCTGTCGTGTGCATTCATCTTTGTTAAAAGATGAATGAATAAGGCAGGCTTTAAAAGCTTTTTAAAGAGCAAGGTGCTGGAACTGCATTCTCAATTTGCATTCTTTCCTGCTGTTTTATGGCATGTACTGAAAATGCTTTTTAGAGGTCAGACCCCCTTTTTTTTTTTCCTAGGTTTGAGAAAAGGACGTAAGCAGTAAATTAAAAAACCTACATGATAAGTTCAAGAACAAGTCCATTCTAGCTCCAGAAACCCTACTCCCTTGAAAATAATGACTCATCAATAGCAGGAATTATATCTCCCTTCAAGAACTCCAGCTAGCTTAACTTTTATCCATTTGTGGAGTGGACTTTGCCATTTACGATAATAAAGCTTGAAAACTCCACCTCTGTTCTGCAGGAAAGAGAAGCACAACTTGCTGGAATAGAAAATATTTAGAAGAGGTCTTACCTGATTCTGAGTATCCACAGAGGTTTCATGATATACCTTCCTCTTGTATTCCTGTCTAAATTAGCAGCCAGCAGGTAGGCGCATGATATTTTCTAATTAGCTGCAGAGTGTTGTCTTTACATGAGAAATAAAAAGAAGAAATTAATTACTTCCTCGGAAGCACTGTGAAAAATACACACTAATAAGGAGTAATACTCAGCATGGTCAAGCGAGTAAGCATGTTCAGCATGATGGGGAAAAAAACGCTCATTGAAATAACATCTCTGAAATTTTTCTGGATTTCCTGGGGGGGAATGACTTTTTTCCCAGTATCCCTATTCTCAGGTGAAGAAAAGAGGACTGAGGGGGCATGTTTCCCATTTCATCTTCTTTATAAGTACCAGCCTATTTTTCTAACCATATAACAAAGGATCCTGAGCTTCCGTTGTTAACATTAAATTAAGAGAATAAGAAATGTTAGGTTTAATATTACTTCAATGTGGACGTTAAGTAACGTTAGAGAAACAGTGAGATTATGCTAAGTAACGTTGCCTTAAGCCTGTCACTACCTTTTTTCACTCCTACACAAACTGTTTTTCCAGCAGACAGTCTTGTACAATATGTATAGAACGGGGATTTGAGTTACAGTGTAAGGGAAGATTACATTTGGCACTTGGATTACAGTTCTTACTTCCAATTCTCCTCTGGTTTGCTGTAAAAAAACCTAATAAGTATATGTCAGATCCTTTTCTCTTCTACAGAGGTTTGTGACAGGGATAAACCATATTCTCCTGTTACGCTTGTTAGCCGAAGGCTGAGTGGTCAGGTGCTGTACTGTTTCCCTCATTTATTCCACACTGTATTACCTTAACTTGTGCCTTGATTGATTTGAAGTTACTTTAGCATTTATAGTCCACAGAGAAGATTAGAACATTTCCATCTGTCTTTTCAAGATGCTCTCTTAGGATTTTGAGTGTGACAGGACAGTAACAACACTCTAGATCTGGAAGAAAAGTCAGCAACTGACTCATTAAATAGGACTGAGGCAGAAAGTAGATACTGGAAACCAGGTTCTGGAAAGTCATGGTCAGCTGTTGCCTGAGACTTGCAACAGGTAAAATTTATATAAAATAGGTTTGTTCCCCTTGGCACTGAACAGGGACAGTTCATGTCTTTGTGGATGCCTAAGAGGACCTTGGCCCGGATGATTGGATTTAGTAACAATTAACTTTAGTCATCTACAGTACAGAGACAACTAATCATGCTGAATTCTCTGCATGATCAGTAGAATAATATAGGCAATTCTAGGGTGGGATTAATCTCATCCTAAACTAAACTGAGCTGAAATAGGTGAGATGAATCATGCCAAAAAGCGTCTCTTTCAGTTAACTATGCAGAAAGACTAAACAGTTAGCTTAGTTGATATTATTGGAGACTGGTTCGGATGAGGGTTGACCTATTCTTTTCCCCTGCCTGTATCGCCAGTCTTGCAGCTGTGAGTTCACCTGATGGTTCTTTCTGTTCATCTCCTCATTTGTGATGGCCACTGAAGGGATAGAGGAGAAAATAACTGGTGCTCTTTCTTCTTTAAGCAGCCATCCCAGGGCTCTACAATCTCTTTTAATTGATTTTGGACTTCTTTTAGCAACCTCATCACTGCCCAGCTGAAAAACCAACCAATAATCAGAGGGTTTTACTAAGGCAGAATATTTGCCTATCACATCCCTAATCCAGGGTGGCAGCAGATCTCCCTGTGAAGTGGGTCAGGATGTTATATTGACCCCTCTGCCCCTATCGGGAGAGAGTTTCTCACAATAACCAGTCTACTTCTCTATTTCGAGCCAGTTGTGATGGTGGCCTAATGGCACCTTGGTCTTTCTGGCACTTCAGGCCTGGGTGAGTCATTCTCCTCTCCCTCTGACATCTCTTCCTGCAGAATGCCAACCTGTTCTGCCAGATCATTTGGGATAGTGGGGCACGCTAGGATCCCTGTTTCTCCAAGCAGGGATTTATTTCCATCCCATCTTTCTCTGAAGGTCTCTCTTATTTCCTGATGACAAGAGGGGAGAGAGTTCTCTGATTTGTGTGATTTACGTGGAGCCTCAGCCTGCTGTCTTTCCTTCAGGGAGCGACTCCACCAATCAATCTCACTCTCACTCTCCTTGATGCTACTCAACCTCTCCACTTTATCTTTTAGCTCCACCACCATCCTAGGCAGATAACTGACCTGTTGGCATCTTACACAGGAGCTGTCTCTGTCATCCTCAGTGAAGAGATACAGGCTGAGGCACTCCCCACAGCTGGATACCTGTACATCTGCATGGTTGGATGTGTGGGGTGCTGTTTGGGTCCCCACACTTTCTCTGGTGCTCAGTATTTCCCTAGGTCCAACCATGAGTAGTTAAAAGAACAACCAAACTGAACCAAACCTAAACAAACAAAAAAAGGAAAACACAAAACCCAACCACCAGAAGTGGCTCTGGGGCTTTTAAAAGCCCTGCCGTGGCTGCATCTCCATCCATGTCTCTCTTGCCAGCTGGGAGAGCTCAGTGAGGGGAAGATACCTTTGCTCATTTTGTGGAGTCCAGCTTTGGCAAGTAAAAACCCCTCTTGCCAAGTTTTTTTCCCCAACAGTCATGGGGATGGTCCAGCTCCAAAGGCTCCTCTCAGTGTCTAGGAATCTGAGGATGCACAAGTCCTTGGGAACCTGATGAAATGTTATAGTAGAGTAGTAGGAATATGAATTTTTGTCTGGATCAGACAAGTGGCTTCAGGAAGTAGAAATGGTGGCCACCTACAACAGTGTTACAGTATTAGTGAATAAGGGAAAAGCAACTGATGTTATCTGTGTGGACTTTTGTAAAGCACATTTGACATTGTTCTGCAAGGCATCCTGGTCTTGGGATTGGAGAGACATGGATTTGATGGATAGACCACCTGTTGATAAGGAATTGGCTTGATTAAAGTCTATGGTACAATTATACATGGAAATCATTGACAAGTGGCTGTTCTCAGTGGTCAGTATTGGGACGAGCCTCAGCTTAATATCTCTGCTTAATATCTCTGCCCTTCTTGATGCCTCTGAGCACACTGATTGCTGGCTAGTGATAAATCTGTTGTCCAGCAGGTCCTTCTCCATAGAGATGCCCCCTCCCTGTAATTGTTCAAGGCCAGGCTCAATGGGATTTTGAGCAGCTTGGTCTAATGGAAGCTGTCCCTGTCCATGGCAGGGATGATGGAACTGGATGAACCTCAAGATCCCTTCCAACCCTAAACATTCAATGATTCTGTGATATAATGAATCATATTTGTTCTCATGTATAGTGAAAAAAATATGTTTCTCTAAAAGAAATTGAAACAGTTGATATTTCCATGTATATATGAACAATTTAGATTTGAACAACAAGGTGTTACTGCTTTTAACTGTCTCACTTGCAGTTAGGGGAGAAGCAGTGAACCAGTTTAACCTTGTGATTTATTGTGTCATCACACATCTCCTCGTTTGCTCTTCTACTAATGAGACCACATATGGAGTATTGTGTCCCATTCTGAGCCCCTCAGTTCAAGAAGGACACAGAGCTGCTGGAGGGTGTCCAGTCTAGAGCAATAAAGAATGATGAAGGAAGTAGAACAGCTCCCTCACGAGGAAAGGCTGAGGGAGCTGGGTCTATTGAGCTTGGAGAACAGGAGGCTGAGGGGTGATCTCATGAATGTCTATAAATATGAGAGGCGTGGGTGTCAGGAGGATGGAGCCAGGCTTTTCTAAAGATAGGACAAGGGGCAATGGGTGGCAGCTGGAACACAGGAGGTTCCATCTAAATATGAGAAGGAACTTCTTCCCAATGAGGATAATGGAGCATTGGAATAGGCTGCCCAGGGGGGTTATGGAGTCTCCTTCTCTTGCGACTTTCAAGACCCGCCTGGATGTGTTCTTATGCAACTTGGTCTAGGTGATCCTGCTGTGGTAGGGAGATTGCACTGGATGATCTTTTGAGGTCCCTTCCAATCCCTAATGATTCTATGATTCTAGGAGTCTATGTTGTAGAATGGTTAGTCTATGTTAGGAATGGTTTGGGTAGGAAGGGGATTTTTGAGGTGGCTTGTAGTGATAGAACAAAGAGTGATGGCTGTAAACTGAAAGAGGATAGATTTAGATTAGATGTAAGGAGAAATTCCTTGTAGTAAGGCATTGGCACAGTTTACCCAAGGAAATTTTGAATGGTCCACCAGTGGATGTGTTCAAAATACAGGTTAGATGAGGCTTGCTTTGAGCAACCTGGTCTAGCAGGAGGCATCCCTGCCCATACCCAGGGGTGTTGCACCTAGAGGATATTTAAGGTCTGTTCCAGTGGCATATTGCTCTGCTCTCTGTACCCTGAGTAATCACATATGGAAAGCAGGACAGCATGCGATAGCTCCTATCACCACACCAATACAGACTCCTGAAGTATTTTGTTCTCTGATTATTCATAGGTAACTTAGTAATTTTGACAAATAAGTAAAAACCTTAAATAGTGTTATCTTTTTCATACCCAGTTATTTAATCAATAGATTTCAGATACAATGAGCTATTGTTGATCTATTGTTCTACCTTAACAGCAACCATATAAAATAAATCAAGAAGCACCAGAGATGCTGCACAAAAAATAGGAAGTAGAGAAACCCTTACATCTACTGTAATTGATTTGCTGGTTTTGTTGTTAGCGGGATGATTCTACACATAATAGGTTTCAACAACATATACAGCACTGTAGGTCAGCATTGATGGGTAGAAACTGGTGGTGTTCTTTAGATCTGGTGTACTGCAAAGAGATATCCCCTGCTTTCTTGCTTTTCTTCAAGTACTCTTTTGCTGGTAATATTTTCTGTTTTTTAAAGCCCTAATTCTGGGGTTTTCTGAAACTTCTGCATGCCAGCTGTGGTGAGGGGTAAATAAATAATTACTCCCCAGCAAGACCTCTGCTATAGAAATCATGTCAGACTCATCTCACTTAAATTTAGATATCTACATCACAGACCTTTGAGTCACCTACCTTTGAGATCATCACTTACTTCTAGGACACACTGCTGTTGGTGGTACATTGGATGCCTTTCTTTCAGTAGGCTGAGTTGAGCACTCTAAGTGCTCATTTGTGTGTGCAGACTATGTGGGGTTAGGAATTTCAATGGCGAATTTTGCTTAGAAAAAATTTCCTTTGAGACTGATGAAGCTGCCTCAGTGAGTCATCGCTCAGACAATTCCAGACTGCATGAGAAGATCAGCGGGGCCTGCTGCCAGGAACTGCTAGCCTAGGAACTATTTAGATTGCTTCAACGGGAAGAAGTGAAAGCTGCATTATAACAATTTAGAAATTATCTGAATAGTGGCAGAAAGTAGGAAAAAAATCAGCTCATTGTTTTATGCCATCAAGAACTCATCAGTCGGGGTACATCTATACCAGTAACTCAAGGCACTCCAGGTAAAATATTCCTAAGCACTGAGTTTGAGAGTCTGCACTGCTGAATAGAAGAGTTCTTGGTACAGTTTTGGCCCTCGCTGACAGTGTTTAGAGGGGGGAGTCACTGGTGAGGAACTCAAATTCCAATATACACTTTGGGAGAATAGCAAATGATGAGGACCATTTCATGTCAGTTACCCTCTATGCCAGATGATTTGAGCAATCATGTTGAATTTAGTAGCGTAGAGGTAGCTGGAGTGATTCACGTGTTAGTTCCTGAAAAAGTTACATTGACTGCCTTTTCTGGAGATGTACACAACGTTAACTCCACCTCTTCTGTATTATAGAAGCATTCTCTATTCGTTGGATTCCCTGAGAGTTAATTTGATTATTCTCCTCATTCGTGTGTCCTTTGGCTGTTACCCAACCTGCCAGCAGAGAGAGTTTCCCATGCGCATTGAGAACAACAAGTGCATCTCAAAATGATCGCTGTCTTTTGATGTGTCCACTGATATGAAAGGCTGCATGAACAGAATGAAGTCCTGTAGCTCTGGCCACACTGGTACTCTCCATCATTTGTTCGCACAGGTTGATTTCTGAGCCCCTCATGATTTTCTTCTTAGAGTCTTCCTTCATCAAGAAGGGAATTACATTCCTTTGCAACCACAAATCTGTCAAAATCCATTACCAATGTACCTGAGGACCTGTAACCCGTGGGAGATTATTTCAACAAAAACTTAAAAAGCAGTTTCCTAACGGTGTCCAATCACAGCTAAAACTCAAAGTCACGCTGCATATTTACATAACATACAAATCTCTCAGGTGACACTCATCGGTGAGATAAGGAGCTTCTATGAGCAATTACAGGTGACCCTTTCTTGAATACACCAATCAAATTAGCATTTCTCAGGACAAAAACGAACACTTTTTTAACAATGAAAAGTAAGTAGTCTCAGAATAGAAAACCATAATGAGTGTCAGTAATGCTCCCAGTGGGAATTATTCATGATTATGTCAACCTTTTTCAGACAAATTCAAACTCTGAGAGAGAGAGAGAGAGAATGAGACCCACAGAACTAGGAGCAGAAATTTTCCAGTCCATTTTTTAAAAATGAATGTTCTGGTCTGACAAGTGATGTAAGGATTCGGAGTCTGACCTAGTGCTAGACAGCTCTTTCTAATGTCTAATTATAGGCAATGACATATCTGCCAGGACAAAACCCCGAAGGAGGTGGGTGAAGCATTTAATATTCAGTAGTGAAAATGACAAACCAGTTATCTGTCTGAAATGAATTGTTTTTATTCTGCTTAAGAATTTATTCCTGTGAATTATATTCTCGTAAGGTTTTCTTTTTCTACCCTTTCCTTGTTTTTCTTCACCCAGCTAAATGGCACAATAAGGAGAACAGAACCTAATCCCCTTTGTAAATTCCCTTGTAATATGGAAGCCTCCTTATGGAATTTTTTTTTACATGTTTCATACTCCCAGAATTGATGCTACAAAACCCAGCACAGACCACATCTGTGCCTTGCACATAGGTTAAAATACAGACCCAGCCTGGGGAGCAAGGATCAGGACCCATGACTCTCCTCCCAGCGTAGTGCATTAATAATAGGCTGAAGTGTGTTGTTCTCTCTTTATAGTTCAATGAATCATGATTTTTTTTTTTAAAGATGAACAGCTTCAATAATCAGAGCATAACATTCATTTCCTCACTGCAAGCAATCTGTGAGCTTGTGGAAAGACAAAACATGCCAGTATGTACTCTACCAAGTGAAAAAGTGGACATAAGCAGTCTCATGTTTTTTAAACTCATTTTTGCATAGAGAGGAGCTACCATGACTGTCTTTTCATAGAATCATAGAATCATTAGGGATAGGAAGGGATCTCGAAAGGTCATCTCATCCAATCTTGGGTAGTGAGGTTGATTGTGAACTGGGTGCAGGATAGAATCCAGAGAGTAGTGGTCAATGGGACAGAGTCTAGTTAGAGGCCTGGATCTAGTGGAGTTCCGCAAGGATCAGTACTGGGACCAGTCCTCTTCAATCTATTCATTAATGATTTGGATGAGGGATTAGGGTGCACTGTCAGCAAGTTTGCTGATGACACAAAGCTGGGTGGTGTC
>VZRI01012201.1:0-30679 GCA_013397515.1 Upupa epops | reverse complement strand
GAGTCTCCTTCTCTGCAGATGTTAAAGACCTGCCTGGCTGTGTTCCTTTGTGACTCAGTTCAGGTGATCCTGCTGTGGCAGGGGGATTGGACTAGATGCTCTTTCGAGGTCTCTTCCAATCCCTAACGATTCTATCATTCTATGGCTTGAATGAGAATTAGGGTGTACTGTTAGCAAGTTTTCATCTGTCTTTTGGTTGCCTTTTGTTTCCATCTCTCTACATGGTTTTAAACAGAATGACCAAAACACGTATTCTGAAATGGAATCACAGGTCTCCTTCAAACCCAGCCTTTGTCACTGAGACTCCAAGAAAGAGGCTGTATTTGAATAGTCGCTTTCCATGCCCCAAACCAGTTACTTTTCTAACTCTGTATTATCTATCAGTCATGGGTTTTGGACATTGAGATGACAAACTCTTCCCTTTTTTTCATAAGAAAGTAAGGTGTGATGATGGTACAGTAACTTGCTGCCTGCCTCTTTTGATTTGTATCAGCATGAACCATTGTTTCTAAGAAGTCTAATTCTAAAGGCAGTAGACTCAGAGTATTGATGTTTAAGTATTTTGTGACTTTAGCACTCAAAGAATTTTTATTCTATTTATTGTCTATTTATTTCCACATTAATTTTTTCATTGATAAAAATGCTAAGTTAGATGATTGTTAAATAAATTAGGGCAATTTTGATCTTTTTAATTATTTTTCGTTGACAACAAAGGAATGCTGTGGTTTTCAATCCCTTCTTGCTGTTATTTCTGTATTCAAGGGGGAGCTTGTACTTAGAAGAGAGCCTGTGCAACAGTTCTGAACCTTGTCTTAGTTCGGAGTCACTGCTGAGATGGCTAAGATAATAAGATTACAGGATGTGATCACCAGTGTGACAGCAATTCATACAGACAAGATCAGCCTTTTTGCAGCCTAGCTCTCACCCATGCTGCCAGCGTGATAACTGTGACAATTCAGAGCTCAGCACAGGGATGCAGAACACAGATGGTACATGGGACAAGTATATTTGTGTTCCTTGAACTGTGTGGCCACAGCTAGACATTCTTACTAAAAACAGCAAGTACAGACCCTGATTATATGTAATGTAGAGCCACATTTGTTCTTAAACTGTAGGCAGCTTCTACTCAGAATATGAGTAGTTAACACAACACGTTCAGTTCTCAGTCTTAACACGCATTGCTATAAAATGACTGCCTAAATCTGTCATTTCTTCAGGTTATGTCACCTGAAATGCCCCCAGTCTGGTCCCCAGCCTTGAAGAAATAAAGTAACATGTTGATGTTGATCAGCATCCATTCAAGAGGGAGAGGGACAAAGGGTGGTAACTACCACCAGCTTGAAACACCAGGAAGTCTGTATTCAGTATTCAGCAGTTTCTTATCTGTCTGCTTCTTTGGGTCTGAAATAGTAGTTTCCTGCCCTTCACAGAGATGCTGTGTGATAGAGTTTGATAGTGCCTTTAGTTCCTAATATAATGGAACTGAGGAGATAATGGCTAAGTCATACAGACAGGAAGGAAAGACGGGTACCATATTTATTAATGTGAATTTTGACTATCAAAGAGTTTAGATTGAAGATCTATGCTTTGTTCCATCTTGAAGACCTATAATTTGTTCCATCTTAATTTTTTTTCACGTGTACTCTTGATCACTGTGCAGCTATCCTTAAGTCTGATCTCACTGTTTGACTTACAGTTTGCAGAACTTTAAAAACTGTGTGGATTTTACCAGTTCTCTCTCTCTCAGCTCTTTCTCTTCACTGAAGTCTCAGCTTTTCTATTCTCACTTTTCCAAAACTAGGTAAACTTACATATTTCTGAGTAAGATGACTTCCTTCTCTTTATGCAATCTGAAGAGAGTGTCCAATAGACTAAGCACCTGGCTAGATAAATAAACCAATAGAATCATTAGGGATTAGAAAGCACCTCTAAAGATCATCTAGTCCAATCCCCCTGCCACAGGACGATCACCTAGACCAAGTCACACAGGAACACAGCCAGGCAGGTCTTGAACATCTCCAGAAAAGGAGACTCCACAACCCCCCTTGGCAGCCTGTTCCAATGCTCGGTACCCTCGCTGGGGAGAAGCTCCTTCTGATATTTATATGGAACCTCCTCTGTTCCAGCCGGCACCCATTGCCCGTTGTCCTATCACCAGATGACCTTGAGGAGAGCCTCATTCTATCCTCCTGCACCCACCCCTCACCTATTTATAGACATGAATGAGGTCACCCCTCAACCTCCTCTTCTCCAAGCTAAANCTGGGAAGAAGCTCCTTCTGATATTTATATGGAACCTCCTCTGTTCCAGCTGGCACCCATTGCCCCTTGTCCTATCACCCGATGACCTTGAGGAGAGCCTCACTCCATCCTCCTGTCACCCACCCCTCACCTATTTATAGACATGAATGAGGTCACCCCTCAACCTCCTCTTCTCCAAGCTAAAGACACCCAGGTCCCTCAGCCTTTCCTCATACCCCTCAATCCTCTTCTGATGTACAGCTTTCTAACTGAACATTCCCAAGCTTATAGCCACTTGGGTTGTTATGTCCCAAGTGCAGGACCCAGCACTTAGCCTTGTTGAACCTTGTTCAAGACCTGTAAAACTTCCCTACTCTCTAGCACATAACACTTACTGTCATTTGCAAACTTACTGAGGGTGCACTCAATTCACATCCAGATCACTAAAAGAAGATAGTAAAGAAAACAGGCTCCAATAGGGAATGCTGGGGAACACCCTTGTGACTGGATACCAGCTAGATTTGGTTTCACTCACCACTGGTCTTGCAGCGTGGCCATGCAGTCAGCTTTTCATCCAGTGAACAGTATCCTTGTCCACAAATGTCATGGGGCAGACACCTAAACCACCTTAATGAGATCATCTTAATTTTTCTGACTCTGTTTACACATGTCATGGGACAGCCAGATATCCCTTCACATAATCCTATTTGCCATGAAGAATTCCTGGAATTTGGAAATGTGTTTTCTCCCTGGCATCCAGACTTCACCTTAACTTCTTTATTCTGTGTTTTGAGAGCTCTCTCCTGTTTCACACTCATGGTGAAAGAGAATTGATTCTATCTTCTTTCCTCCCTCTATATATCATCTTCGTGGTGCTTTAGTGGTGTCAGTCAGTGTGACATATCCACGTCAGGAGAGGAAAAAGTTGAGTGGGGAGAGAAACCAGAGTGTGGAGGCCCTCAGCTGCAGTTCTATCTTTTAAACAAGTACTTTATGTTTAATAAACTTTCTTTACTATAACATTTGCTCCTGGTTTCTCTGTGTATGTTGTCAGTTCTGAGAAACGAAAACTAGCATAAAACAATCTGAAAGCAGAACAACTTTCTGAAGGGGAATGATGTGAGAATCTGTGCAAAGGCTTTACTGAAGTTCAGGTAGACAATGTCTGCAGCCCTACCCTTGTCAACTAGGATGGATAAGACACTGAAGATAAGGCTGGATGAGGCTCTGGGCAATCTGCTCCAGTTGCTCACTGCACTGACACTGGACTAGATGACCTCTAAAGGTATTTTCCAAGCTTGTATACTCTATGATGCTGTGATTTTGTCATAGGGCCAGAGGACGTGGGGAGCAATTTGAAGCTTGTTCCACCGGACTTTCAGGGAGATGCTCCTGAAGCAAAACAGCCTTGGAGAAACCAGCCCAAATGACATTCCAAAAGGGATCTAGCTGATGTGGTAAGCGGTGCCAGGATTAATTAACGTTTGTGCAACGAGAATGAGAGGAGAATCTGGAGTAGTGTCTGGTTTTGACTGTTCTGGAATATTTGTTGCCTCTTGATGATCTCAGGGGGTCTTTTCCAGCCTCAATAATTCTCTTTTTGTGATTTGGAAGTAAAACAAGGACTGAATGGCACGGCACTGCTTATGTTGCTTAGGTCCACAAGAAAAAGTAGAGATTCTATCCAGATCCACAATGAAAACCACCACTGGCAAGTGCTGTCCCCTTCACTGTGCCTGAACACTGACTGGGAGAGTCAGCATAGCCGGGAGGATGCTTATAGTTAAAGAATATGACTGAAGGCTACTGTTTGAACTAATGCACTGACCCAGTTTTCACTAGGATGAGTACAACCAAAATGCCCACAGTTTTATAGCTGCTTGTTCAGCATTTTTAATAAAGGAACATAATTTAAAGAATATGCATTAAGGAGATATATATTTTTTTAATTAAAATTAATAAGTGCATTAAAAACAATCAGGTGGATGTACTTGACTATCCTCCAAATATCTTCAAACCGCAGTTCTTGAACCTTTATCTTTTGTCCAATATTTCCCAAATAAATATTTTAAATTTCCATTTAAATTTTAAATTTCCTGTTCAGTAGTAAGTACTGTTTACATATTGAATAGACTGCCCATGACTAATATTTTTGGGGGGCTAAAGTGTGTAAAATTATACAGAAACATGGCAGCTCTATTACCATTACCAATCACCAATTTAAATGCCAAGATTAGGGTGCAGGCAACAGATTCAAGATGATTTAAAAGCCCTTTTAGTTTAGGTTAACTACCAAAAAATCTGCAAGAGGAAAAAGGATGGAGAGGAAAGATCTTTCAAACACAGCTCTTAACAAAAAAGATTATACCTATTAGAAACAGTTCCTGAACACATTTGTTTGTCTTGTATTAAAAGAGTAAAGTCTTCTTTGCTTGTGATTATTTCCAGAAGACTTTTCTATATCCAAGTATTTAAGGAGTTAATTTTCTCTTTCAGCACATGAACCTGTTGCTTCTGTGTTTACTGTTTGACCAGCAAAATTCCCAGCCTCTTATGAGACTCAGGGCTTAGTTGTGCTAGATGCTTTCTGAGCACAGAGCAGTATCTTTAGTCCCACTGGTATAGGATATGGCAGGAATTAATTCTGCCTGGGATAAGAGCTGTTAGTTTCATATGTCAAGACAGTAGTTCTAAAAAAGAAAGTGTATCAGAAAGGGGATGTTATATGACAATCCCAACTCTTATGTCAAACCGTAGCCTCATTCAAAACACATGACCAACACATTGCCTCAGGTAAAATATCCAGCTGAGTGGAATCTAATAAATCTTTAGATTCATTTTATTACTTTTCTCCCTGAAGTTGCTGTTAGTATTTGAGAGAGAATAAAGGCAAAAAGAAAAAAAAAACCCAGGAAGAACTAAAAATGTCTGTGTTTTTCAGTCTTGTTGGTAGCCTGCTGCTTTTCCATACTCTGCTGGGCTTCCCTGCTAATCTTTTATTCTACTTCACCAGTTTTAACAGGTGTATGATGATCATTGGGTTGGTTGCTTTCCATATGTTCTACTCGTGCTTAAGAAGGTGCTCTGCTACATGCAACGTTTTGTTTTCTATTGCAGAAATAAGTCTGTATTTTTCGTTAAAAAGCAACTTTGGCCTTAGTTTTGTCTGGAAAATGATATCAAATCTCTACTGGCCGGCCTTCAGCTACCAAACCATGGAATTTCACATACAACCTGTGAAACCTGAGTTCAGCAGTGCTCTCTGAGAAGTCTTAAAGCAAAGACAAGGCATAAGTAGGCAGTAAAACTTTGATTTTCATCTGTGTTATCGTTTGTTTCAGTCAGCAAAGTAATATTCTTTTCATTAAATATTTAATTTGAATTTTCCATGTTTAACCGCAATTTTTTTTACTTGCTAATAAATCTTGTGTGCTTAGGGCCATTATAATTTTGTGCTAAATCTGCCTTTTTCTGTCTTTCTTTTTCTATCATTTTCTCTCTGTCTCTCTATTCTTTGCTTTTTTTCTTCCATCTTCTTTCAGTTCCTCTTTATTTTCTTTTCTGACTCTATCTTACTCTCTGTTTGACTTTGTAACTCTCTCTGCTCTACACTTTCTCACTCTCTTTTTCATATTCACATTTGTTTGCTGCCCAGCCTTCTTTCCGCTTATTAAACCTCTGTATGTTCAAAAAACTCTTTGAAATGTATTTTTGAAGTGCGTGGTCTATGAAGGCTTGTTACCCTATCTTTTCCTGTCTATTTTATTTTATTTACACCTTGTGTGAAGCTCCCTGACCCTTGGCTTGGACCTTATTTAGAAAGGCTTTTTGAATGTAAGAAAGGTGAGGAGAAAATTCTCAAGAAAACACTTGATGCCCAGATATCTTTGCTGTACAAGAAAAACAGTCAAGAAAAAGATTGGAACTCCACAGAATATTAGGGCTAATCTAATTCGCTTATTAGAGCTTGAATTTCTCTCCTCATGACCGGCTAATTTATTCTGTCTCCAGCAACACCAGTAATTTACGGAGGAAAGCAGACACAAAGGTGATATTTATTAGTCATTTGGTCACTCTGTAAATGACTACGCCTATCAAAGGCTTCTTTTCATTTATACTAGCAATGATTTCTGCTGCATTTAGACATCCCTTTGTATATGCACAAGTGATTAAAGCTCCTGTAAGAGCCTAGAGGAGTAGTTTGGATGAGTTCTACCTGGGTACATTGCTATTCCCCATATCAGATATGGAATATTATATCTGGAAGAGAGGGAAGGATGGTATCACCGTACTTTATCCAAGGTTTTACTCAAATATCTTAACATTTTATTTTATCTATGGTATTTTATATTAAATAATCTAATTAAACTTTTCCCTATTTTTATCAGAATTCTTTCATGAAATTCAGTACAATGTTTGTAGGAAGTTCCTTAAAATACTCATCCTGAGTCTGAAAGAAGAAAAAAAGGTATTGAATGTTATTTTTATATCTTCCTACTTCAGGGCTGGGAAGACCTGGGAACCTGGACCAGGGAAGTCCCATAGTGTTTATATATTTTTGAAGGACTTAGCTCATTGAGAATTCCTCAGGTTTTGAGGGATTCTGCCTCAGATTCTGTAACTTTGAAATCCTTCCCAGCTAGTTAACAAGCAGTCTGAGTGGTGTAATGTAATACAGATCTCTGTTCTGGCATAAAGGAAGGTTTGGGTAGTATTTTGAATGAGGATGAATCTAGGAACTCAAAAAACATTTTCCATGTGTCTGAAAGCTTCCCTGATAGTGATGGATGAGAGACATAAAATAGATATGTGTATTCAGATTATTTTATATAGTGTCTGCTGTCTTCAGTTTCTAATCATACTAATGAACAGTTTATTGTCCTGGAAACCTCATGTATTAAAACATCTTTACATTGGCGGTGACTAAAGACCACGTCAGTTCCAAAGATCTTACCATCTAAGTAAATATTACAGACACAAGATAAGGAACAGTGATCCTATATATCCTGTAGTCCTATAAAATTTTGCTTTATGGGGTGGAAGAGATGACTGTTTTTAATTACTGTTCTCTTTCCAACATTTTCTTTTTCAGAAAGGAGTAGGAATAAAAGCTGCTTATCTGTCCTATTGCCAAACAGGATGACTTAGCAGTCAAAGAACAATTGACTTTCAATAAGACTTAAGCTCATAAATTACTTTTCACTAATTCTTGGCTCTTTTTGAGTCTCATGCTGTCTCGTGAGTGTAGTTTAATATCTCCTTTGGGGCTGGATTGATTGAATTCAGAAATCTAGGATATAGGTGAAATCTAAAGATTTTCTCCAATTATGAAAGAGAGGATTTGCTCTCCAGGAAAGTGACTCAACAGTCTAGTTTTGAATGCAAAAGAGCAGCTCATAAAATTGCATGCAGGAGCACAGAATTACAGGGGTGTCCATGCTCACAGGTTTCTTCACTGTACAACAAAATTTTCCTTTGGGTTGTGTGGTTATTATTACCTGGACACAATACTCTTTCTTGGATGACTTGCGATGATAAGAGGGCTGGAGCTCTTCTCCTATGAAGACAGGCTGAGTGAATTGTAGCTGTTCAGCCTGGAGAAGAGAAGGCTCTGCAAAAACCTGGTAGCAGCCTTCCAGTACGTGAAAGGGGCCCTGCAGGAAAGTTGGGGAGGGACTCTTTGTCAGGGACTCCAGTGATGCAACACAAGGGAATAGTTTTGAGCTAGAAGATGGTAGATTTAGATTAGATTTTAGGAAGAAATTCCTCACTGTGAGGGTGGTGAGGCACTGGAACACATTGCCCAGGGAAGTTGTGGCTGCACAGTCCCTCTAAGTGTTCAAGGCCAGATTGGATGGGGCCTTGAGCAACCTGGTCTAGTGGGGGGTGTCCCTGCCCATGGCAGGAGGCTGGGAACTAGATGATCTTGAAGGTCCCTTCCAAGCTGAACCATTCTATGAATCTATGAATTGCATATTTGTTTGCAAACAACTATGATTCTATATGTTTCATCATGTTAATGAATCGACTTTCAGTTATTTAAAAGCACCTTCAACGCACTGTAGCTCACGTCGAACAGCAGCACAAAATAACAATGCATGTAATAATGTTTTTCTTTCTGCATTTTCTTTATCACTAGATTAGAGAGTAAATCTTTCTAATCTCATCGTTCCTATTGTTTATACTTTGGTAGTATTGGAAAGTAAAAGCAGCACAGCAGGATTCTCAGGGATAGAAGCTTTTCCTCTCGTTACCACTTTGCCCCATTCTTTACAATTACACTTTGTCCAAAGAAAAGGCATGTAAGCCAATCTGTTTTGATAGCCTTATTTCAGACTTGAGTTACTGGTGATGTTACTAGCCAATTCTCTCAAGCCCTATGGAGTGATAAGACTAATAGGAGAGAATGATGAATGAGTGAAAAGACAAGGCTTGAGACTAATTATAATTTAAAAAAAAAAGACTGAAAGAAAAGTAGTTCTTTGCCATCAGGGAAGGAAAGAAATATTAACATCTTTGGATCACGCAGCTCAGATGACTTAAGGCAATTCATAACCAACTACTAAAATAGAATATACTGTCAGCAAACAGAAGTACGAGGTATGGTAACTAAAAACAGGGTTGTCAGTGTATCTTCCACGTTTTAGTAGGCTAATAAAATGCATATGTTAAACCAAGTAGTATTAAAAAATAAGGGTAAAGCAAAATTGGGACTATACTATTATTGTAAAGCAATCCTGCAAAGACATTTAGGTCTCTCTTAAGGAAACTTCTAATTTATCAGGTTAACTCCCTGCGTTTTTAGATTTAAAGATACATCTGAGAAGAAACTCATCTGAGTTTGACACTGAAAGCCACTACGGAAGGACCCCACTTGCCTTTGTGTTTCATCTTTATGGAATCGTAGCATTTTCATTGCTTAGCTCTCCTTCAGAAGTGTCATAATGTGCACTGATCAAATGGCCATGAATCAAACAGTCCCTTCAGAAATAATCTGGTTTGGTAAAGGTCTGCAGGTCACCCATAGCTATTCTTGTTTGTAGTCAGGGACTTATAGATTTGACTGGATCAGAAGGTCCCCCAGAGATTATCTTGATGCTGTTGAGCAAAATGAGAACTGTGTTCAAATTCAGTTTTGACCAAATATTTGATGTAAAACCTTGACACCAGGAAACACTTTGTAGTCTGTTTCCTTCAAAATGTAATGAAGCCCAGATGAAATCAGATGTTGTACCCAGTGCAAAGACATAGATTATGGACACATGAAGCTGAAATTCACTACCTTCTCAAGGACACCCTTTATAAGAGAAGAGCTATTACCTTTTATGAATTGTCTTATTTCTAGAACCCAAAGAATATCTACCTGTGTGAAGGTGTCTCACAGTACAGCTTGGATAAACTCTACTTTGTCTCTTACATAAATTCAAGTTGTGGTATTACTATGAGTTGGTAAAAATGTCCTCAGTTTTTGGTTCAGATTTACATTTTTATCAGTCAGAAAATCACTGCACTACAAAAGCTGAAAAAATTAGGTATCACAGAATGTTAGGGGTTGGAAGGGACCTCTGGAGATCATCTAGTACAACCCCCCCAACCGGAGCAGGTTCTAGCGCAGATCACACAGGAAAACATCCAGACAGGTTTTGAATGTCTCCAGAGAAGGAGACTCCACAATCTCCCTGGGAAGCCCTTCCAGTGCTCTGTCCCCCTCACTGTGAAGAAATTTCTTCTAGTATTTATGTGGAACCTCCTCTGTTCCGGCTGACATCCACTGCCCCTTGGCATCAGTGGATGCCACTGAGCGGAGTCTGGATCTTTCCTCCTGACACCCGCCTTTTCCACATTGATCAACATTCATGGGCTCACCCCTCAGTCTCCTTTATTTCCAAGCTAAAGAGACCCAATTCCCTCAGCCTTTCCTTATAAAGGAGACGCTCCACTCCCTTCATCATTTTGCGGCTCTGCACTGGTTCCTCTTAAGCCATTCTGTGTCCTTCCTGAACTGAGGTTTTTGTGAGAGTTTCAAAAATAAGTACCTGGAACATGAAAGAACTAGTCCTGCCTCAGTGATAAGTTTAAGGATGTCTGCTTTAAGAATACTTGACTTAAGAACACAGCACCTAATAAACCATTAGTGCTAGTAAAACATTGTGTACCTGTGGGTGCACAGACCCTAGGAAGGCTTCTTTCTTGAATACAGTGTTACTTCAGGGCTATAGATATTAGCAGTATGATGTAAATGTCAGCAGCTTAGACTAAGTCTGGATTTAATATTGGCAATTTATGGTCTCTGTTCACAGCACAGAGACAGTCCTTGATAAGTTGCCATGGTAATGGGTAGTGTGGAAAAGCCTCAGGTAGACAAATGAAAGCAGAGTTGTAATAATCTAGAGCCATCCTAGTCTTCAGCTGTTGCATCAGAAAGGCTGGCTTTCAGCTCTACATTTCTATCGTAGATGCATTATAATATCCCATATCATTTGAAATAACCTATATTTAGGCAAATTAATTCCTTCATCAGACTCCTTCACCTCTTCTGCCCTATAGATCCAGGCATGCTTGTTCCTTTATAGCTCAGCTTCTTTCTTCAAGGTGAGTGTCTTTCTGAAATGATGTGCTTGTTCTAGTGTTTCCCACTGCTTTTCAGATGGAAGTCTTTCAGCTCTGTACAGAGCTACGATTCTGAAGTGCTTTGCACCAACCATAATCTATGGTATAACTAGACATTACTGCCAGACAATGCTTAAAAGCTATAAGCCTGACAGCTTTTCAAAAACCAGTCCACAAAATAAGTGCCTTTACAGGTTAATCTAGAGAGCAAGCTAGAAATCCAAGTAAATATGGCATAAAAGACTGTTTTCATACAGCTGATGAACTTAAGTGCTTTGTGAATGTTTTCCTGATGATCTTACAGTGTGCAATTTACAAGTGTGGAATTAACAGTGTGGGATTTACAAGTATGCAATACACATGTATTTCTTTCCTCTTCCCTTCAGTTCTTGATACCACATCTTTTATTCCACTAGCTGTCAGAGTAATTCATAAACTGGTTCACTGCCTAAACACATAAACTTAAATCTCACACGTTTCCATCATTTTAATAGGAGGAAGGTAAAACATGGGTATTGGTATGTCATACAAATTGTAGGAGAGAAGAAAACCCACTACGTTTTTAGGGATGATGAACCAAAATCACCACAATCCAGGATCTTTAGTTATTCAGTTGTAACCTGTAATTTTAATGAATGTTGGTTAGAGTTCCTGATCAACATCTGATGTAGTTACACAACACAGAAGATGCTCTCACTGTTATGTCACTGTATGAATGACAGAATTCTATCACTGGTGGCTGTTCTACATGGGGCTCGTTACACATGGATGTGGCCCTACATCCATGTTTAACAATTTGTCCTGCCAGTCAAAAGTCTTGTCAAATATTGATCTGACATCAGATTCATGTATAACAAGATTTTTGACTGACAGCTGAGCAACTGCCCAGAACTAAACCAAAACCCTACTGTTTTTAAAAGCTAACACTGCTAGCCAGGAATCTGCTTCTTTGTAGCATTAACCCACACATACAGTCTCCTATATCCTTATATGTGTATATATATACACATGTATAAATATAAATATATATATACACTGTGTATATATAGATACACACACATATATAGCAGGTAACATGATGAAGATAACATTATGAAGATTGCATTTAATTTCTTAATGAAATTTGAACAATGAAAGCTAGCGTAGCTATATTATCAAATACCATAGAAAAATCTACTTGGCAGCTTCCATTTCAGTTCAAGCACATGAGATATCAAAACAGCAGGAAGAAAGTTAAAAGGCCAAGGGTAATGAAGGTGTTGTGTGGGAGAAAAACAAGTTAGATGTTAGATTTGGGAGCCTGGGTATTATCATTAAAAATCCCCAGAAAAAAGCACCATTGGGATTTTTGAGGTTTGTGGAGACTCAAGCAGAACAAGACTGTCATCATTTCTGCTTGCTTAACTCTTAAAATATTTAAGCAGTTCTGAAGAAGCTTTCTGGATTCTAGTGATCAGCAAGAGGAAGAGGAGGAGACAGCAGTGTCAGCCTCACTCAATCCTTGGCAGGCCTCTGCAAAGGATTTTGTTGTAACCATGAGACACAGAATAAGGAAGAACATGAACAACAGAGAAAAGATTAGGTGTTCGTCTCTGAAACTGTCACAGAACCCGAATCAGTCAAGATGCATCATCAGCTATAGAGAATTACTCAGGCAGCATTAGTCACTGAAGGTAACCAGTGATATGGCTCAGAATTTGATGGCAGATGGCCATCCACAGAAAGTGTATACTGCTGTGTTTACCTATAAAAATCACTATAGCTAAAACTGTTTAGCAAATTAAGGCAAAATAAACACTTTTAAGAGAATTTGTGCCATGGAATAGTCACACACCTAAACAGGAAAAGGAAAGTAGATTTTCAGATCAGCACTATAGACTTAAGATGCAAAGGGAAATAGCTGATGCAAACCATTAAATTAGACTGGTTATGATCAGTATTTTAAGACAAAAGAGAATCTTTTTACTGATGTCAGCTGGCTGTGGACCAACTCTAAGAAATCTTACCTGCTTCATATATTGCCTGCCTTCTCTTCTTTACTGGAATAGATTTGAATTCTTCTGATGACCCAAGACATCCACTGCAAGGATGCGAAGTACCTGCTAAGGTAGCTTGACTGGTTGGTTAAGTAAGGTTTATGGCTCTTTTGTGTTGCTTGAGTATTGCAAAGCATTCAGGACATATAAAGACTAAAAGCTATAGACAGATTTTAAATGCATAAAGACATGTAAACAAGTGCTCATATGTATAAACACATATAAACAAGTCTAGCTGAGAGGCATCCCTGCCCACGGCAGAGGGGTTGGAGTAGATGGCATCTAAGGTTGCTTTCAACCCAAGCCATTCTATGACTCTATGTATGAATCATTTCTCCTGATCTTATCTTCAATTTATTCAGCATTCTAAGGCACTTTAAAAACATTCATTGAACCTTACCATAGCTCTGCATGCATTTTGTTTTGGAGAGTTTTATGTTTGTTTTATGCTCCAATGAGCAGCTGCAGAAGGATGAGACAGCTTGCTTGGTTAGTTATGCATTTGCAATTATATTTCTATATTATTGGTTCCAATTATTATTAGTTTTCAAATAAACAGTTAAGTAGAAGAAGTAGAAAAGAGAGATGCTCACAAACACAGGCTAATAGAAATGTATGTACCTGAGAGTTTTTCCCCATCAAAATATCAGAATCTGTTGTGAAATCTGAAGCTGTCTGGAGTCAGAAAATTATTAACTGCAGTGCTTAGAGCAGAAGCCATCTCAAACTATAGAAAACCAGCTTTCAGCCTTACTAAGGAGGTTTGATGCGGTTAATTTACTAGATCCTAATTCATCGGTAGGAATATGACTTACATTTGTCACCATTAGCTACACACACCCCAGGACAGGGGAAAAGTAGGAAAAGCTCTTTGTCAGTGTGAGGATTTTTGTGTGCTGTTTGTATTTTACCCAGTGCAATCCATTATTAATTCCTACATTGCTAAAACCTCCAGCGATGCTGAAACCAGCGCATTCAACTCCAGCCTGAGCTGTAGTATCTATTAAGTCTGGCCTCTGAGATCTCTGCATTTGAAAACACTCTCAATTCAGAGAATCTAGTAAATCTCTCTAGCCTGTGTGTATGTCTGTGAAAAGGCATTTTCAAAGAACTGTGGTTTTTTTCCTCTGGATTGAGGGTGGCTTCTGCCTGAGTGCTGATACTTCTGAGGCTTCCAAATACAGTCTGATGTGGCTGAGACTGAATTCAAGGTTTTAGTTTCAACTAAGAATAAAACTTTCAGTTCCTGAAACTTGTAGATATTTTAAAATTGCAGCACTACGTGCTCCGGTAGGGTGTTTGGAGAAGATTTTATTTTTACTTTAGATGTTAAGAGTGGTTAGTGTAAGAACACAGAGTAAACTAATGCAAAAATCAGAGCTTAATTTTTAAAAAATCCACAACATTAATATGGACTGTTTTGCACAAACCTGATATATTTCAAATCGATGGAAACTTTATTGCATAACCCCAACAAGTGTTCTGGGATCTTTTTGCTGCACCGGTCATCAGCCTGATCTAGCAAGGACAGTAACTGCAGAAACCTTTCTGTACGGCTTTTATGTTTCCCAAATCTTGGATTACAATTGGTGTATTCCAGGAGGTTGTGTCTCTCTGACTTTATTTGGAATGTCTTTAGTTCTTTTATACTGTGGGGTTTTCTCTTTCACTTTCCTGGGTTATAACATCTGTCAGTTCTGTTTTATGGGTTTGTTTGTCTACAGAAAATGGAAAAAGTAATGATTGTGCCAAGAGACCTGTTTTTCTACCAATATCTATGTATCATTTTAGATGACCATGAAAAATGGCTATTTATGACTTGTTTGCAATGAAGACAACGGGTGCGATGCTGAATGGGCCCAATGCTGACATCAGTTACACCAATATAAACCAGAACAAAGTCTGCAGTGTAAAATTCAACTAAGCTTTTCCTCAAGCCTTCAAAAATCAGACGAGGTATTAAAAAGTTTTTGTGAGTTCAAATATTGTTCTTTTAAATAATTTTAAAATAGTTGAAGATGTTCATTTTCTTCCCTAAACCTGTTCTAATTGGCCATAAGGGTAATAAGACACTCTAGGCCTTTCAGCTGCTTTGAGAATACCAGATTTCTCATGCCTCACTATGTATCCAAGCTGTGTAGTTCTCTCGCAACAGCTGCACATGCTGTCTCGAGTTATTAACTCCAGTAGGAAGCCTGAGGAGCTGCTAAGTAGCTTCCTCTCCAACAGGGTTTCTACATTGGCTTTGCTGGGTTCCTGCATGGGAAGTGGACAGTTTAGAAGCCCTCCTCCTAATAAGGACTCTTTGGAAGCTTAATTCTGATATGAAAAAGATTATAATAATTCTCACTCTGATGTGGGCTGTGTTTGGGGAGCAGAAACAAAATAAAGTCAAGCTACATTTACATTTATGCGGATTAATTGTCTGAAAAAAACCCAATTGAAGTTGCTTAGCACAAAAAGTGTTGGATGGGGAGTAAATTGCTGTGTAGTAGTTTGACTCTGAGGGTCAGGGTGAGTTATATGTGAATTTCTTCTCCATATTAGTATGTCACTATAATGGTGACAGTAATACTTCTATAGGTTGTGTTGGAAACTTCTAAGAATAAAGAAGTCCCATGGCAGAGGGGTCGGAACTGGATGATCCTGTGGTCCCTTCCAACCCTGACTGACTCTATAACATCTTCTCAGGGAGGGTGATGGGGTGCTGGAGGGGGCTGCCTAGGGGGTTTGTGGGGTCTCCTTTTCTGGAGATATTTTAAACCTACCTGGACCTGGTCGGGGTGTCCTGCTGTGGTAGGGGGATTGGACTGGATGATCTTTCCAGGTCTCTTCCAACCCCTCATGATTCTGTGATTCTGTGAATTTGACGTAATATGCATGCTCGATATTTAAAATTTGTTAATTGAGCTGTAAATCTAGCCAGGAAGTTGTGCAGTAGATAACCTGTTTTTCAGCAGTCAAAGCAGAGTTTTGTCTTATGAGACAATGATAAAACTTTAGAGTGATAAGCAGGTCAATGAGGGAATTTCTTAGATAGCTTAATTTCTTCACTCCTTCTGCATTATAAAAATCACATTGAGTCAGTTTGGAAGGATCTGAGTTCTTTCCCAATGAAGGGAAACAAAAAATATACAATGGATGTGATAGTTTTCCAGCATTCTTTGCAAGTGGGTGGTTGATGCCAAGTCACTGAAATTCACTATTTCTGTTGCCAAGACACTTAATTTTTAACTTTCTAGTTGCAGGTCATAGGCTAAGTAGACAAAGGATCACATCAACAAGCAGACAAGTTGTCAAGATCATAGATTTTCCCAAACATGAATATTTCCAGAGAGATGTATATTTAACACATACTCTGTCTGCTTCCAGAGTGTGAAATGGGTGATTTATAGATACCTGTTTTCCTTAGTGAAAAGACCTCTGTTTTGGATTTCAAAATATCATTCACTCTCCTTCACACACTATTGCTCGTGAAGGTGCTCACTCACTGGAATTCATATGCACAATTTGAAAGTACCTTTTTATTCTAACCTCAAACAATTTCTGACATCTGCATCTTCTTGTGGAGATCAAGACTAAGGGTCTAGTTGAAACATTCTGGCAGGGGGATTAGACTAGATGATCTTCCGAGGTCCCCTCTGATCCCTAATGATTCTATGATTCATAAAGATACAGATATTTTTTCCCAAAACATTGTACTGGTGTTAATAAAATAGACTGAAAAAAGAGTATCTAAGAATTATAAAAGATTATCTGAGTTTTAAAATAAGATGTGACAGCATTTTAAATGACTTTGTTCAAATATGTGAAGAAACCAGTATATCGCTTGGAACTGTATCAATCCTTTGCTGTTAGACTGAAGGCATAAGTAATTAGCATAATTCTGGTCCCAAGGAATTCAGTGATGAATGCTTCATTATTTCTCTGGGTTAAATATTTCAAACTGACTGTGTTTGTTGATCTGGGGAAACTTTATTGCAACATTTCAATCCTGAAAAGGACCTATAAGTAATACGAGGACTTCTATTTTTAGTAGAGGCTGTTGTAATAGGACAATGTTTTTAAATAGGGTAACATTTCAAACCAAAAGAGGGTAGATATAAACTAGATATAACAAATGAGTTTGCCCTAGATGGTGATAGAAGCCCCATTCCTGGAAACATTCAAGGTCTGATTGGTTGGGACACTGAGCAACTTGATCTAGTTGGAGAGGTCCCTGCTCACTGCAGAGGAATTGTAGTAGATAGCCATTAGAGGTCCCTTTCAATACAAAGGATTCCATTATTCTGTCCTCTACATTTTCATTTGAATTCAGAAAATGTTTTTTGTAAACTTAGAGCTAGAATATTAAAGCACATAGATTGGAACACACAATAAATAATGGAAAGCAAAGGCTTCTGTTTTATTTTGTTCCTCACCAAAGCAATGCAGAAAGGTGCAGCTTTATTGACTTTTTCATTCCATTTTTAGTAGGAAGAATATAAAGAGATTTTACCTGTCTATTTAGCAGTAACAAAACCTTTCTTACTCCTTTGGCTGGGGTTATGTAAAGGGGCAGAAGGCTCATAAAAGTGACTGCAGCTCAAAGACAAGAGGCTGCCAAAGCCAGGAAATAGTATAGATGATGCTGATAAATATATTTTTAGTCCTACAAAAAAAAAAATAATCAAGGAGTTTTCTTATCTATGCAATGATATAAATTAGGGTTTTTTGCAGTTACCTCTATAATATTAATGGTTACCAGCTGGTTTTAGGGCCAAACGTGGAATCCCCACAAGGATTCTCTTTTTAATAGAATTTTAGATTAAGAGAGATTGGGCAACTGCAATAAAATGGTATAACTTTAACAGGGGAAAATAGGAGGGATAATAACAGGAAAGGGGAAAACAACAGGGGAAAGAAGAAACAATGGGACTGGAGCTGCAGTCTGGATAGCTGCTAGCTCAGCTGCATGGTGAAGTGCCATGATTGGAAATTGTGGGTAGGGGCAACTGGCAGGCAGGTGTGAAGAAGAGTGGGACGGTTGCAGTCCCAGAGCAGAGCCCAGAGGAAAACCGAAGCCAAAACACAGCCAGGGCACTTAGGCAGTCAAGACTGCGAGGGTGAAACACAGAGACCACATGGAAATGTGCAGACCACTTCCACCCTTTCTTCTTCCCAGACCTCACTTCATGCACCAGAATTGCACATAGTGTCTGTGTTCCCTTAGAACCTTCCCTCCCCAAAATCTCCTCACGTGCCCATTAGTGTTGCCGCAAAACATGGGTGGCACAAGAGGGCAAAATGGGAGGGAAATAGATTGATTAATGTCAACCCAAGAGACCTGCTTAGATTTTACTTGAGTATGTAGAAGAGTGAAATTTTGCTGCGTAACCTTTTTATACTTTTAGAAGTCTTTTGATTCCCTGTTAAGATATAAAAGTTGCAAACACAATGACATAAATCTGGAACCCTACAGAATGTTATGATATATTGAATAAAATTATGTGAATTATTTTAGCTTCCACTATTTCTTAGAAGTTCTTCTTAAAAACTGAGGAGAAAGGGCAACAATAACAGAGGCAGAAAGTAGGGTTAATTCCATCAGATTGCTAAAGTAGTCACTTTTTTAGAAAGTATTAAGGATATACTTAAGTATTATTATAAACCTCTTAGTCCTTTGTTTGGAAGAAAATACTGCCTTTAATATGATTGCTGTGTCAATACCAGCCATGAAGTAGGTTTGGAAGAATATAGAAATGCAAATTTCAGCTACACACTGAGCATTCATTCTGAGACTAATAAATATTCATTTGACTCCTGTAACCTAACCTAATTACCCATAAAGCCACAGATAGATTTCATTTGACCCCAAACTTTAAACTGTTAGCTGCTCCTTTGCCTGTTAACAAAGCAGTAATGCAATTATTTGTGTACCAAAGCAGAAAAAGTTTGATCCTCACTAAGATGTCAGTGAAGTGTACAACCCGGGCAAGACTCAATAGTTTCGGAGAAACAATTTTTAATTGTCTGACTAAGGAGTACAGGAGTCTTGTGAGCAACCCGAAAAATAATACCTACCTTAGGCTTTAATACTAGCAGCTGTAAGGGAAACCAGGAAAATTAAACAGTAAAACAACCATAAGAGAAATCAAATAGTCCTTTCACTAATGCTTAAGCCAAGTTATCATAAGAAGCTGCCCCAGGGGAGGATTAGGTCAAATGTTAGGAAGCCCTTCCTCATGGAAAGGGTGATCAGACCTTGGAATGGACTGCCCAGGGATGTGGTGGAGCCCCCATCCCTGGAGGTGTTTAAGAAAAGACTGGATGTGGGACTTAGTGCTATGGTCCAGGTGATGTTAGGTCCTAGGCTGGGCTTGATGATCTCAGAGGTTTTTTCCAGCCTCAATAATTCTGTGATTCTGTGATGTTTGTTACACTGATCACATACTTAAGACAAAATCCTGAATCATAGAATCATTAGGGATCAGAAGGGATCTTGAAAGATCATCTAGTCCAATCCCCCCACCACAGCAGAACCACCTAGACCAAGTTGTACAAACACCAGTAGATATGTGTCCGGATAAAAAAGGAGTTAAATTAATATAAAATCTCTTCAGTTATCTGCTATTTTAACAGTGAAGCTGAGTCCTGATGTGAAATGTCCACATACTCCAGCTCTAGTTAAGAGAAATACATGAAAAAGAGAATCTGCATCACAGAAAATCTTAGAAAAGCTGGGAATTGCATCTGTCATTTCAATATTTTCATATCACAGGTTTGTGGGGTTTTGGGGTTTTTTTTGCCATCTCACTTTAACAACTGGAATTTGTTTCTGTATGAGTAGAATTCTTTATCTTGCTGCATTCACAATGACCACAGACAGCAGCTGGAGGTCAATGCAGTTGCTTCAGCCTAGTGTTCCTCATGTCATGCTAGCAGATGCAGAAATATAAACTCATTTATTTCTTTGTGGACTTGATTAGAAGGTGACGGTCTCTTGTTTTAAGTTGTCACTTCATGTTCTTCTGTAGTAATACTTGCAGACATTGTTCTTAGTCCCTCCTTCAGTCTTCCTTGTTTGTTCTTTTTGAAGGGTTATTTCTCTACTAAAGTGATTTTAATGACCTGGCCCAGCTTCTGGCTTGACTGGAGAATGGTGACATAGCACAGGGATCAAACAACAGAGATGGGAATGGTGTGAAAACTGCTTTGTGAGGAGATTCTATGCTCCTGCCCTGTTCTAACAGCAAAATTTTGGAGAGATACAGACAATATTCACCTTCACATGCTTTTTTGTAGCCCCCTTCAGATACTGGAGGCCACAATAAGGTCACCTCGGAACCTCCTCTTCTCCAGACTGGACAGCCTCAAATCTCTCAGTCTGGCCTCACAGGAGAGGTGCTCCAGTCCTCTGATCGTCCTCATGGTCCTCCTCTGGAATTGCTCCAGCACGTCCATACCCTTCTCGTAATAAGGGCTCCAGAACTGGATGCAGTACTCTCAGGTGGGGTCTCTCCAGTGTGGAGGAGAGGGGGAGAATCACCTCCCTCAACCTGCTGGCCACACTTCTCCTGATGCAGCCCAGGATCCGGTTTGCCCTCTGGGCCACAAGTGCACACTGCTGGCTCATGATGAGATTTTCATCCACAAGCATCCCCAAGTCCCTCTCCTCAGGGCTACTCTCCAGCCAGTCATTGCCCAGCCTGTATCTGTGCTTAGTATTGCCTCACCCCAATGCAGGCCCTTACACTTGGTCTTGTTAAACCCCATAAGGTTGGCTTGTGCCCCCCTCTCCAGCCTGTCCAGGTCCCTCTGGAAGGCATCCCTACCCTCCGGCCTGTCTACTGCACCGCGCAGCTTGGTGTCATCAGCAAACTTGCTGAGGGTGCACTTAATGTCTGTACATGTCACCAATCATAACTCTGTGTCTTGTTTTTATGTCTTCCTTGTTTCTATTTGTTTTACTGACACTGGTTGGTAGCGCAAAGATCACAAGATGCCTGAAATGCATCTGCAAATTCTTACCCCCGTGAGCAGGACTGCTCTTTTGTTAGGGGTGCCAGTGTCAAAAAGGCTTCTCTGCTCATTTTCACTAAACAGAATGAAAACAGTAAAGCTTGGGGATGATGAAAACCGTGATGACACTGTCAAGTTGTCTGTCATGATTAGTACCACTGGAGTAGTGCGCTGTTCACTTGTTCCCTAGAGGAGAGCTAAGGATTGCTTTCATTCACACTTTTCAGATTGGTTAAAGAGAAGGTACCAAAGCAAGTGTTTATGATCTCCCTTTTAAAGGCCGGGTGGTTAAGAATGCTGTGATTTCAGGCGATGTAATGACAATACAGTACAGATCGCATGCAGCATCAAGAAGCAGAAGTCAGTTAAATATCTGTGTCTGTGCTACTTGAGCTTCACTTGAATAAAAACGGAGAGAGATCACAAAAAGCATTGTCAATGCAGACACAGTGTTCATCTGTATTTGGTAGAAATGGTTCAATTCTATAGCTTCACAAATTACTGGCTCACCCAGGAAATCCTTGATTGCTCAGTGGTCCTGTGAAGTCCTTACACATAGACACAGGCTAATAAGAACTGGCAAGAGATATTTCATTACTAAAGAAAGTATTCCCCATTCTGCCAGGCTTAACACTTCTACAGGTGAAAAAGCTGCTTTATTTTGACAAAGCATGAGCGTGGTCATTTGGAAAATCAGAAAAAAAGAGAATGTGAATAAAATTAGTAGATTTAAACTCTTAAATTTCAATGACACTGCATCTGTTGCTTAAAGAAAAACAAATGTAGAATTCTAAGAACAATGATCTGAGCATTTCTGGTTGCTGATAAGAGTATTTTAAGAAAGAGTGTTACTGAAGAATATGTGTCAAATTCAGCTTCAGTAGAAGTGGGTATATCTTCCATCACCTTCCTGGAAGATGGCTCTAATGCAAAAATAACTGTTGCCATATATGTCACTTTCCTTTTTAACTGAATAACTGGGGAATTACCTTAAAAGCAGGAAAATTTCCAGACTGCCTGCTGCAGCTGTTGAAGTGATGCATGTAGCATTCTGGGAGGTAATTTATGGAGAGGTGTTTTTTTGTATTTAATGTGTTAGAGGTTTCAGAAAAGGCACTCTGACATGCGGCAAAAATTCTTGTGAATTCTACCAATTGTGGGTGACAAGAGGCCTCGTGAAATTGTTTCTTTTGTAGTGAAGAGAAAGAAAGAAAGGAAGAGAGAAAGAGATAAATAAATAAAGAGGAAGGAAGGAAGGAAGGAAAAGAAAGAGAAAGGAAGAAAGAGAAAAAGAGAGAAAGGGAGAAAGAGAGAAAGAAAGAGAGAAAGAAAGAAAAGAAAGAAAGAGAGAGGGAAAGAAAGAAAGAGAAAGAAAGAGAGAAAGAGAGAAAAAAGAAAGAAAAAGAAAGAAAGAGAGAGGGAGAGAAAAAGAGAAAGAGAGAAAAAGAGAGAAAGAAAAGACATTAAAAAAATCCAAAGAAAAAAGCTGAGTAATGTTGCAAGTCCAAAGTAATCATCTTTTTCCTAATATGGTAAAATCCTCTCTGCTTAGTCTATGTAGATTTATGAATTTAAAGACAAAGTTTGTAAGGAAGGATGCTAGGGATATTTCTCTTTTATTTTCCAGAAAAAAAATTAAGATTCTCCATAGATTTGGAAAAATTTGGATTGATGATGCCAACAGGCTTTTTTATATTAAATTTGAAGCATATGTCCTATCAAAGATGACATAGGACTCTCTGTCTACAGCTTGCATCACACACCATATGGATCAATCCCACTGATTATCTCTGGAATATATTGTTAAGGAGAAGAAAGATAGAAATTCTCCTATTTCACCAGTCTCTGTTTCACTGGAGTTCTTTAGGGTTACCACAATAAAACCCACAACATGATGAGTTATGAATTAGTATAGAGACTAGCTGATGTAAACTATCCTACTGCAGTCATTCTCTAGGATGTCTGACCTCAGCCTGGTTTGAATGTTAAAACAACTATGAAAAACAGTGCAACAGGGAATACAAAAGTGTTTACATTGGTCTTCTCTGTTCAATTTAGAATTATTATTTAAGGATTGGAGAGCATCTGGGTAAGTCAGCATATTCCGTGGTCAGTTTGTATGGGTAGGAAATATTGAAAGCAGCATGTTTTGTGCCATTTTGTAACCTTTTGTGCATTTACAAAGCATTAGAGTTACTAATGCCTGCAATTTCCTTCCTTTTATGAAATTTAAAACAACCCAGATGTGTCAGAACAAAATAATAAATAAATTGTAAAATTAGGAGATCATTTTAGGCAAAAAGACTTTCTAGGTGGATTACCAAAAGTTTCTTACATTATTTCACCTTTTGCATTGTTAGGAGGTTGGACTAAGTGTGGTGCATTTGCCTAATCTGATAGTCCATCACAGGGTTATTTCCCTAAAATATCATGTCACACATAAATCATACATAGATCAAGGATTTTTGCAAGAAATAAAAAGGAAAAGATTGTTGTTTACTAAGTTTATTTGCTGGGAAAATAAAACAGATGATATAATCTCAGGTTTTATTCATATTATTATTTTATTCATATTATTTTGGTTGCTTTTAAGGTCATAGGAATAGTGCTTTGTTCCCAATAGATTTTCCATCACTCCCTGGCATGCTCTTGCCATCTGGACTACAATTCTCAAAGTGCATTCTGCAGACTTTCTATGACTCAATCACCCGTGCTATAAGGGTGCATCATGGAAAAACAATAGGTTTTTAATAATAGGTTTTAATAATACCACTCCTCAGGTAGAAGAAATCTATTTTGGGTTGAGTTGGTAATATAATTCATTTACCTGAAGTGTACAAATCCATTGGTGCTTTGTGTTTCACTTCTCTTTCAGTATTTTTTATTCTAAAATCTCTTATTCTGCCAAAAAGCCACCTTTAAACAGGTTTGGTTTTTTGTTTGCAACTAATTAGGAAGAATTCATGCCATTCTACTAAATATTTGGCAAACGTTATCAATGACGTTAGGTTTTATACTTTTTCAGTGTAGAAAACTATGTAGGATGACTATGCTGCTCAAGAGACTTTATGGAGATGGAGTGAATGATATGGATCCTGAATACTGTCAGAGGTGGAGCGGAATGTGCCGAAGGGCCTGTTTACCTCTCCCCCTTTGGATGATTGCATCTCTGGTGGGGACCACAAGAGAAGGGTGAAGGTGTCAGACTCACGTGCTAGTCAGGGGAAGACACTCTGGTTGGGACCTTTAACAGTCACCAGAGATACCAGGGAAGTATGTGCAATCCTGTTCTGGGGAAGCACTGCCTATGGGTCAGCTCCGTCTCTACTCTCCATGCTAATAGGCACGGACCCTGCCGCTCTTCATGCTGATTTGGGACTTTGAGCTGGAAAATTGGTAACTGTGAGGGATTTCACCAGCCATCCACCAAAGACATCAAACTCAAGAGATCCACAAGACATCCCTAGGATGCCTGGTGGTGAGTATCTTACTTTATCTTTTCTGTTTCTTCTCACTTTGTCTCCTCTATCCTTTGAGTGTGCTTATGGCATTAAATAGATTGTTGGTACTCTCCTCATATTTGGCCTCACTTGCACCTTAATTCTGACTTTAGCGAAAACTTACTCAAAATCCTGTCTCATCCAGCTCCTGTAATATCTGAGGACTAGATAGAACAGAATGGGGTTCAGATTTCCTGCTGAATTCTTAAGGTGGCTACTTTTACTATCTAAGCCATGGCCAATATAGCCACAGCTACTAGAAAAGCATATGTTCTGTCTTTTAAGTCCAAATGAAGGCACTGTTTCAGTAGTGAATAACCTCTAGGTAGGTTTGTTCGGTCTTTTTCTCTAAAGGTATTTCTTATTGTATTTAACCTCTCAAATATATTTTAAGGAGATTTCTTTTTCTTCATAAGAAATTACCATGTAAATGCTTACATATAAAAAGAAGTTCTGCAGGTACTGGATTGACATCCAGAGAGAACTTGACAGACTTGAGGAATAAGTCCATGTGAATCTCATGAAGTCAAATCGGGTCAGACTGCCTTACTGCATATAGGTCTTTAGTATCAGCACAGGCTTAGGGATGAATGGAAGGCAACTTTATTCTGTTAATATAACATATTTATGCCTGAAGCAGCAATAATGTAATCTCTACCTGTATCAGTTTCCTAAAGAAGAGTACTTTCTCAATATACAGTTTCTTCTGCACAAACTCTTACACAGTTTACTTCTGCAGTGATCGAAACTGAGTCTGTTTCTTACCGCTGTCGTTTGGCCCAGCTATCCTGCTTTTAGTTTCCTTCTTAAAAAGTCTTCAGGATAAGCTGTGCTGCCCAATATCTGGCCTTTATCTCATCAGAGGTTTAAAACAAAACAAACAAACAAATTTCTCCAGTGACCCACCAAAGCACTTCCTTTCGTCACTCCTGTCTCACATCCGCCACCTCTCCAATCAGTAACCAATAGCTGTCATCATCACAAATTATTGTCCACAACAATAATTTCAGCACAGTTGTAGCGATAATACACAAATTGCTTTCCTTCATCTAGCTAATATTGTTCATTTCTTCTTTCCTCTTTTATTGGCCTTTCAACACTGTTGACCACTCTGTGCTTTGGTCTCACTTCTACAGTTCTGGTTTCTCACATAAATAAACAAAAAAAGCCCAGTAACAAAAAATAATCTATTCATTCTGATTTTTAATTCTCTTGACATTTATCTACAGAATTGCCTTTAGCAAAGCAAAGGCAAATGAAAAGTAAAACTTTTTCATTTACCTGTAACTATTGGTCCTTCTGCCTCATCTTGGGGAGAGTCTGAAAAAGAGAGAACATTGTGATCCTTAGGTTGTCAACTCTTTCTGAAGACCTAATGTCATTTGGTAGTACAGATGTTTCAGTTTGGGTTCTGGCCTCATATTTCAATATCTGTCTCTGGTTTGGTGGCTTATGCCATTCCCATCCAACTGCAGCCCACACCAAAGACTAGAAAACTGCAGAGATTACTCATTAATAGGTACAGTTGTATTTAGTCCTTTAATCTGTAAAAAGAAACAAAATACATGCAGATTTAAAAAATTTCCTGTGCAATAGGAAACTGAAAACAGTCCGTCGTAAGGAAAAAACCCTCAACAAACAAAAATCCACCAAAAAACCCACTACTCAACACACTGAATAGTTATTTTTATGTAAATAATTCTTCATGATTAAAACAATTAGGATCTTCAAAGGTATCCATTGCATTATCCAATTTTAAGAAGCTCCAAATAATCAGTAGAGGCATCTTCTGTCTGGGTTGCCTAATAATGCAGATGATCTCACATCATGGGAATATGTGTTTACATGACTCAGCCAGCACTGACAGTGAATCTCTTTCGCAGAGACTGCTGAAGAGAATATTTTAGGATTTGTTGAGCACAGAGAGATAAAGAATGTGCTAGACTGGATACATCTGCATTTACTTCTCTCTCTGGGCACACGGTGGGGTTCACAGCTTAGAATTAGGTTTATGTCTTCCCACATGGGATTTGGAGAAAGCTAAGCAACTCAGAATTTAATCTGGGAAACCTCTGGGCCACCTGAGGAGCTACTTTGATGTAGACATGGGAATCACTGACAACAGATGTACATCTAACAGCCTGGCCAGCTCTGAAGTTTGCTGGCTGACTGAAAGCGTGTTGGAGGATGCCTCCAGCCACTTATGATCCCTGACACAGTTCTCTGCCTCTAAGGTAAATTGCTTACTTAGAGCTCCTCTTTCAAAGAATGAAACAATCATGTCCTGTGTGGTAATGATTAGGATGCAACAATTGCCCAGTTTGTCAGGATTATCTAAAAGGTGTTTATAAATTTGGAATACTTTAGGTTCAGAAGGTGTTTTTTGAGTGTGAAAGAATGAAACTTACATCTCCTTCTCCCTTTGGGTGTTTTTATAGAGTGAATTTAACAAGATCCTCTCCCTGTCAGAGGTTTCAAGATGTATGGAGGCAAAAATAGAAATATATGAGGAGTGGTCCCATCTTGTAGATCATTAGGCTTTTGGTTCCTCTGTTGCAGGTTAAGAATTTACCAGTTATGCCAAGGAAATATAAAGGGATTAAGTTTGGAATGGCTGAAAGTTGGAACAAGTCATTGCAAAATCATAGAATCATAAAATCATAATGGATTGGAAGAAGACCTTGAAAGGTCATCCAGTCCAATCCCCCTGCCACCGCAGGATCACCTAGACCACATAGCACAGAAACACATCCAGCCTAGCCTTAAACACCTCCAGGGACAGGGCCCCAACCACCTCCCTGGGCAACCCATTCCAGGCTCTCCCCACTCTCATGGGGAAGAACTTCCTCCTCACATCAAGTCTAAATCTCCCCATCTCCAGCTTTGCTCCATTCCCCCTAGTCCTGTTGCTACTCGAGATCCTAAAAAGCCCCTCCCCAGCTTTTTTGTAGCCCCCTTCAGATACTGGGGGCCATGGTAAGGTCACCTTGGAGCCTCCTCTTCTCCAGACTGAACAGCCCCAACTCTTTCAGTCTGGCCTCATAGGAGAGGTGCTCCAGCCCTCTGATCATCCTTGAGGCCCTCCTCTGGACACACTCCAGTATGTCCACACCTTTCTTGTAATAAGTCCTACAATCGCTGGTGTTAATCTAATCATAGAACCATATCTACTTCACATAGATATTGCCCAGAGACTAAGAAAATTGTGGAGAAATTGTATGTTTTTCTACTACTTGGAAGAAGAGTGATTATCTTGGGAATGTCTGCTTTACAGTTTATGGCTGTTTTGCTTTTTTTTTTGCTTTGGAGAAATTTCATGGGAAATATCTGGGAGTCAAATCCAGCTCATTACATGCAGAAACGTGCAGGATAGAGTGAATCGCTCAGGAGAAATTAACACCTCTAAGGAATAAAAACACTGAGGTAGATGTGTAAAACAGGTCTTATATTATATCCTAAAGTGTGGTTTCTTTCTCATTGGTTATAAAACGAAACAGATATAGATACCTACACTGTAGTATGTCTAAATAGGACAATCACGGTCATCAGGCAGCTACTCAGTGCTAATCATGTCCCTGTACAATCAAATTAACTATATGCCTTTGGATTACTACCATTCTGTTCCTGTTATGTCATTGCACACTTGAAATTCATGTCTGTTTGCTGAGAGGGTGAAATATCTCTTTCTAATTAAAAAGAGGAATTGATGGCTCACAAATGTTATGAGCAAACAAATTAAAGTACAAATATAATGCACAAAAGATTAAGCACAAAAATTCTTCAAAAAGTTCTGAAATTCACAAAGTTGTTGGGATTTGCAAAATCAAGCAACAAATAGAGTGTGCTGAAGGTAAGAGCAAAGCAAACTCGCTTTACATTTCTCTCTCCCTAACCCAATATATCTTTCTGATATTACAAGATATGTTTGATGACTTTGATGCTAAAATTCTGGTGTAAACTTTGAAAATCCTAAATAGCTGCAATCAGGAGCAGATTGGTGAGAATTTTGAAAATGCACAGGGAAAAAATGGACTTTATTTCTACATTTATAACTGACAGCAATTGAGCAAGCTACCTTATCTAACAGGAAATGAAGACTCTGAAAGCTATACCTAGGAGAACTGTATCTCCTCTTTTTGCTATAGTTTAAATATTCTCTGCAATATATCAGAGAGAAAATCCTGTCCCTGGATTTTTACATACTGATTGAGGCACTCTGAATTTGACACAGCTCAGAAGGATATCCAAAGGTGAATTTCACCAAGGTTTAATTGCTCTCTACTCCTGGGGCTTCTAAACTGTTAGTTTTGGATAATACCAAAGAGACTGATAGCTGGTTTAAAAGCGCCAGCTTGCTCATAACCTCAATGGGGGGATAATCAAGAGAGTTTACTACAGTGCATGGGCACCGTAGCTAATCTGAAACTAGTTACTGGAGTGCATTGGGATACATGGCAATGAGATACTTAGTCTTCACATCATGCACATGTTTAGATCTTGCCACAGATCCCATTTCTCCACAAATTTATTTCTGTGTCTGTGGAAATTAGAACTTGGAGTTATCATTGTGACAGTGAAGGATGATGGATTGTGCGAGTCCACTGGGTGATGGAGGTGTGAGTCTGCTGCATGTGTCTTAAGCCATCAGGGTGCTGAGAACTGCTCGAGTGAGCATCCTGACATGGGAATTCAGAACTCTCAGGTAGCCTGATAGACTGCACTTTGTAAAACACAGTAGCTGTGGAAATAAAATAGCATCTTTTAAACTGTCCTGTACAATTACCTTTGCACAATAGTCTTTTCATGGGAGTACAGTCATTGCCAAACAGAAATATGTGCTCATTATTCGAATCCAATTACCTTTCAACAGCTGAAACAGGGACTGTTTCTGTTACTGATTTCTAGATTTTACCTTTATTGTAAATTTGGTCAAAGCCACAAGTCTTGCTTAATCATAGATCGGTTGGCTTTTGGAGAAGCAATAACAAGAAATGATAGCAGAAACTCTTGAAAGTCTTAAAGGATAGTTAGCCAGTGAGATATGCTTTCTACTTCTGTTCCAGCAGAATCTCTTTAGCCTGTAACAATCTTTAGCCTATACCAATATTATATAAACTATATTATGCTAAGAACTGGGAGTGAGACATGGGTGATACCATTTTCCTAGGAAATACTGCCAGTGTCCAGATTCTCATGGGGGAATGTGGAGAAAACACACTCCTCTTGCTGCCCTCCCAGAGGCAGAGAACCTTGAGAGGAAATCTGGATTAAATGGTGACAGGTATTTCAAATGGTGACAGGTGTTTTAAATGATGACAGGTGTTTTGCTTCAGGAGCAAATTGTTGAAGCAACAGCACAATATAAGAGACAGGCAACTGGCAGAGACCTGGGTAAGTGCCATGTTGCTTTTCTTGATGGGAGGCTTCCTGTCTGTGGACAGGCTGCTGCTGATAATGGAGTTCACCTGGTGGACTGTAATGGATAGTTGGCTTGGATGGGTTTTTCTTTTCTTGTGGACTTTCTCACTACTTCTGGGTTTTCTTTTTGGACACTTATGATCAGAGGAAGTATTCTTTGCCTCTATAGTTATAAGTTATATGATGAATTATATGAGCTTATCGTTAACATATATGTACAATCCAATAGTGAAATGTTCTTTCTGATCTTGGCTGTGCTCCTTGGGCTGTGTTACAGCCTTGTTAAAACAGCTACCTTCTACCTACCAAGAGTACATAACCGACTTCCATTCTGAACGTTCTATTTAAGTTATTTCTGAGGTAAGTATGCAACATTAAAAAAGTGGTTATATAAATGCACTTGTGTTTAGATAAAAATGCCGTGATTAAAATTAACTTTTTCAGCAATTTTCATCACTGCAGCAGAAAAATCATTCAGATCTGTAACACTGAAATAGCATTATCGTTATGAAACAGAAAGTAAATATATATGCAGGCATACCTGTGTAACAAATGCAATACAATAGATTATCAGAGAATTACAGAATTATTGAGGCTGGAAAAGACCTCTGAGATCATCAAGTCTAGCCCAGGACCTAACATCACCACATCAGCTAGACCATGGCACTAAGTGCCACATCCACTCAGTCCTTAAGCACCTCCAGGGATGGGGACTGCACCCCTAAATTGGGCAGTCCATTCCAATGTCTGATCACACTTTCTGTAAGGAAGTGCTTCCTAACGTCCAACCTAATGTGATTTCTGTGCTAGATGTGAGGGGTGAGTGACAGGAGGATGGAGCCCCGATCTTCTCAATGGGTGCAAGCTGGAACAG
>VZRI01012200.1:186224-212083 GCA_013397515.1 Upupa epops | reverse complement strand
CAGTCAGCCCTGCTGGATCCCAGTTACACAGTGCCAGAAACCATCAGCACTGGAAGACTGGCAGTGTGTCCCTCAGCATAGTCAGTGGGTTGCAAAGGCTTTCTCTCTTTAATAGGACTGCGCTTCTCCTGTGAGTGGCAGTGACTAAGAGGTAATGAGATCTTTTCTTAGAGGGAATGAACCAAGCTCTGTCACGCTGTCCCTTCCAACTCCATGGTTGCCCTAGGGGTCACTTGTGTGACTGTTTGTAGGACCCTTCTCTTTCCTGAAAGGAGAAAAGCATCTTTCCCCGTAGCTCTCTGTTCAGAGATGTCATGGGGGTGTGAACTGCCACTTCTCACGCAGCCACCTGCCTTGGGATCCTAATCCATCAGCTCTGCCTGGTGCCTCCTGCTTTTATTTTAGGGTAATGCATGCAATTAGGAACCTAATGAGAGTCACCCCACTTAACCGTTAACCGTAGCCTCATAGAAGTTAGTGATGACTGCTCCAAGCTAGGCGTGCGGGTCACTGGGGAGGCGGGTGGTACCTCCAGAGGATGATTCATCCCATCAAGCTGGGTTTTGGAGCCGTGTGGGCTGATTAACCCTTTGGAAGTTGACCTCTCACTTCCTGCAAGAGAGGGAATCTAGCAGAGATGTTTAAATTCATCAGATAAATCCCCCACGTACATTTCATTTAGGTGCTCTGTTGAAAGGAAAGTCCTCGGGCTGCATCACTGCCCCAGGGTCAGTGTGAACCTGCAGGGGGCTAGCTGATGGAACTAAAACATCTTCCCTGCTCCTCATCCTCTAACAGGAGTGATGTCCTAGGAGCTCGGGGGAGCTTTCATTTTTGCTCAGACTCTCAGCTACATGCCCTCGTGTTTTCTTTCAGGCACACATGTACACACACACGCACGCACGCGTACTCTGTCCTCACAGAGAAGCTCCCACTGCACCAACCAGATGGCAACCCTGACAGACTATTTTTAATACTGACTGGCTTGGAAGCTCAGATAGATTGCTCTGAATTAATCGGTGCAAGAAATGAAGAGCAGTTTGGGTGGGGTTGGGCTTGTGCTACGGCTGTAGAGGTTTCTAAAGGACTGGGAGACCTGGAAGTCGCTTCTATGCGGGATTTTGCATGAGGCTTCTCTTGGAGATTGGGGTCTCTGGCTGGCAGGTCGTTGATCACTGATTTTTGAGGGTGACCTCCTCGTTTACACATCCAGAAATATCAATTCCTTCAGTGATTTCTGCAGAGTGGTATCTAGAAGGTATGGATCACGCTCCAGACAGCAGAGACCACCAAAGAGACAGGCAAAATCACAAGGAAACAATTCTGCATTAAAGACTGAGAACCCCCTGTAAAATCAGCTCGTGCAGATGGATGCAGCAGCCACTCGCAGGGTTCATGCAAGATACATCACTGGGTTTCAGCTGGCATGCTCTGCTCTGGCCTCATTAGTGACAGATTATCATTGTAGATTGTTCCAGCTCTGCAATTTCAGCTCTGACTCTGAACATTGCTCGCTGACCTGAATGAGAGGCACCGCCAAGCGCTACGAGTCTGCGACGCTGCAGGCTGAGACCTGCGAAGGGGTGTAGGGCTTGGTGCTGAGTGTGCTCATCCCTTCTGAAATGACTCCTCCAATATTTATTTAGGAATTGTACTGGGGTAAAAAAAAAACCCCAGCCCAAACCCCAGTTCAATTATGGGAAGAAAACCCAATTAACAGCAGCAGATCCGAACAGGATAGCCTTCTGGATGGGGTTTGCAGTTTACAGAGAGGATTAGCTGTTCTGGAGATCAAATATAGAACAGAAATTGGATTTGTAAGCTGTGCTTTTACCCCTGCTATCTGAAAGCAAAACGCAACCTGATTAGCTGTAGAGCACTGGGTTGCAGAGCACATGCACAGTGGTCCCTTAGCAGCAACCCCATCACGGCCTCTCATATCGAGCTGCTCCTCTGAGTGAGCCAGCCAGCCAGAGTACCCAGGGCACTTAGACCTGCTTTTTTTACTAGGAGGGGTTTTAAACTCCTTATCCTGGATGCGAGGTGAAGACTAAGCATCACGGGGCGACGTCCCCTTGTTTCTGAGGAATGGGTTTCATAAGCTGTACCAGTGCCTTCCGGGAAGGAAGCAGTCCCACAGACCTGAGCTCTGGGCCAGGACGCAGGCATCGCTTCGAGCCATGCTGTCCTACTTAGCAGTCTCTGTGTGCTTCATCAAACTATTCTTTCCACTCCAAAAAGCCTCAGTTATTATTCATTCTGCTCCCCCCCTGGTTGCTTCACCCTACTTTCCAAGGCAGGCAGGCAGCGTCCCCACTTGAATGTCTGCTGCTTGCTCTTGATGGAGACTCATTAAAGCAATCAGGCTAAGCACTCCGGGGAGACAGCTTCTCCTGCCTCTCTTCTTTCTTTGCTGCACATGGTAGAAGTTTTGCCAACAGTAACAAGGGTGGAAACATGGAATAACCTCAGCTCTCAGGCAGGGGAAACAAAGCCTCCGCAGATGCTGCATCACTGCTCTGAGGAAGAGTCGTTCCCTCGTGGCACAAAGCCAAGGGAAATGCAGTCCATGGGGTTTACAAGGGGCTGATTTTCTTCGGTCATCAATCTGCAGGCTGAAGCAGAGGCCTCTGTTCCCCTCGCCCATGCTGTGCATCACTGCTGGGACTGCCTGCACATCGTCTGGGCTCTGCCTTTTCTTTCAGAAGTGCTGTTGTCGCTGCCTGGAGCTGCCTGGTCTTGTAGGAGACAGTTGTGACACCAGGGGAGAGCAGAGTCTCTTCACCAGCCTGTCTTGTAGAGAAGCTTCATCACTACCTGATTTGTGTGACTCTGTGCTTCTTTGGGCTTGCATCGCGGGGATATTAACAGCCCCCGGCAGAACTGCGGGCTGGGAGTGGGGAGCTTGGAGAGCACTCAGGTGGGAAGAGACTGGGGGGACTGGTGGACAGGAAACTTAGTCTGAGTCAGCAATGTGCCCAGGTGGTCAAGAGGGCTAATGGCATCCTGGCCTGTGTCAGGAATGGTGTGGCCAGCAGGGAGAGGGAGGTTCTCCTCCCCCTGTATTCGGCTCTGGTGACTGCACCTGGAGTGCTGTGTTCAGTTCTGGGCCCCTCAGTCCAGGAAGGATGGCGAGGGACTGGAATGAGTCCAGAGAAGGGCAACTGGAATGGGAAAGGGGCTGGAAGGTCAGCCCTGCGAGGAGAGGCTGATGGAGCTGGGGCTGTTCAGCCTGGAGAGGAGGAGGCTCAGGGGTGACCTTATTGCTGNGTGCTGAGTGGCATGAGCTGGATGGCAGATGTTGACTGTCAAATGATGACTGTGGAGCAGAGACAACTGAAACAGGTTTGAAGGGAGATGAAGTCACTCACGGTCTGGACCAGACCCACAAGGAGTGCTGGAAAAGGATCATTGCAGAGACCCAGGCTGAACAGCGATGTCTTCAGGGCTGCCCAAACAAGGATAACTGGAACAGGTTGCACAGGTTGGTGATGGAGTTGCTGGCCCTGGAGCCATTCAGAAAGCTTACAGATGTGGCCTTAGGGAAGATGGTTTAGTGGGCATGGTGGGGTCAGGTTGACATCTGGACTGGGTGATCTCATAGGTCTCTTCCAACAGTCTTCACAGTACTGGGTAAGATACTCCCTCCTGCAGCTACTGCCAAGAGGCTGCCTGTCCTCAGAGCTGCAGGTCAACCATCATCCCTGGTCACGAGAGAAACCACGTGTTCCAGATAGCTGGAGTGTGGCTGCAAGCCAAGCGTCACTACATCGCCTTCATGTGTCCCTGCAATGACCATGGACTCGAGGCTGGAACCATCGATAGCACAGAGTGCTGTTTTCCCACGCCTCCACAACACATTCCAACTGTACTCTCAGTACAACTGACACGGAGCTTACTGGGAGCATAAACCTGCAGACAGTAACAGGGACAGTTGCATACTGCTGGCAAATGTGTGGGGCTAGCTGCTTTGAGCTAGAACAGGAGGTACCACAGTCTCCCAGTGCTGATGAGGCTGGAAAAGACCTTCCAGCTCATCCAGTCCAACCGAAACCCAACCCAGTAACCCTAACACCTGCCATCTAGCTCATGGCACTCAGGTAGTTGGTCAGAAAAGCTCAGCAGGTTGCTGTAGAAGACAACTTCAGCAGGACTTGAGTTTTGATCTCAAAAGCACCCGGCCAAAGAACAAGCTGAGGACAGCCGTCCTGAGATGAGGACCCGAGTGCAGTGGGTGATTCACACACCCACTTTTAGCCAAGTGTGGAGAGCTAAAGGGCACGCAATGGGGTAACTCATGATCCAGTGTCTACAGCCTTTGTTTTGCTTCCCACTCCTTTCTTCCTGCACGAAGCAAAAGGAAGCCTTAAAATTCATCCTCAGAGCATTGAAAACTCCTGCTGCTTCCTCTGATTCAGGCTGGCTCCCTTCCCTTCACTCATTTTTAACCTTTTATTTTTAAATCTTTTACCTCCCTTATCTGTCCTGGTCAGTGAGAGCTGATTTCCAGAACAGGAAACCTCAATACCTGGAATAGCACTCCTGACTCTGCTCAGCCGCACAGCTGTCAGTGCTGCATGACTCCAGGTACCAGCTGCCTGCCCTGTGGTGCTCTGTCAGCCTGTCTTAGCAGCTGTCATTCCAGTAAGGTGCTGTGTTCTGCTGGGAGCAGGGTTCCCCTCCTATCTGAACTTGATTGATTGTGGTTTATGGCTTTGATTGCTGTCTGTTTTAATATCCAAGGGTCAAGCACTGGGCCACATAGGCTCTCAAAACATTCCTGGGGAGGGTATTAATCCCACCCCTCTTCCCAGCAGCAATTACTAACTACCTCTGCAATCAAGTGCCTTGATGTTTTATGAAGTGAAGAGATTGCCTGGTGTAATGTCATCTGGGTTGGGGAACAGAAAGGGTGGGTGCCAGTCACAGCCACCTCTGGCTTCCCCTTCCTGGAGCACTTCATGGAATCCTTAGGGATGGGAAAGGACCTGGAAAGATCACCCAGTCCAATCCCCTGCCACAGCAGGATCACCCAGACCCAGTGGCACAGGAACACAGCCAGGCGGGGATGGAACGTCTGCAGAGAAGGAGACTCCACAGCCCCCCTGGGCAGCCCCTTCCAGTGCTCCGGGACCCTCCCAAGGACTGCTCACTTCTCCTGTTTAAACAGGAGATGCAGAGATGTTTGGGGGCATGGGAGGGTAACCCTGGCAAACTCTGTAGCTCAAGGTCAGGACTCTGACCTAGCAGCAGGACCACCACAGCCTGATAGCTGCCAGGAAATCTGGCACAAGCTGGGGTGGGGGGAACCCCTCTGTTTAGTTTCAAACTAGCTGAAGCTGGGGTGGTCCAAAAAGCAGTGTCTTTCCCTGTTATCCAAGACCTCCCAACATCTGGGCTGTTTTCTTCCTAAGCCTGGGTACGAACACCCTTAACTCTGTCGTAGTTATTATCCTGCAGCAAAGCTGCATCACGAGGAGCCTTGTGCTCTCAGTTCACAAACGCTACTGCTCTGCTTCTGTGCAGAGCAAGGAAGTCTCGAGGGTTTGCTTGACCCTGGTATTAAACAGGGTAGAGAAATAGTTCACCTCACACGTCGAATCTGGTCACTGAATTGGTGGGGTGAGGTTACGATCGGTCCAGCCCATGCCTGATCAGAGTTCCTGTCTCACTGAGAGCTAACTGTTCTCTCTCTGCCTTCTTTCCTCTTCCCCCTGCCGCCGCTGGGTTGGAAAGGTGCTCTTCAGTAAATACTGCAACTCCAGAGACATCATGGACCTCTTCTGCATTGCAACCGGGTTGCCGAGGTAGGTGATGACATTCACTTCACTTCTGTGCCTTTCTTGTGCAGATGACTTGAAGACAGGCTCCAGGGGGTTCATTTTGCTGCCGCTCAGGTCCCACCCAGCTCGGTGTCATCAGCAAACTTGCTGACAGTGCCCCCTGACCCCTCATCCCAGCCAGCCATGAACGGATTGATAGCACCAGTAGCAGCTTGTCTGGTGTGAGTTGATGCGCAGCTGCATCACAGAGCAGCTCTTTAACAGGAAGCATGAGCTGATGAGTCAACAGCAGACAAGAGGTAGCAGCGAGCCAAGTCTCCTCTGAGACCAAAGATGACCACACAAGGTGACCATGCTTTTCCAGAAGCATCTCTTGCACTTGCCATGGGCAGAGCATGAAGCTCCCCTGCTCCTGTGCTTTGACTGAGGTGCAGAAAGGTGCTCGAAGGGTTTGAGGAGAGCAGACGTGCAGCAGCTCCCAATGTCTGGGTCAAATCAACCTCTTTAAACCGTGCTTTTCAGGAACACAACCATCTCCCTCCTGACAGCAGACAACTGCATGGTGTCCATTGATCCGACGATGCCTGCGAACTCGGAGAGGTAAGCCTTGCTTCAGCCTGCAATAGGGTCAAGAGCACGGGCAGGGGTGGTGTTTGGCCGTAGATGCCTTTTGCATGCAGTGAGCTGTGAGCAACCCCTTGGAGAGGGTGGGAGATAACAGTCAGGACTGTGTGCTGGCTTCTAACACCAGAGCCTGCTGCTTTTGAAGGGTTTTACTTGTTAATAAAGTGGGAGTAATTGTCTGAGTCAAAAATACTGCTCTCAAGGACTTAATGGAGAACATCTGCTCCCCTCCCATCTTGCTTGTTGTCAAGGCTCCCAGATCCTTTGTTCTGCTGCCTTTTTATGGCTTTGCTAGAACACCCCCATGACATGACTTCCAAAACAAAGTCCATGTCTCTAGCGCTCTTAGATCTGGAAGGGTCTTAGGCTTCTTCCCTGCTGGCTTTGTCCCCTCCCACATCTGAATCTCTTTTTCTCCTTGGCTTCCTGTTGCTTGCACAGCCTGGCACTCTGACTGCTCATGGTTACTCCTCCTATTGTTATTTCCATCTCTGCAGATCTCATCATTGCTTAGCGCTTGCATTGCTCCCATCCTCTGCCTGACAGCATGTGGCCCAGTCCCAGCAGTTGGGAGGGATGCACGGCACAGGATGATGCATGAACACAGAGCACAAGGATAACCCCCACCACTGTCCCTCCCTTCCCACCTCCGTGCCCATGGCACATTAAACAGAGAGGTTTTGAAGCAGTTTAGCAGGCATTCAGATCCTTCTGCCTGCTTCTCAGCGTGCATGGATGAGAAATACCCACTGCTTTAACATCGTCCCTCTCTGCCTCTTCCAGGTCTCCATACAAAGTCATTCCCGTTGCCACCGGGCAGCTCTCAGGTACAGTTACCCCTTTGAACTGAGTTTGTGAAGGAAGGCTGACTGTGCTGCTAGCCTTAGCACGCGGAAATTCCGTGTCTGTGGGGCAAGGAGAGACAACAGGGTCACTGTTGCAGCTATGGTAGGGTGAAGTGTTTGATCACAGTGGGCTGCAGGAAGCCCCCAGATCTCAAAGGATTTGAGGGTGAGGCACAGCAGCTGGGGGCCGAGGGACTTTGACGATGCTTAGCTCTGGACTGCTTCCTGGGGAAGGGTTCAAGTGGAGCAGCAGGGGGGTTCAGGCAACACGGACCGTGTTTGAAAGCCATTCCCACAGCGTCTTATTCAACCTGCTCTTCTCCCAGCAAATCCTTGCTGGAAATCTGGGTGGGACGTTGAACCCCGGGTTATTTCCAGATGCTTGAGGAGAGAGCATTAATTTCTGCTGTGGGCACTCTAAGAGGACTAGATATTTAAATACACATGGCAGGATTCAGAGGGAACAGTGCATCTGGAGCACATTCCCCAGCACTCGGCACCCTTTTACTCTACAGGCAGGACCGAAGCAGCTCTTCCACCATTTCTCTTTGCCTGCCAGAGTCACCATCAGGCCAGTAGCTCTCCTGTGTTGGAGCAGAGCACTTGCTTGGGGCATTTCCTGTAAAGCATCTGGTTCACAGCCTCTCATCTGTGCAACTGCTGCATCTCCTGGTCTCCTGCCACTTGCTCCAAGGCAGTCTGAACAAGAGCATGTGTGCATGGAGCTACAGAGACACTGCCCGTTGAGGCGGATAGATGTCAGCTGGGGACACAGTTTGGAGCTGTAAAATGTGAATATAAGAGAGACAAGGGGCAAGACGTTATCTGGGAAGAATAGAGTGCACAGACAGAGCAGAAGGGAGACAGAAAGTCTGGCAGCTCTTAGCAGGAAGGGGTGAGGCTCTTGGAATAGGGGCAAGGCGGGTTTGCTGACACCACCTTGTCTTCTTGCTAATGCTAATTGCTGGTCCCACCTCCTCTTCTCAGGCTGCTGTGCTACAGGAGAAAACTCACAGCACTGTGTTTTCTTAGTGGGGAGATGCAGGGAACCGTAGCCACTCTGAAGTAGTGGCAGAAACAGCTGTAGGAGAGGGGCACAGGGGCTCAGTGTGTGAGGATGCTCAACAGTGGGGCGTTTGAGCATGCAGAGAATGAGGGCAAACAGAGAGCAAAAAGAACAAAGAAGCAAGGAAACAGACAGGGACAGACTTTATAACAGCAGAATGTGTCACAGGCCATAAACAGGTCCAGTGCCACCGTTGCCAGAATGAGATAGCCAAAGCCGAGTGGCACACATCACTGCTGAGGGGAAAGATGCTGCCTCCTGAACTGTTTCCTTACCGTAACAAACTCAGCTGGAACAGAGGTTTCAGCTTGCTCTATCAGATCAGAAAAGGTGAGGTCTTCACTGGGGCAGCTGTCATTCTGCATGCAGCTGGCATGGGCAACCCATAGCCATTCACCCTGAAAGAGCAAGGACCAGCAAGCAGGGCTGGTGGGGTTTCACTGGCGAGTGGCACTGTGTTTGACCAGCTGGGGCTCTCTGGAGAATCTACCTTTGTTCTCCTCTCCTAACAGGACTCTGTGTTCCTGTAAAACCACCTGTGACTGTTTGCAGCCTGCCAAGGCCCTCATTTTTCACCCCGGCTGACAGCGCCCGTCTCTGCCTGGTGCAGAGGGCAGCTCTCTGTGTCAGCAAGGTCTCTCTTCCCTCCCTGCGTTTCAGACAACAGAGATTTCCAAAGGTCTGAGCTGAAAAGGGCAAGGAAAATCCCGGTGGTAATTTGCCACAGCAAAAGACAGGAGGGAAGTTGACCCGAGTGTGGTGGAACTGATGTTCCTTGGTATCTGTTTCTCTCTCACATGGGCTGTCATTAATCTTGAGCATTCCTGACATTTTGCTGAGAGTAGGAAGAAAAAAAGGAGTGGGAAACTGTTCCTCTTCATTAAAGGCAAAAAACCCACCCCAACAGCTCTGTTCTAGTCTTCACATCACTCTGCCTGCAAGACTCTGCTTCCCAAAGCCTCTTGTGCCAGGAAAGGGGTCACCCCCGGCTCGGCAGCGGTGGGAGGCAGAGCACCTCTTCTCAGCAGTCTCCAGGCAGCTGGAAAAGAATGATGCAGGCTTCAGCAGAACCAAGATCCTGAAAGGTGGGACTGGAAAACACAGTCCTTGGGGAGGCAAATAGAAGGGGTGGCTTTTATCCAGCAGAGGAGATAGCCTTCTGCTCACAGTCAAGGGAGAGGTTGGAATTAGAAAGACTATTCCTCGAGGCAGAGCCCGTCGGGTGCAGCAGCGATGGCTGTGTCACTGTGCTGCCAGCTCTCTGCAAGGCACAGGGTGAGGTCCAGATGGCCTGCTCTGAGCCCGTGGGGTTGTGACCTCATGTGCTGTCTGCTCCCTCTCCTGTCACTCCCCAGACCGAGCACAGTGTCAGTCCCCTGGGACCAAACCCTGCTTCTCCCAGGGCTGTTTGAACTCCCCCGCTGAAGGATGTCTTCTCCCTTCCAACAGCAGAAAGAGTCTGGTCTGCATCCTAGCGATAGAACAGGCTCTGAGCTCGCACACTGGTGCCTGTGTTTTGGCTGCAGATAGTAGGCTTCAGGCACTGTGCTCTGCAGTGCTGCTGGAGATGCCAAGTACACGAGCCAATCCTGCTAGCAGCACGCTCTTGAAAACTGAACTCTGTTCCATTTCTGATGCTGTAAAGAGCTGCTCTTGGAGCTCAAGGGAGCCCCTGATCCACCACGGTCCTAAGCAGGGTGGGCAACAAGAGCAGGGGCTTCCCTTCCACTCCAGAATTAGGATGGGAAAGCACAGGGGTGGCTGAGGAGTCCTCAAAGACCTCACTGGGGATGTGAACTGAAAGAGCTTAAGATGTGCTGGGAACAGCCCCAGTGGGCCCCCCACGGGCAAGGGAACCCAGCTGGGATGGGTGCTAGCGAGAGGTGTCCCTGCTCATGGCAGGGAAGGTGGAACTAGGTGACCTCTGGGGTCCCTTCCAAACCAAACCATTCTGTTTGTGCTGTGTGTGGAGAGAATTCACCACCTGCCCATCCTGGCTCAGCAGCCTCATCACTGGAGTACTCTGCCAGGCTGTGCCAGAGAAGGTTGGCCAAGCTGAGGCTGCAGGCAGTGTCTCCACCTCCCACTTCACCTGCTGTTCAGTTGTTCGCCTTTTCAGCCAGCAAGCTCTCTTGAACTTGCTCCAAGGAAAGCCCGTGGTCTCCCCACAGGACCATAAGCTTGTAGCAGGAGAGCTTGCTCAACAAAGAGCTGGGTAGCTGCCTGCTAGAGGGTCCACAACTGGACTGGGGCCAGCCCTGCCTTGCCCAACGCTGAGTACCCCTTCATCTGAACCAGAGGTCTGCAGGGTCTGCCTTTTCCCCACCAACCATTAAATCCACAACACCTTGTGCAGATTGCTGTTGCTGGAGCAAGGGAAGCCTGGCACTGTGTCTGAACCTTCTTCGGGGATTTCTCTCTCCCCCTTTTCGAGGCATGCTCATGCTGATGGTTAGGAGAGAGGGAAGAGGCAAAGACCCTGAGGAAACCAAACCCTCTGGGATGTTGCTTCCTATGTGGGTGTCTGCATCGAGATGGAGCCAGCTGCTTCGGGATTACTCACCTGAGCAGGGACTGTGTGCAACAGCACAGAGCCATCAAGAGAAGGAGACTTGGTGTGGAGTGATTCACAGCCAGGGGCTTGGGCTGGGAGCACCCTCATTCAGGAGGCTCTTGTCCGTCTGGGTACTAGGGTTTTTTTATTCACAGTCTCCCAGTGCTGATGAGGCTGGAAAAGACCTGAAAGCTCATCCAGTCCAACCTAAACCCAACCCAGTAACCCTAACACCTGCCATCTAGCTCATGCCACTCAGCACCTCATCCAGCCTGACCCTGAACACCTCCAGGGACGGTGACCCGACCCCCTCCGTGGGCAGCCCGTTCCAAACCCGGATCACTCTGTCAGGGAAAAACCTTCTCCTAAGGTCAAGTCTAAACCTCCCCCGATGGAGCTGAAGACTGTGACCCCTTGTTCTGTCTGCAGTGTCCAGGGAGAACAGACCGACCCCACCTGACTCCAACCCCCTTTCAGGGAGTTAGAGACAGCGATAAGGTCACCCCTGAGCCTCCTCTTCTCCAGGCTGAACAGCCCCAGCTCCATCAGCCTCTCCTCGCAGGGCTGACCTGCCAGCCCCTTGACCATTCCAGTTGCCCTTCTCTGGACTCGTTCCAGCCCCTCAACATCCTTCCTGAACTGAGGGGCCCAGGACTGAACACAGCACTCCAGGTAAATTGCTCTGACTGCCCAGATCCAAAGGAAACAGGGAAAGCGAAACAGACAGAAGCCCGAGCCAGAGGCACAAGAACATGTGAGAAAAAGTCTGCGTGGCAGGAATTCATCAGCCTGACACTGGCAGGGAGAGGCGGACACCCGTGTCTTCCCAGCTATGCTTGGCCACTGCAGGAAAGAGATGGGGAAGCCAATCCACGCCCCCAGCATCACACCCTCCTCGCCGCCGAGGCTGGTCAGAGAGCCAGAAGGGAGTGGGAGGATGGAAGTGGCTCCCCAGCCATGATCCCAGCAGGAAAGAAGGGACTGGAAGAGTCACCGCCAAGCAGGGGGTGCACGCCAGTGGGTTATGAGCCATCTGCACTGCCGCATGAGTAGCCCGAGCTGCCCCGGTGTGGACTTTGTTCCCGTCTGGAGAGGAAGGTTCACACACACTGCCCGTCCTCTGAGCCGGTGGCACTGGGGGTTCCAAGAGAAAGTGCTGCTGCCGTACTCCCTCACACCTGCTCTCTGCCCAGACCTCCTGGAGACAGGGTGGCCAGAAGGGAGGGCAAAGTGGCTCCTTGCTCTCTGGTGCCCCAGCCAAGCTCTCTGCTGAGCTGGGCAGAGGCCAACGGGCAAGGAGACAAAGTCCCTGCGCCTGCAGTGAGCATGGGAATGAGCCGTGGGAAGGCCAGAGAGACCCGAGTTGTCCTGGCCCCTACCTGGCGTTGTGCTGTTACGACATCTTCCAGAGGGTTTGGTTCCAAGTTCCCTTTGCCAGCTCTAAAACACCCTGCATCCTAGGCAGAAATCCCACTAGCCACATGGGCTGGGTGAGCAGAGCAGAGCTGCTGGCACCCGCGAGGGCACAGCTTGCCGCTGCCCATGCTGTATGCAGCAGGGTTGCCTTTCTGCAGAGAGAATTGCAGCAAAGCAAAGGAAGCAACTGGGGAGGGGAAAGGCAAACGTGTGCTCTGGGGAGGGCAGCCCTGCCCTGAGGGGTACAAAGAAGCCAGAGGATGGATAGATGTGAATAAAAAGAAGACAGGAGGTGATGGAGGTGGTGGGAGAACTCCCAGCCCATCTGTTCTACAAGGTAGTGGGTAAGCGGGACTGTAGGACTGTTGACCCTTTGGTGGTCTCATTGTTGGGGTTAGTGGGGTCTTCCTCTCAGAAAGAAGGGAGCTGGGAAGGAAAAGCCTCTTTGTCTCTTTAAGAAGAGATGAGCTGCCACTCTTAGTCATAGATCTTTACTGCAGCCCAGGGTTATAAAAACATACATCTTGGTTTTGAAAGTCTTTTATTACATCCATAAACATCAGATTGCAGCTGACTGTTCCCTGGATGAGAATGTCCTCGTGCTCCAAGAGAGTTTTGACAGGGGGAGGGAGTGAAAGCAAGATTGATTCCTGGGTTTTTTACTGGAACAGTGTTTATAGGGAACTTGTCAGTCTCTGGCAAGCTGTAGCCACTGTCAGAGAGCTGAGCGGCGGCGGAGCGAGAGGACAGGCGTTCCTCTGCTTGTTCTCACTGTTGGACTCAGTGCCATCCCGGGGCTGCAGACGGTAAGCTCTTCCCCCCCTCACACAGGGCACAGCTTCTGCTTCGTTTCAGCGCTCAGGGTTTCACATGGACTCAGTAAGAAACCTGAAAAGGGGGGGTTCTGTGGCAAGAGCTGATCTCTTCGCTCGCTCTTCTTGCCACTCCGCCGGGAGTGGGATCGCAGGGAAGGAAGAGAAAGAGGGACTTAGCTCAGGGACCTCCAGCACGCATGGCACTTGCTCCGGTTTAGAGGCAGAGGGGGCACAGCCAGGTTGCTTTGCCTGATTTTCTCTCTCTGGTGCTCGAGGAAGACCTCTCAGCAGGTAAAGGAGCTCCTGTTTCCAGATACGTTGTGGATGCGGGGCTGTATCCGTGTCTGGTGTGGCTTGCCTGGGTGGCTGCACTCCTGAGGCATCGTGTTCCCCTGGGCAAGTACAAGAAGGAGCTCCAGAAATGCCATGGGAGGGTTTCTGTCGAGGGCATAAGGGTGTTCTGGAATGGGTGGCACGGATGTGAGGGCATGCAGTGTGTCTGCTCCCTGAGCACAAGAAACCAAGAGTAAAGCAGCATCGCCGGCACGAGAGTGACCGCTGCACAGGGCAGAGTCAGTTAGCTGCTGGGAGAACGTGGGAGCAACCTCTACACAGCAGCCAAGGTGATTTGTGCTTCCCTTGTCTGCCTGAGCACAGGGTGGGCAGGCTGAAAGATGGGAAGACACTGCTGTCCTGCTTCTTGCTGCCTCCTGAAATCTAAGAGACAGCCTTAAGGACTTTGCTTTGCCCTGCGTTAGTGATCGCAGTGCTCAGTGGTCTTGGGAAGGGGCAGGGGCTTCACCAGGCTGCCTTCCCTGAGCTGGCTGAAGGGTCCCGGAGCTGGCAGCGTGAGGCGTGGAGATCCTGGCACGAGCCATCCCAGCAGCTCAGAGCGCTGTGTGATCCTGAGAGGATCCTTGTGGCAGATCTGTCCAAGCTGCATTCTCAAGGGAAAGGGGGTTGAGAAACTCGTGCCCTGCTGTGTCCATGCCAGGAACCAGGAAGGGCAGCACTCATCCTGCAAGGGTAGTTGCTTTGGCAGTCTGTGTTTGCTTGAAGTTTAGCCAGAGCAGTGTGAGCCGTATGAACTCATCCCAAAGCATCACTCTCCATGCCCTGGTCTAAAGCTCAAGGTTTTAGAGCTGGGTTTCCTTGTGTTCACGAGTTGTCTGTGATGGTGTGGAGCTAGTGCTCGTCACAACCAGACGGTGAAGGTGGATGTCCCCTCGAAGAAAAGCTTCACAGAGAGAGCTGCCTTAAAACAAGCTGCCTGCCAGGCATCCAGCATCCCCCACAAACACTTCTGAGGAAACCCTGGCTGCGCTCTGCAGGCAGAGGAAGGCAGGAGCCACCGCTGAAATCTCTGTCACTGCCTGAAGGACCAGAACAGCTCTTAGGCTAAAAGCCTGGCTGTCAGGGCTGGCTGGCTGGCTGGGGACACCACCTTGCAGGAGGGCTGAGGCTGTCTTCTTTCCTCTGTCATTTTCTCTTGTGACTCGTCCTATATTTTCCAGAGAAAGAAGAGCTGTTCCAGAATTTATTGGCCCAGATTGCTGAGCAGCTCTCCAGGTAAGACACGGACCCTCGCTACCCAATGGCACTGCTACCATCAGCCCACAGGGAAATGTGCCCAGGGGGCAGGGGGGCATTTTGGATGTCTTTCAAATCCCACTCTTCCTGCGACTTCAGACCCGGTTCACGCGTTATTTCCTGCCGGCAGCAGCACAGGAGCTCAAAGCAAAAGTGATGTTGGTGATTATCTTGGATCCTAAAGGATCAAGAAGTAAATATAAACATCCTTACTGTGCTCTGCCCTCTTAGGAGGGGAATAAGAAGCGCTTGTTCACTGAACAGGCAGATCATCTGCTCTGTTTCACCACCCAGATAGGTCTTTATCACCTAACGATGTCTCTCCTCCAAGAGGACTTCTCAAGAGCTAGGGAGCTGCTTATCTTATTCCACCTGCTTTCAGTTAAGATATATCACAGCCCAGCAAATCACCAGCACCACTCCAAAGGAAGAGGGCTGCAGGGTGTGCAGACACCAGGGTGCTCCCGCTGGGTGAAGCAGTGTCAATCTAACTGTGCTGCCCTGGCGAGGATGATAACAAGTCGCCGCTGAGAGAGAGGGCTGATGCAGCGTTGCAGAGCCGCAAGCCACTCTCAGGGCTTCCACTGACTTATCTGTTGTTAATTGTCCTGCCAATTAAGCCTGGGTGTATGTGCTGCTCAAGTTTTAGCCTTTCCATTGAAGAGTTCCCTACGGCAACCTGCCAGGGCAGACCGATCCTTCCACAGCCATAGCCGCTTCTTTCTAGCCGTGGTCTCTCGTAGCTGGGGTAGGGATGGTACTCGGTGGATAACATTAATACATGAGGGTTTTCTTTCCAGGGTCTTTAAAATCAGTGAGCTGAGAACAGAAGTAGCTAATCACTTGGCAATGCTGGAGAAAAAGGTGGAATGTGAGTGTCCCTTTATTCCTATCACCGTGGGAACCGGTGCCTCAGGAGCCCCCCCACCTCTCTGCCCTATTTGTACTCCTGCTCTGCCCTGCTACCACATCCCTGCTGCAGAGGGTCTCTACCACCCATCTCCCCATCCCCGCGCCTCCCATCTCCCTGATCTGCCCTTCCACATCCCTCGTACCCCAGCCACTCCTGTCACCTCCCCTGACCACAGCGGTGACCCCACACACACCTCCCTGCCCTGCTCTGACCCTGCTCAAGTAGCTCCTTTTCTGGGGGTGGTTTTTAGTGGTGGGGGGGTTTTTTCCTCATGCAGCATCTGACTTCCCGTTTTTCAGGGCATCCTACAGAGCAGAGCTCCCAGGAGGGCAGGGAAGGGTCATGGATAAGCACTGTCCCCCAGCATCACATCCTTGCTGATACACAGCCAGGCACAGGCAGAGTCCTCCTGGCACTGCAGCTGCAAACAGCACTTTCTCACTAGAGATGGGAGGGGGGAAAAAGTTCCTGGTTCATGGAAGTAGTTGTTTTCTTGCAATTTTCCCTGACTAGAAGCTACCTTGACCCTGCAGCTGCTCAGGGAGACTGATGCTGTCGTCAGCAGAGAGGCAAAAACTGTCCTTCCTCTAATTGCAGCTGCAGGGGGATCTCTCCCTGAGGTCCCCACAGCCTCGGGCTTCTGCTGTGGTGGGAGAACTTCAGTGGTGCCTGTGGAGGGGGCGAGCTGCAGCATGCCTGCCTCTAGCACAGACTCTGCAAGGAGCCTGGGTCCCTGCTGCTGTTTTTCCCAGGATCCACTGATTCCATTGTAAAGGAACCAAACCTCTGTCACTCTACCTGAAACACCTGCCTGTGCCCAGTCCTCAGGGCTAAGCGCCATGGACTAGAGACAGGCATTCCTGGGGGTCTTCCTACCCCCTTGGCAGCCCAGGCAAGCAACTACCCCAGCCAGCTCAGGGCTTCTCTTGGCCATGGCTCCCCTGCTGAGCTCCAGAGCTCACCCTGGCTGCTCCTGCACACAGGCTGCCTCTCCGCAGTGGAGGGAGGTAACAGAGTTTTGCACCTCTCTGCTGACAGGAGACACAGAAGTGGTTCTTAAACCACTTTGTTGCTGCTTTCAGGCACAGAGCAGCCCTGGCAGGCAGGAGAACTGAATTCACTGGTCTCCAGATGAGCCTTCTCTCTGTAAGTGGGTGTCCCTGTAGCAGATGTCCCAGTCTGCTGCCGTTCTGCCTGAGTGCTCATCATCCCCTCTCTAACAGCCTCAGCCAGGGGGGAACGAGCTCCCTGAATTGGCTGTCTACAAGTGCACCCATCTACTTGAAATAGGACTTCCAGAACCTGCAGCAGAGCCAAATATGCAACCTGTTGAAATCATCCCAATCTTTCAGGTTTGAAACCCAAATCTCTGAGAGAAAGGGAGCGTCCAGCCTGCCTCCTCACGCTGGACTCCCCAGGGCTGCTTTGAGAGCCGCGTTTCGGAGCTGGATGCAGCCCAAGGATCCTCCAGACAGCACAGGGTCTTTGCAGGATGTATTTCTTGCTGCAGAATGAGCCCTTAATCAGTGCCCGTGACAAGGCCATTGATCATTCGCCAGCCAAATGCGAACAGAACTGTGCTTTTGCTTTGCTTTTCCTCCTAACTCCTTCAGCAGTCCCCTTGCTCCACTTTCACGTGTGATCTGCAGGGTTTCTTCCCCCGAGGGGACACGGGTGTCTGGGGATAAGTGCTCATGACAGCTCGACATCTGTACCTCACATAAAATGTTCTCGGCTTCCTCCCCATCACTGTCTAGAGACTGCGTGGCAGAGATGTGTTTCCAAGGAGCCAACTCCTCTAACGGGTTTTTAAGTCTCATCCAAAGACTGGGACTTCCCTTGGAAGATGTGTCCCCACAGGGCAGCCAACTGGGACCCCTCTGTCCCTTTGGCCAGGGACGGTGACCCGACCCCCTCCGTGGGCAGCCCGTTCCAAACCCGGAGCACTCTGTCAGGGAAAAACCTTCTCCTAAGGTCAAGTCTAAACCTCCCCTGATGGAGCTGAAGACTGTGACCCCTTGTCCTGTCTGCAGTGTCCAGGGAGAACAGACCGACCCCTGCCTGACTCCAACCCCCTTTTAGGTAGTTAGAGACAGCGATAAGGTCACCCCTGAGCCTCCTCCTCTCCAGGCTGAACAGCCCCAGCTCCATCAGCCTCTNCAGGCCAGGGTGCCATTAGCCCTCTTGGCCACCTGGGCACATTGCTGACTCATGCTGTTTGCTGCCCACCAGTCCCCCAGTCTCTTCCCACCTGAGTGCTCTCCAAGCTCTCCACTCCCAGCCTGCAGTTCTGCCTGGGGTTGCTCTAACCAAGATGCAGACCCTGACACTCAGCCTTGTTCAAACTCATCCTGGTGGAGTCAGCCCACCTCTCCAGTCTGTCCGGGTCCCTCTGCAGGGCCCTCCTACCCTCCATCAGATCAACATCCTTTCCCATGCTGATAGTTGAACAAGAGGGAGAAGAGGGAGAACATTTCCTACTTGCCCTGCGCTAGGGTCTCGGGGCTGCGTGGGATGAAATGCACTGCTGCTGGGCTGATGGTCCCCGAGACCCCTTCCTGCCGTGATTACTCGACGCTTCTCCAAACAGGCGATCAACCCTCCTGCCTTGCTGCTCTCATAATTGCCAGCAGAAGGGAAGGCAGGATTTTTTCCCGTGAGCAGAAATAACCTTTGATTACGGAATCGATCGGCACAGCAGCACTGACAGATCTCCACTGCCTCAGGAACCCAGCCCGGATCAATCGTTAGAGCAAAGCCTTTCGACATCCTTCTCTCTCTCCTTCACCCTCATTTTGCCTCCTCTGCTCCCAGCGATGCCTCTCCGAGCTCCTTAATGCTCTGTGTCAGCTTCCAAATCACAGTCCTTTATCTGAGTGGGAATTCTCCTCGGGCTGGGGCGGGTTGCCTGGTTGTGGTTATCATTCCCATCACGGGAGAGGGCTTTATGGCTCGGGATTTCCTTTGGTTTGTGTTCTACAGCCCAGAAGTGAAGCCTCCACAACAGCTGACTGCTACCAACAGTCAGGGAACCGCTGTTACAGCCCTCCTGTGAGTGAAAAGGCTGTAGCTGCTCCCCCAAGTTGGCAGCAGAGGATTCCCATGGGTTTTCGAGGTGCTGCTTTGGCACCACCCGCGTGCCTGAGGATGGGGGACTGGGACAGGCTGTCAGAGCTCGCTGGCTCCCTGCACAACCCCCCCAGTGCTAATGCCCAGCTGTGCAACTCCATCCCTGGACTTCAGCCGTGGTAACACCCTCGTTGTTTCCCTTTGTTGACAGTGGAAGGCCTGAAAGTAGTGGAGATTGAGAAATGCAAGAGTGACATTAAAAAGATGAGGGAGGAGATGGCAGCAAGGAGCAGCAGGTGAGTTCTACTTTGGACCTGACCAAAGAAATGAGCCTCTGGTTTCCACCCCTAACGTGACTTCTCCACAGAACTGAGTTACCTGGGTTTAGAAGTCAAGGGGCAGTGGAACTGTTGGAAGGTGTCCAGAGCAGGGCCACGAGGAGGAGCAGAGGGCTAGAGCATCCCTCCTATGGGGACAGGCTGAGAGAGCTGGGGCTGTTGAGCCTGAAGAGGAGATTCTGGGGAGATCTCAGAGCAGCCTTCCAGTCCCTGAAGGGGGCTCCAGGAAAGCTGGGGAGGGGCTGTTTGCAAGGGCTTGGAGTGGTAGGAGCAGGGGGAATGGTTTCCAGCTGGAAGAGAGGAGGATGAGACGAAGTCAGAAGGAAGATCTGCACTACGAGGGTGCTGAGACACTGGCCCAGGCTGCCCAGGGAGGTTGTGGCTGCCTCCCCAGCTCCCTGGCAGTGTTCAAGGCCAGATTGGCTCAGATCTCCTTCAGATTCTAGTGGACTAGCAATTTGCCCCGTGACTTGCCTCTTTTCTTACTCGGGTGCCTGAGGAGATCTCATTGCCAATATCAGGGCAGCAAACCCCTGTGCTAATTCAGGCTGAGCGTGATGCGAGTGCCGTGTGTCTGCTTCTCCTCAGCTGCTGCAGGAAGCTGGCAGGGCTGCATTTACAGGGGTAGTGGCACCTATGTGCACAGGGAATGGGAGCAAACACAAAGAACTCATGCCCGCTTCCCATTCACCTCCATGCTGCCACACACCCCAGGGAGTCCACGAGTGTCCCAGAAGCAGCCGTGACTAATCCCTGCCCCAGACCTTGTCACCTTGCAGTCTGTATTTAGTAGTTCACAAAGCAATCTGTTAGCAAGACAAATAGGAATGGGGAGAGCTGTGTCTGCCCAGCGCAGCTGGCTCCAGCTGAGGGGCAGTCTCCACCAAGGGCTTGTAGTGGTAGATGGCAGCTGCTGATGGCAAAGCCAGAGACAAACACGGAGCGTGATGCCACGGTAAAAATGGGTGCTGTGCTCAGCAGCTGGCGGTGCTGGGCACAGGCACCCGAGTTATCTCACTTGGAGTTCACTCTGTTCAGCTCTTGCTGAAGGAGGAGCATCGTTTGCTCTGCTCAGCATTGCCTTGTGCTCTATTGATGTGGCAGCTCCCTGTCACAGCTTGAGCTGGTCTTCCTCCTCCCAGGTAGTGTGAAGACTGATGACTCCCTGCAGCTGGGAGTTAGAGACAGCTGACCCCCAGCTCCAGTTAGGGCAAGGAATGCCCCAGTCTCACTGTTTTGATCCTACTAATACCCCTCAGAGTAAAGGGGCTGGCAGGTCAGCCCTGCGAGGAGAGGCTGATGGAGCTGGGTCTGTTTAGCCCGGACAAGAGGAGGCTCAGGGTGACCTTATCGCTGTCTATAGCTACCTAAAAGGGGGTTGGAGTCAGGCGGGGTCGGTCTGTTCTCCCTGGACCCTGCAGACAGGACAAGGGGTCACAGTGTTAACCCCTAAACCTTTCATTTCAGGACAAACTGTCCCTGCAAGTACAGCTTCTTAGATGAAAACAAGAGGCCAACTCCCCGGCGGGATGTACCATCCTATCCAAAGGTATGATGCCACCCTTGCTCATCCCAGACTCCTACCATGAGTTTGCCATCCTCACAAGTGTTGCTTTTCAAGTCTTGACTGCCCAGCCATCTACATCCTCGTGACTCTAAAGCCAGGGCCTGATCCAAAATCCCTGGAAGGCTTAAATTTGGATCCTCTGGAGTCTTTCCTACTTGAAGCTCCTTAGTGTTTAAAATGTTAATGAACATTTTCAAACAGTCAGTGCTAAACGTCCTCTCGTCTAGTTAGGTTTGTTTATTCTCCACGCTCAGAGAAAACAATCAGAAAGAGCCCATAATGCTCTCCTTTAATTGAAAATAGTGCTGCTGCCTGGCTTCTCCTAATGGATTTGGGTTTTTCCTTTTAATTTAAAAAGTAATTTATGGGGGATGCTTCACCTAGGGAAAGAAAAAGAGCAGGCGACGTTGGATTCCCTCCAGCGTGATTCATTGTCTCTGGGAAATGAGTTACTGTGTTTGCTAGAGAAATCAGTCATGCTTGGAAAGTTTACTGGGCAAGAACGAGTACAGCTCTACAGCAGTGGATGAGGCTGAAACCAGGAAGCACACACGATCCTTAAGGTCTTTTCCAGCCTCATCATTACTGTGAGACTGGGAGAGTGATAGGACAAGAGGGAACGGGGCCAGGTTGTGCCAGGAGAGGTTCCCATTGGATTTTAGGAAAACCTCCTTCACAGAAAGAGTGAAGAGGCCTTGGAAGAGCTTCCTTGGGATGGAGGCACCCTGAAGGGGTTCAAAACCGAGCAGACAGGGTGTTTCAGAGGATGGGTTAGTGCTTGGGAGTTGTAGGGTGGATGGTTGGACTTGATGATCTTGAAGGTCCTTTCCAGCTTTGAGAACTCCATCCTACGTTTGCTCCCAGGTGCAGTGGGATGCAGATGTCTGATAGTGCCACGCATCCGTGCATACTGGTCTTCATGGCCCTAGAGAGCAGGAGATTGCATCTTGCTCTGTATTTAGCTTTGCCCAGCAAAAGTGACGTCTAGGTGTCGGAAGCAGAGACCACCTTTCTTTTCATTCACTTTTGACCAAGAAGCTCCTGCTTCTGATGCTGTGTGTATTCACAGGATGTGTCTGTTCTGAACAGTACTCCTTCCCTTGCTAAGCCTGTATCTCACACCAACCTTTGATCTACAGCTGCAGGAGCTTCAATTAATCAGTGCAAGGAAGAGTCGTACGAACCGACCGCAGAGTGAACTGAGAGCTCGTGTTCTGCCGAGACCTGAGCTTGTAGAATTTCCCCAATTTTGGGTTCTATTTGGCAGATTCATGCATTTTCATGAACCAGCTGTCAGGTGCCAACAGTGCAATGCCGCTGAGGTTAGGCAGTGATGAGCTGTCTGACAGAAGATGCTGTTACATCCATCAGACAACAAATCTCTCCGTTAATTCGCATAGTTCCCACAGGACTGTGCATTACATAGGGGAATGCAGGACTCACTACCATCTCAAGGAGGAAAATTAATCCTCAGGGTTATTCTTCCTTGGATTTAGTATCAATTTATAGCTCAGACAACGGGACTCACCTGCTCGGTACAGTGAGCCTAAACTTATGAGAGACAGCCGTGGCAAACGAGCCGATTGAAGAGACCAGGGTTTTTCTGTTCCAGAAAGACTCTGATCAAGAGTCTTGAAAATATGATTCAGGAGAGTCCAGATCTCCCTCCCCTGATTTTTTTTTAACCCTCTTCATTCCTTTCTTTTTTAAAAAAACCCCACTTTTATACCCAAATCATCCATGGCCGATGAGCTTGATTTTGTTCTAAGCTTCTCAGCAAAATCATTAAGGAGTCCCTTGAATCTTGCAGCCTGACAGCCGATTGGAAACGTGGGTGTTGTTGAAAAAGTGCTCAAAATAAGAGCATAAATCATCTGAAAGCCAATGTCTCGTGCCCACCAGCTCACTGGGTGCTGTAACTGTAGGCTCCTTACACCAGCCAGCCGTGACTGACTGCACCAAAATAGCAGTGGTGCTCTGTAGGCAGCAGAATCAGGGCAGCCTGGGGCTTACTCCTGCCCTGCTCTCCTTATATCCCCTTGCGGAATCCACCCACAACCCAATTCCTAATGCCTCTGCTCTTCTCCCTTTTATCCTCAAACCTGCATCTCCCAGCTCCGTAAGATCTCCAGCAACCAGCATCCTGCCAGCGGGTGCAATGGCAGTCAGCGAGCTGCCTGGGGGTTTGCTGTCTACCAGTTGTGGGCAGCCTAGCATGACCCAACGTGACTGCTGGGGCTTGGGAGTAGGGCTGGGCCAGCGCAGGAAGAGATCAGTTGCTCCATCCTTGGGAAATATAGCTCAGCTCCATGTGAACGGGACCCCAGGTGTGCTAGGCACAGGCCAAGGGCAGACCCCACACCAGTCCAGGTCAGCCAGACCCCACACCAGTCCAGGTCAGCCAGAACTCACACCAGCTCCTTCTTTCTGCAGTACATGCTCTCCCAGGAGACTATAGAAGCCCTTCGGAAACCAACCTTCGATGTCTGGCTATGGGAGCCCAACGAGGTAAGGATCCAGTTAGCTGGGCTAGCATCTTCCTGAGAACTAGCAGAGCCAGAAGAGTTGGTCTGCAGAGGTTTTACCCTTTTCTGCCCCTTTTCATCTTCATTTCACACCAGAACGCAGTGCTTTTCCCCGGATAGATCACACTCATTATCATAACCTGACCCCCCTTCATTTTTTCCTTGAGTCTCTTCCCAGTAACATCCCACAACAACCAGTAGCCATCGTTGCTGCCACACGAGTGGCTCTTCTATTTGAACAGATCGATCTCTAGCAGAGCGTGTGCTAAGCACATCACCAATAACTGCTCCAATCAATGAGGCCACGTGAAGCCCGGCGGGGCTGCGTGCATTGATTTCTCCCTTCTTTCAGGTTTTCTGTGGTGCTTTCTGAAGGGCTTGCAAAGCTGCATGCGTGGCCTGCTAGAATTTCCTTCTTTCTTTCTTCTTTTTCTCGTTGCTGTTGGTATCGTTCATCATTTGTCTTGCAGAAGGTTCTGGAAGGCCCCAATACAAGCCAATCTCACTTAGTACAAGTGCAAGGGAAGGCAGGACTAAGCGTAGGGGTTTAGCATCAGTGTTCTCCCCCAGGAAGGAGCATGTTGTTCTGGCAGCAAGCACTTCCATGACCTTCTCAATCAGATGTCGTGCACACAAGAGCCACTCCAGCTCAGCTCCCTGTAGATCAACACAACCAGGGAAAATACCCCCCACCTCACCCAGGAGAGCAGCAGAGTCCCCTTCACAGTGTGTCATCGGACTGGGCCAGTAACAGAAGGACTCCATGGTGCTGGGCTCATCGCCCGCTGGCACAAGCTGGCAGAGCTTGTGTGTCGTGTGCTGAGCTGAGGCTGGGGCTCTCCCTCTCCAGCCCCTTTCCTCTTACAACTGCTCAGGCTACGTGGCTCAGCCCTCCCCAGTCCTGTCAGGACTTCACAGCGAGAGAGAATTATGATCTGCCAGGTGACCAGAGCACTGCTGGATCATTGCTGTTCTGGCTGCCCTCCCCTGATAGGGAGGGACAAAGACCATTCTCCGTGGATTCTTGTGTGCTGAGGCACAGTAACTCACCCAGAGCACTAGGAAACACTGGCAGGAACCGGGCTAACGAGGGTGTGGAGATGAGATGTGTACTGCAAGAAGGAGCTTGGAACGGGCTGCCCACAGAGGGGTACCATCCCTGGAGGTGTTCAAGGTCAGGCTGGATGAGGTGCTGAGTGGCATGAGCTAGATGGCAGGTGTTAGGGTTACTGGGTTGGTTTGAGGTTGGACTGGATGATCTTTGAGGTCTTTTCCAGCCTCATCAGTACTGTGAGGCTGTGATATCTAGAATACTTCTTTCTTTAATGCCCTCCTCCTGTGGCAGTCACTTTCTATGCAGCTAGGGCCCAATGCCTGTATGTCTGGCCACTGCAGTCAGTTGCAAATCTCTCTCTGATTTCCCTGTGTTAGAACATATTCCCTCTGAATCAGGATCTTGTGAGGAGGAACCGCTGTGGTGTGCGTGGCGTGCAATTACCAACGCGAGCCGGCGTGATCCAACGCCCTGCACAGAACCTACCTGGTCAACAACAATCTCTCTACTTCAAAAGGCTTTCAGAACCTCTCTGCCTGCTCTCACACCCTGTCTTTAATAGCACAATCTTTGAACATTTCTCTTTCATCTTAACGTGAGGGCCTTGCAATTACTTGATGCTTCCGAGAAGGGGATGCGCTCTGTGCTGCACTGTGGAGTGAAGAGGTACCGGGGCAATAACCCGTCTGTTCCCTGCTGCAGATGCTGAGCTGTTTGGAACACATGTACCACGACCTTGGGCTGGTAAAAGACTTCAACATCAACCCTATCACCCTAAAGAGGTGGTTGGTAAGTACTTAAAACCCTTAGTATTTGCAGGTTTTCACATGAAAATAGGGAGTGATGGAATGAGTTTGCCTGTCGTGAGTAATCCCCCTGCAAGCAGCCAGTCCACACAAACCCTCAGCACCTCAGTACTGTAACGAGTGGTTGCACTCTTGGGGTGAGAGGCTGCATCTTTCTAACTGCTTCACATTTGCTTGCTGAGCCCTCTGTTACTGACAGCATCCTGGTGAGTGTTCTTGGTGCCACTGCAAACAGTCAGGTGTCTCCAGATATCACCAACAGAAGGCAGTAGGTGCAGTGATCGCATGTCCTTCATCCCAGGGAGTGAAAGAGCAAGGCAGGAAGGAGGTCCCTAGCATTCTGTGCTCTGGGCTTTGATGCTGAGGGTGTTGCAGAGGTGTGAGACACAATGGAGTTGAGATGAGGCCGAAATGGGGGTGTCTGCAGAAGAGACACTGTGGTATTTAGAAACCAAAGGTATCAGGTCCCAGGAGGTGCATAAGAAATGCTAAAGCCCTGGAGGCTGTCTCAGCAAAAGCAGTCATCTTCCTGAAGGGCCACAGAAGCGTAAACATTTCACCCCGTGTGTAAAAAGGATCTAGAGATGCCCTGAAGCATCGATTAATGAAACACACATCTTTATCTGACATTGGCTGGGGCAGTAATCAAAAACACCACAGTAAGCTGTGCTCTGTGCAGATGTCTCATGATTCCTGTAGCAAAGGAGTCTATCTCACTGGGGTCTTCTAATTGGGCAGAGCCTGTGAACAGAAGAGAAGGGAGTATCACGGCATCACAGTGCTGATGAGGCTGGGAAAGACCTGAAAGCTCATCCAGTCCAACCTAAAGCCAACCCAGTAACCCTAACATCTGCCATCCAGCTCATGCCACTCAGCACCTCATCCAGCCTGACC
>VZRI01012200.1:168673-186145 GCA_013397515.1 Upupa epops | reverse complement strand
AGTTGCCCTTCTCTGGACTCGTTCCAGCCCCTCGCCATCCTTCCTGGACTGAGGGGCCCAGCTCACACGAACACCCTAAGCAAATTGCACGAGTTCAGACGGTGATTTCCCAACCCAGAACAGCGCACGGGATGCATCGCACACCAAGTACAGCAAGACAGAGAGTACCTGCAGCCCAGCACAGGGCAGTGCCTCGGTGTGTGGCTGCTGGCTGAGGTCAGCAAGGCATCCATCAGCTCAGAGAGTGCAGTAAGGGCTAACAGAGCCAGGTCTACCATGTCTGCACAGAAGGCAGAAGCCTCCCCTGGATTTTGTGCCTAGAACTGGTAGTTTTTATACAAATCCTGTGACTGCACTTGAAGTTGATAGATAAAATGATGGAGAGCTAGGAAATCCCTCCTGAAAGAGGCAGATCAAAAGCGATGGGTGGACAGAAAGGGTGTCAGGCAGCCCAACACGATCAGGGCCAGCACAGAGCAGAGCAGACACAGGAGGAAAATCCCTCCTCCTGTCTCACAGCCTGAAAACATGGGAACAAGGTGGTGTGTCAACACACATCAACACGCCACCCACACGCAGTGCTGCAGGCAGCTTCCTCTCAGCTGGTACCTCCAAGGGGTTCAGTACCACGAGCTAGCACTTCAGCCATCCTGGCTCTGAGCGAGCAGGGCTGTTTATTAAGTATTTCCTACAAAGGCAAATTGAGGTGAGCCTTCCTTTCCCAAGCTCTAGCTTTACAGGAAGAAAAGTCATCTTCAAGAGCCTTAAGGACTCTCCTGCAAACTAGGATGCTTCCCCCAGGCACCCTGTGGGCACAGCTTGAATTTAAGAGGGTGAGAAATAGCCACCTCCTGCAAAAGCTTGCTTTCTTGTTGCCATATCCAGTGGCAACAGAAATGTTCCAGAGAGGGGAGAGGAGCGTGACTAATACAGCCCAGGCTCTCTAGCCCTTCAGGGCTCTGAATCAGGAGCCTCCTGGAATGCTCCTGGCTCCGCTGCTGGATGTCTGTGCATTGCATCCCTGCGGTGTTGTGTGGTGCCTGGCCATGACCACAGGGCCCACGTGGAGGTGGTGAGATAGTGCCAGCCAGGCTGGCAACCACACTGGGCCATTTGGTGTTAATTTTGTAAAGAATGGACTGGTTTTTCATTGTCTGATGCAAAATAACGGGAACGGGTTTGGCCCTGAAATCCCCAAACACTGAATAAGCACTGAAAACACTCAGTACTCTGGATCTCATTCTGAGTCACCAGGCTTCCTAGAAGGCAGGTCCCAGGTGGAAAGGCTTGATCCTGGTGTGCTGGGAGGAGTCTTCAAGTAAATTCCCTGTTCAGCTGGCCAAAGGGACACAAATTCCCAGGTGTCACTGATTCAGGTTCAGTATCACAGGCTCCCAGTACTGATGAGGCTGGAAAAGACCTGAAAGCTCATCCAGTCCAGCCTAAACCCAACCCAGTCACCCTAACATCTGCCATCCAGCTCATGCCACTCAGCACTGCATCCAGCCTGACCCTGAACACCTCCCGGGACGGTGACTTGAACACCTCCAGGTAATTGAAGCCTGAGGACAAGGGCTCCCTAGGGACTGGGATGCAGAGATTTCAGCGGTCCAGCAGTGCTGCTGTTGCTCGCCAGACAGGACAGAATTGCAGAGGCTGTCCAGTATCTTGAAAGAATGGCTGGGACGTGGCTGAAACCAGCTGTGCCAGCCTCACTCCGCTAGCCCAGCTGGCAATAGCAAGGGCACAATAGTGGGAAGAGCAGCTCCGGCTGGCATTATTAAGGAGTGCACACAGCCAGGACCTGGAGAAAGTGAAGACCCTCTGTGCCTTGGGAATCTCTGCCTTGCTGCCTGGTGTAGGAAATCCACAGAGGTGTCTTAGTGCAGTGTGTTCACACCTTGGCTTTGCCAAGCAGCACAGCCCAAAGCACCCGCTCTGGGCTCCTGTAAAGGAGACAGCAGCCACCTTTCCTTGCAGATTCCACAGCTGCAATTTGCATTCATTGAGAGAGGGGAGTGGGGATGCTCTCTGAGCTCTTTACACACCCCAGCATCACCGCTGAACCGCTGCATGTTTGAAACACAAACTCAGGATAAAACCGTGGGGTCCTATCTCAAGATGTAGATGCACTTGCAGCTGAGCTGGGATGCTTCCCCATGGCTCGCTGCTGCTGCAGAGGAGAAGCTTGATCTGCAGACAGACTCTTGAAAAGCAGTACTCTCTCACACCTCCCTCCAGGAGGGCAAAGATTGCCCGAGTGCCTTGTGCACAACACTGGGCTCCAGAGCTCTTGTGTAGGAGTATCCATAGTGCTTCCAGGGGGGCTGGGGGCTTTAGGTAGTCATGTTTTTATTACAGAGAAAGAGCCCTGGTGGCTCTGACCGCTTTCTCCCCTGTCTCTGCAGCTGTGCATTCACGACAATTACAGGAACAACCCCTTCCACAATTTTCGACACTGCTTCTGTGTGACCCAGATGATGTACAGCATGATCTCTCTCTGCAGCCTCCAGGTACGACCCCGGCCTCAGCTGCTGAGTCACTCCAATCCCATGGTGGGGACCACGATACCCGTGCCATTTTTCTTGTAAGGTAGCCCACTCATGTGCTAGCTGCACTTGTTTGGTCCCTGGGGAGAGGATGAGAGCTGTTGAGTTTCCATCGCTGTCTGCCTGCTCAGCCATTCCACCCCAGACTCCAAGCGAAGGCACGGCTTTCTGATGGGAAGCTGCCTTCACCTCCTGGATATCCCAGTCTCCCAGTACTGATGGGGCTGGAAAAGACCTTAAAGCTCATCCAGTCCAACCTAAAACCAACCCAGTAACCCTAACATCACCAGTTTGCACACTGCTATCAGGAATCAGATCTATAAGTCTCTGTGGATGGGCTCTGCTGAGCTGTGGTCAGTGGATGTGGCCCTCATCTGACGCAGAGTGTGCCCACAGGGGTTCTGAACCCAAATGTATTCTTGCAACCATTGCAACTCTGCATTTACTGCATCGCAAGGCTCACACCTGCCCTGTGTTTTGTCCAGCCCCACAGGCAGGGTTTATTTTCACTGACAGCAAATCCCCCGTGTTTGTATATTCATTCCATTCCCCTACAAACCAGTTTGATTCCAGTAACCCCCCCTTTGATCTGCACAGTTCAACATCGTTGTTTACTTTCTTACTAACAAACACACAGACTGTTTTCTCGCCCGTGAGAGCACAGAGGAAACCTGCTTACTGCAAGCTCATCCTATTGAGCAGCCGTGGGAACACACTGCTTGGTTTCCTCCATCCTTTTCAGAGCTTTAGTTAACGCTCAATGCGATGGCAACTCAACTCAGCCATCACCAGCCCTGTCCTAACTCCTCGGGAAGCTCTGAGAGACTATATGATTCCTCAGGGCTTTTCTGCTGCAGTAACAGCCAGGTTCAAGCAAGTTGCCTTCTCTGAGCTGTTGGTGTTTAATCCACCCCGACAGCCACGAGTGGCTTTGGCTGGAAGGGAGGGCAGGAGGCTCTTCCTTAACTGAAGTGAAGCCATCTGTGTCAAGTGACTGAGTCTGGCTCGGATTTGCATCACCAGTAAACGTGGGTGGGTTTGTTTCACGGCTTCTTATTTCTTGGGACAGGAGAAGCAGCAGTTGTAATCACACCTCAAGGGTTTGTGTTTCACAGGAGAAGTTCTCCCAGCTGGACATCCTCATCCTCATGACTGCAGCAGTATGCCACGACTTGGACCACCCGGGCTATAACAACACGTAAGTCTGTCTCTTGCTTTCTCTTCCTTTCAGAAGGGTTGGGAAGGTGATCACCAGCTGACATTAGCTGGGAGATCAGGTCTTCCTTCACACAGCTTCAGCTGGCCACAACTGCCCTGCTGGTCACTCACACATGAGCCAAGCCTTTGCTCAGGACTGGGTTGGGGTTGCCAGCTGTCCGGGGCTCTGTAAGGGCAAAGCCTTTTCACCTTTCTATTCCAACCCTTTCCCTGACTCCTGAGGAAACAAGGTGAAATCTCCCACAGCCGAGCGAGAGGGTGTGATAGAGGACCCCAGCTGCAATGCAGTAATGACAGTGCCATGCAAAGGGTGCTTTAACCTAGGAGTTATACAACCTCCTCCTCTGTTCCAGCCAACACCCAGTGCCCCTTGTCCTATCCCTGGGTGCCACCGAGCAGAGCCTGGCTCCTTCCTCCTGACACCCGCCCTTTCCATATTTAACCACATGAATGAGGTCACCCCTCAGCCTCCTTTTTACCCAGCTCCCTCAGCCTTTCCTCATCAGAGAGATGCTCCACTCCCTTTGTGCCTCTGTGCTGGACTCTCTCCAGCAGCTCTGTGTCCTGGAACTGAGAGGCCCAGAACTGGACCCAATATTCCAGATGTGGTCTCGCCAGGGCAGAGTAGAGGGGAAGGAGAACCCCTCTCAACCTACCAACCACATCAACCCTTCATTAAATAAGGACAACCACAGGATACAACGACGATGAGTGCTTTGGGTTGGTTAGGGAGCAGTGACAGCTTCAACTAGACCAGCTCTAGCTCAGAGCTCCATGCAAACTGACCTGCAGTGTCCCCAGGGGTGGCAACCTGTGCCCGTGTCTCATCCACCTCAGTGCAAACTATTTCTTCCTCGTATTTAGTCGGAGTCTCCCCTCTTTTAGTTTAATCACCCCTTGTCCTGTCACACGAATCTCTCCACTGATATCAGCAGGGGTTGAACAGAGCCCAGAGGGTTCCTTCAGTTTGTTCTGTGACATTTTAAGCTACATAAAGTAATCCAGCAGGGGAGCAGTGTCTGAGGTGACATGAAAAAGCATCTACCTGTGACGCGACATTAACGCAGCATCTATCTCCTTTAAGGATCTGATGTGGTTTTTCCAAAATCAAATTGCAGTTGATTGAATAATTGTTGGGGGGAAAAAAGGTCACTGAAAGCAAGCAGCATGGCTCGTGTCTGCAGGAGGTCTCATTATTTCCCTTCACATCAGCTACCAGATAAACGCACGAACTGAGCTGGCAGTACGCTACAACGACATTTCCCCGCTGGAGAACCACCACTGTGCTGTGGCTTTCCAGATCATTTCCCAGCCAGAGTACAACATCTTCTCCAACCTCGACCAGGACCAATTCAAACAGATAAGACAGGTAGGAATGCTGTTCCCAGCTGTGTGGTACAGACTGTTCCTGAAGATGTGAGCGAGCACAGCCTTTCCCTGCCGTACAATGCGAGTGATTCATTCTCCATAGAGGGTAGGACTGAGAAAGTCCCTTGCACTCACAGGATACAAGAGGGATTCTTGGAAAACGGCCACAGCAGCACTCCCTGGAATGTCTTGCTGAGAAATAATGAGTACATCCTGGCTATTAAAGCCTGTGACACTTGTGGGGTAGATATTTATGTTACTGAGGGAGTGGGTCAGCTCTGACTGCAGATGGATCCGGCTCTCGTGGCAGAAGTTTGCAGCTGAAGAGGACGTTCTATTAATGTTCAGACAGACTGAGGAAAGTTAAAAGAGCAGGGCACTTGTATTTGTTGGAAGAGCCTAGTGGGCTGGAGCAGTTACTGCTGAGACAATGAACAAAGACACGATGCCGCGGGAGCACTGAGGCAAAGCCTTGGTCATAGTTTCACCGAGTGAAAAAGACCAGGGTAGGGACTCAGGCAGTGATCTGGTTGGTGTTACTGATTCTGGCAGAGGATGGGAAGCATGCACAGGTCCAAACAGGGTAGATCTGTGTGGAAACATGCAATTTTAAATGCGACTGCGTGTTTCCCCCTGCCTGGCAGGATGCAGAGCTCCTAACAATGCACCTCGAGGGTTCAAAGCCCTTAGTCCAAGAAGGATGAGCATAGAGGACATCCACATCTAACATGCCATAGAATGGTTGCTGAAGACCCCAGCCAATCTGGCCAGGGAGGGGGCATCCACAATCCCCCTGGGTAACGTGTTCCACTGTCTCAGCACTCTCATTGTGAAGAACTTCCTCCTGACTTCCAGTCTAACCCTCCCCTCTTCTGGCTTGAAACCATTCCCCCTGGTCCAACACTCCCAGCCCTTGGAAACAGCCCCTCCCCAGCTTTCCCGTAGCCCCCTTCAGGTATCCCAGTCTCCCAGTACTGATGAGGCTGGAAAGGACCTTCAAGATCATCCAGTCTGAACAATCTCTGCTCTCCCTAGGGCCACGGAGAGTCAGCAGCAAACCCCACAGTGCTTCCCAAGGAGCTGAAAGTGGGTCTTGGCCAACACTGTGGCTTTCAGCCTCGTGTTGTGCAGCTTGTTCTTCCACCATCAGCAAATCACACAGGAAGAATCTCAGTGCCTCTGTGCCATGAACCCTTTATAACCCTCTTTCCGCCTGCATGGCAGATTCCAGTCAGAATCTTCCCCCTTCAGTGTTAACAGCATGGAGCATCAGCGAGCTGTGGTGTGTGAGAAAGATCCCACTGTTCCCTGCAGTAGTAGACTTTGTGAAGAGTGTCGAGTTAATCCCAGTCTCCCAGTACTGATGAGGCTGGAAAAGACCTTCCAGATCATCCAGTCCAACCTAAACCCAACCAGGCAACCCTGAACTCTAAAACTGTGTTGTCCTTGCTAGGGGATAATTACGTTGATCCTGGCCACAGACATGGCGAGACATGCAGAGATCCTGGATGCTTTCAAGGCGAAGATGGAAAATTTTGACTACTCCAATGAGGAGCACATGACCTGCGTAAGGAGAGCGTGGAGATTCCTCTCTCTTTTTATCTGCTCAGTGTAGAAGAGTGGAGATCAGAGTCTGTTTCTTTAAAAAGCATTGCCATTCATTTTTAAAAGCATTAAAAGCCATTCTGGGAAATGAATCCTTCCCACACCCTCTGCCCCACCAAGAAGAACTGCAATTTGGAAGGTTTCTGTATCAAACAGATTATTCCAGCTTCCAGCATCCTGGAGTTGCGTCTAGAAAACAAAACATGGATGCTGTCAGGATGCTAATCCTTATTATCCATCACTACAGGGAGGGAGCATCCCTGAGAGTTCAAACTCTGATCTCCACTTTCTACTCTAGCCACCTGTAACGTGCCTCAGGGAAGCCTCTGGCCTGAGTCTAACCCTCAATTTAGTGTTGAACTTCTTCAAGCAGCTGATAAGCACGCATGCTGTGACCTATCCCCGTCCTACAGACAGGGAAACTGAGGCAGAGAGAGGGAGATGCATTCACACAGAGTGGAAAAAACAATCCAGAACATTCTAAACTCCTGATTTAACGCTGAGACTGTCTTTTGCACGGCCTCCCGTTGCCTCGTAAAGACACGGGCTCTCCACAGGGGAACGGGGCTGGTGATGAGACCACAGTATTCAAGTCTGATCCTCTTTCAGCTGAAGATGGTACTGATAAAGTGCTGCGACATCTCCAATGAAGTCCGCCCCATGGAAGTAGCAGAGCCCTGGGTAGATTGCCTGCTTGAAGAATACTTTATGCAGGTAAGAGGGAGGCAGAGGTGCAGCTGATGCGATTGCACAGTCCCTCCTGAACGCCATCTCACACACAGGTGCTCAGCTCCAGCAGCCCCGCTTGCTCCGGGACAGAGAGGCTGTGTTTAGGGGGACATCAGCAAGCAGAGCTGTTCAGAAAGAGGGTGCATGCAGTCAGCTGTGGTTTGCAGAAGTACAGTAGCGAGGTGGAAATCCTCATGCTAGCAGACTGATGCTTGTTCTCTGATGAAAGAGCTGCCTTGCAGGTCCCTTTGACATAGAAATGCTTTCTGAGCCCAAAGGGCAACGGCAGTGACAAGAGCGAGCTGTCAGATAAGCAAATGATACCAATCATTCATGGGAACTGCTTTAGAGGCGACTGGCTGGGCTGTGCCGGGCGACTCTTTAAGCTCCCTAGGCCACTGCTCCTCCCTGGATTCCCAGCTGGGCACTTTCTGACTGCTTAACAAAGCATCCCTGGAAGAACAGCCTCCTCAGCTGGCTCCAGTCACTGGCTCCTGAGCAGTGCAACAGCAGGATCTCAGGAGACAGCCAGCTGCAGAGCCTTCTTGCATGCTTTGCCTGTACCCTGATGGCGTGCACGCTGGAGAGGGCTCCTCAGAAGAGCAGACACCTCAGCTGATGTGTCTGAGTGTCAGGAACACTCCTCACGCACTGCATTGGCACCTTTTCACTCAAAATTACAGTGTCTCTGTGCCTTGGGCCACCCAGCAAAAGAACTGTGAGCCAAAAGATGCTTGAACTGAGAAATGAAGTCTGCCAGAGGTTGTCCGACCTCCTGGCGTGTGAACACAAATGGAGCTGTGTGCTGTGTGGGCGAGCAAATAGCCTGGCAAGCTCAGTGCAATCAGGACAGGTCTGCATTGAGCCAGCCACGCGGGACTGGTTTGAACCCTCAGTAAAGAGGGATACGTCAGTTCTGGTTGAATACCTGAGAACAATCACGTTTGGGGCAGCGCTGGGGGAATCAAAGAGCTCAAAACCCCCGCTGCTTTGCAAAGGGAAGCAGCTGGCCTCACTGTCCTGTGAGTCTGCAGGTGAAGGCTTTGAAGCCAGGGCTGTGCAGCTGCACCTGAACACAACCTCAGCAAAGCAGGACAGACTGGCCTGAGGGAAGCCCACTGCTGGTCTGTGCTGCCTGCAGATGCCCCTGAGATCCGACAGCCAAAGGTTGCTGCTCTGCAGCCAGCACTGCCTTTGGTATTTGTTCTCCTCACGTTGGTGTTTGTTAACTCTGTTTGTTCCAGAGCGACAGAGAGAAATCTGAGGGGCTTCCAGTGGCGCCGTTCATGGATCGTGATAAAGTGACTAAGCCGACGGCACAGATTGGCTTCCTGAAGTTTGTTCTCATCCCCATGTTCGAAACGGTGACCAAGGTACCTCACCCAAGGCCAGAAGCAGAAGAGGGGGCTCACAGATTGGTTCCAGAAGGGGTTTAGTCAGCTAATGTGCTCTTCACACTGTGCCTCTCACCCCATTTCCAGCTCATAAACCACACCTTGACATTCTTTGCCTTGTTCTCTCTCACCTCAGCTATTCCCAGAGGTGGAGGAGGTGATGCTCCAGCCCCTTTGGGAATCCAGGGATCGCTATGAAGAATTAAAACAGATAGATGATGCTATGAAAGAGGTAAGCTACGAATAGCTCTTCGATAAAGCAAGTGCCATGGTTAAATAAGTCAGTTATTGCAGCTCAGTTCCAAACCAGCTGGGATGCTCATGGCATAGTCACTGTCACGAGAAGCAGGTTCATCCTACCTGGCTGGGGAGAGGCGCATAGCACGAGCAGGAAGTGTGCACGAGAGTCCTTGCGGAGCCCAGCAGGCACCACGCAAGTCCATCTGTGGGAAGGCAGTTACTCACAAGAGAGGGAGCTGCAGAAAAGCCCCAGAGACACCGGCTGAGAGGAGGGCACTAGGAAAAGCCTTCTCCGGGAGGAAGCGACCTTCCACTTGGAAGAAGTTAGGCTGGGACCATCAGACTGTCCTGGGGTTGCACAGTTCAATGCACCCCACTTCTTTTCTGGGCAGAAACTTCCACCTCCCATTAATTATTGAGGATGTGCTTGAAGTTTAGTGAGGAGTTACTGTGCCTCCACAGCACCCGGCGGGAGGACAGGCAGGACCCACGCAGCCCTCTTACAGCCCATGCCAAGTGAAGGCTTGCAGGAGCAGGAGCTCTGCTGATGCTGTTTGATATTGGGGGACACCCTTGGCTGGATGAGTGGGACTGCAGCTCCCACATCCTCCTTCCCTCCTTTGAAGGGAGCCCCGAGCAGGTCCTAGCTGCTTAACCAGAGCGCGCTGCGCTGAGGGCACCAGGTTATAAAGAAAACACAAGTCTTTCAGGAGTTCTTCACCTGAGGGAGGACTGTTTGCCAAAGGAGGGAGCAAGAAGTCAGGTCTGGCTGCGGGAATTTCTGGGTCATGCTGGTCCTTCAGGCTGAGCTGAGATTTTACTCCAATTTTACAGAAACTGTGAAAACCCAGAGCTCTGCACAAACTGCTGGAGCTTTAGTTACCGTGCGCCAGCACAGGAGGCCTTAGGGAAACTGGAGCTGCCTGAATTCAGAAACCCCTTCTAATGGGAGGAGGTAGTTAATAATCCACTTAAATGAATCATTAATAACCAATAATTCTGCCTAGCACAGCAGAAGGTGAGAAAGGCTGAGTGGTGGTTAATGGGGACAGCCACCCCGAGCCGTTTGGGTGCAGAGGTGCCTCTGATGTACCAGCCTGCTGCTTCCCAGAGCACGTAGCCCATGCCCTGCGCAGAGATGGCGGCAGCAGTGGGGAGCAGCCCTGTGTGAGTCACGGGGATTAATCCTGCTTTGTTCTTCATTTCAGCTGCAGAAAAAGAAAAGCGAAAGCGTGACGGCCGGCAGCGCTGAGAAATGAGATGCAAAGCCCTTGGAGCAGAACATTAAGCCCTGGGGTGATCCTGGTTTTAAGAAATGCTGTGTGTGCCAAACAGGCACGGTGGCTCCTCAAAAGTCAATCGGGACTGTGCATGCTGAGAGGTGGGGGCCGGTCTGCCTGGGCACCCCATCTGCAGGCTGCAGCCTGCTGGCACAGGCGTTGCTGCCGTGAGGCACCAAGGGCTTCCCTCCCTCCGGCATGCCCATCCCAGCCCCCTTGGCAGAGCTTCCCCTGCGGGCATGGCACGGATGGCAGCACAGCTCAGATCTCCAGCAGATTCGCCTCTTCTGGTGACCACCCTGACCACGGTCGGCACGGAAAGAGCAGAGTCCAGCCAAGGAGCCTCCCGTGGGAAGCGAAGCACGGGCATCCCCAGAGACGAGTCGATGCGGTCGAGGTACTCCCTCCACACCTAAGGCTGTGCATTCAGGACAGCACACCTTACCAGACACCTTTATCCTGACAGAAGTCCTGGCATGCATTTTCCTCTCCCAGTGGGCCCCAGAGACACTCTTGCCCCTACGATTCTCTGTAGTGAGCACAGCGCGTCCAGCAGCCCGGCCCAGTGGGTGCCGTTGTTGGTTTGCTTCTTCTCCACCCTAGAAGAAGAAACCAGAAGGAAGCTTGGTGAGTTTGCAGGTTTGCTCTGTGGCCGGGCACAGCTAGACACGCCGGGATCCTTCAGCAGCAGTAAAGAAGGGAGCACAAGGCTGAAACCGCTGTGCCAGCGTATCTTCATCCTAATGGATGCAGAAAGCAACGAGGAGGAAAACCATCAGAGATGTACAGACTGGTTTTTACTTTTAAAGTCATCTGCTAAATAATATATTCTTCTACTGACGTGGGTGGCCTGCTGGTTTTCTTTTACCTAAGAAGCATCTCTGCTCCTAAAGACGAACGCTGTCAGAATGACTACGAGGGACAGGGCTGGAAAAGAGAAGGGGGGGGTCAATTCTCCTTAAAAGAAGCAGCTCTAGAACTGCTTTTTGGTGGAGTCTCCTCGCACCACGAGCACAGTACTGAACAAGCTTCTCCTCCGTGGGTGACTTGGAGCTGCAGTAGTGCAAACAGGCAGCCAGCAGTGCCGCCACTGACTCCTGCGCGTCACCTCGCCGAAGGAGAGGCTACAAGGAACCCCCCTTCCTCATGCCCACGAGAGGTGGGTTGTGCTGCTCACCTGCTCCTGGTTAATCCCACTGGGAAACGCTCATCCTCTCTGGGGCTTTCAGGCTGCCGAGAGCAGTTACTTGTCTGCACCCTGGCTGGCTGGCATCCCTCAGGCTGGCAGCTGTGGGCTCGTGGCAAGCGTGTCGCCGCAGCCCTCCTTGGCTGGGTTTCCAAGGCTGTCCCTCCTGCTTCGCTGGGTTAGCAATAAGGGTGACACTGGTGCTATGCCTCTGCACATTTCAAAGCCACGTGCATCCTCTTAACTGCTGGGGCTTTCCCAACCGAAAGACAGGCAGGTGGGGAGCAGCCCTGAAACAGCCGGGCAAGCTCAGGCATTGTGGCAGAACCAGCTCACCTCAGGATGGGTAACCCTGCCTCTGCCTCTGGACCTTCAGGTTTATCCTCCTGCTGTTTTCACGCATCCAACCTGATCCAAGGTCTTGTTTCTCGCCTGGTGCCATTCCCCATGTTTGATCTCTTTCTTTCTTGCTCAAACCCTACACCTTCAGCTACTCTCCGAGCTCTCAGATAAATAAACATTACCTTGCAACTCCCCTCCCTCTGCTCTCTCTGCTCCTGCTTGCACGTTAGCAGAGACCTAGGAAGATCCACAACAGGTTCTCTTTGCTGCTGCCTCTGTCTGCCCAAGCTGCCCTCTCCTTTAAACTCTCCTTGCTCATTTGAGGGCTGGGGGATGGACTTTCTGCTGTGAAGTGGAAAAGGCTCTGAACCCAGATCCTAGGGACTCCAAGGAAGGGAGGAAGATCCAAGCACAGGGTCATCTTCAAGCTCCGCAGACCTTCCCATGAAGGGATGAACTAGACCCTGGTCCTGATTAACCTCAACATCCTGATGCTTGAAAGTCGACCCTGAATGAGGTGCTCTGTGCCTTTTTCCTCTGCTAAACCTTATGCCCCCCAGCCCCTGGTGACCCGGGTTGTTCCGCCGTGGAATTCTGCACGTCTTGTTCACAAGTCAATCACATTTATCACCCCCCTGCCAGCGGATTTCCGTCACAGAAGAGCTCCCAAAGCAGCTGCGCTGTGCAGGAGCTATAAACAGTTGCTTAGGAGATGCCAAGTCCTGCATGAGATGAGAAAACCTCCCGTAGGAACTTGAGTGCAGCCTCCCCACACTAACAAAGGATCAACCACTCTTTCTACAAACTACCCTGCCCCTAAGAGTTGATGCTGACCCTCAGCCTAATAGGTTTGCAGACCCTGGCCGTCAGCCTGTTGAAGTCTGTTGAGGGTCAGACTTTGTGCACAGCACGGAAAGGGGAGGCGTTTGAGGAAGCCAGACAGTTGCCTCATGGGTGAGGCAGCCAGACAGTTGCCTCACGTGTGAGGCAGCCTTCTCTCTCCCTTATCCAGCGAATGGATGACTACTACACCTCAGCATTCCTGCTTCAGCTCAGGGTAGGTGCCTTACACAGACCTCATCCTCGCCTGCAGTGCTGCTCCTGGATGCGACCAGAGTCTCTGCTCCTGTGATGATCAGAGACCCTAACTGCTCCGCTGAGTTTGGAGAGCTGAGGAGGAGCCCTGGCATTTTACATCCTACACGTTAAAAACGAGAAGGCACAGCCCCACACCGGCTCATGTCTTAGCCTGGCTTTTCTAGCGGGCTCAAGGGGAGCCTGCGGTGGAAGTGCACGTCTTGGGGAAGCAATGTGGATGCCCTCAATTTGCAGTGAACGTTTAGTGTGTGTGAGACACGGGGGTGATGCACGGTCAGAGGGGTGTCCGTCCGTGGAAACTGTTCATCTCAGAGCTGCCTCTGAGCAGCAACTGATCCATATGGGAGCCGAGCAGAGTGCTGGTGTGGAGGGTGAGCCCCGTGAGGAGAAGAGCTGACAGAGTCCTAGAATCCTTAGGGATGGGAAGGGACCTGGAAAGATCATCCAGTCCAACCCCCCTGCCACAGCAGGATCCCCCAGACCCAGTAGCACAGGAACACAGCCAGATGGGGCTGGAACATCTGCAGAGAAGGAGACTCCACAACCCCCCTGGGCAGCCTGGGCCAGGACTCCAGGACCCTCCCAAGGACCACTGGCTTCTCCTGTTTAAACAGTGGGGTTTTACTGCAGACTGCCCCTTCTCCCTGGAAGCATCTGGGGGATAAGCCTTACCTTCGTGCCTGGTTTGTGGTATTAAAAGCATAAACACTAGCTTTTATTCTCCTGTCACAGTGTCACAGTCTCCCAGTGCTGATGAGGCTGGAAAAGACCTCAAAGCTCATCCAGTCCAACCTAAACCCAACCCAGTCACCCTAACATCTGCCATCCAGCTCATGCCACTCAGCACCTCATCCAGCCTGACCCTGAACACCTCCAGGGACGGTGACCCGACCCCCTCCGTGGGCAGCCCGTTCCAAACCCGGATCACTCTGTCAGTGAATCACTCTTCCACGTTGTCCCAGACTATTGTGAAGGCTTCTGTGAGGGAGCAGAGGCCGTGGGGCATCTCACCTACCCTAGCAGTGCCAAACTCCCCGCATTTATCCCTTTCCCACACTCGTTTCCTTGATTTCTCCGTGGTAAGCCAGGGTATAAACCCAGCCTGCTAGTGCCAAGGAGAACTTAGCCCCAGCCTGCAGGAAGAGGGATGTGAAAGGACAGGTGATGTAGGGCCCCGCAGCTGCTGCGCACTGTAAGAGAAGGCTTTCAAAGTGGTTGCTCTAGGCTCAGGCACATCCCAGGTCCAGGTTGTTGGGATCTAGAGGATGCCAGGCAGATGCACAGCCCTGCACCCTTGGCATGTTAGCCAGGAATTCCAGGTGCACTGAGGCACAGGCACACACATGGAATGGCTATCTGTAGGCATTCGATAGCAGTCTTGGCTCTGTGGCAAGGCAAACACAGAACCCAGAGGGTTTGGGAAGTGTCAACCAGGCTTGGCAGAGCCAAAGCCATCTGTAAGGGCTCTGGATTAAAACTAGTCGTTTCCAAACTGCCTGTCTGAGAGTCCAAGTGGATCCTCTGGCTCCGAGATGGAAACAAGTCCATTACTTCTGAGACAAAAAGGCTTCCCCTCAGCCCAGTGAGGGTGCTCTGGGCTCAGGACACCCGGGAGGCACTCCAGGCTGGAAAATGCAATGAAAGAATGAACACAGAGCGTGTAAATCCTCCTCAAATCTGCGATGCCTTCTAGCCAGACCAGTTAATAGCTTCTCTGGTTAATCCCTGGGTGCCAGCTCGTCCCACAGTGCTTGTACTACTGGAGGGCTGCCAGGCTTTACAGCCAGCCCACAGCACACACGGAGGCTGTAGAGCAGACACAACCTCCGGGCTTGCGGAACGAGAGGGCTTCGTAGGGACGACTAAGCCACAGACAATGGGACACCCGTGGGTCTCGGTGGAAAGGCAGGTCCAAACCTGCCTCTGGGTTGGCACCAGAAGAGCGTGCCAAGTCGGAGGGAGAGGCTACCACACAGCATGATCACCACCACCTTACGATTCCCCAGCCTCAAACAGCGTGGCTACCTTTAACAGGCTTTCACAGACAGCAGCAGCGTTTGGGTTGGGACAGCCTGCCCCTGGTGTGGTGGCTCCAGCAGCTCTCTGCCCCCTGACCAGCCCTGCTTCCCACAACTGAGAGGTCAAAATGTTCCCTCCAAATGACCCTTGGTGATGGCTCTGTTGGGCTCTGAGCACCGCAGCTCCCGTGGCCATGGCCTCCCTCTGTGCCCCAGCAGTGCAAGGGCTTCATCCCAAATGCAAATGACTGCCAAGGTGAAGGCCACGCGGACGGGACCCTCTCCTCCCTTCCCTCTCCTCCTTTCACAGCAGCCCTGTGGGCAGGTTGTGTCCCACCGCAGTGAGTGCCTGGGGTCCTGTCACACAGAAGGGTGAGGGTTCCCAGCTCTGGAAAACCACACCCCAGCTGAGCCATCCCCTGTTTGCCAGGCACAGAGAACAAAGCCAAGCACACATCAGGTTGAACTGCTCGAAACAATAGTTGGAATACCAGGGAGAGGAGTGCTGTCTCACTCCCTAGCAGTTAAATGCAGGGCTCTGTAGGTGTGTAATCGTTCTCCACTCCAGGTGCAGGCGCCCTGCAGTGGGTTTAGACCTTCCAGCAAGTCTTCTTTCTCTGAAGAGTTCTCACAGACCTGGCTCAAAGCAGTGCTCAGACACAGACGGGCTCACAAGTTGAGCTGCGGATGGAATAGGAGAAACAAGAGATGAAAATGGAAAGGAAAAGCCTGCAGGAGAAAAGAACAAGAAGGCCTGAATCATCTGCCAGACAGCACATCCCATGTCACTCCCACATACCACAATCTGTCTGGGGTTGGAAGCGTTGGGAGAAATCTTGTCTTCCTTCCAGGACAGCAGGCAGGATGAGGATTGCAAGAGCACCCCTCAGCCAGTGGAGATCCCTGCCAAGGTCTAGCCTGCACGGAGAAAACGGCTGGAGAAAAACAACCTCTGGAGGCAGGAGCTGCTCACACGGCCCTCTCCTGCTGTTGGGAAGTGTAACAACACCAGTGTTCCCATCAACACCTCCCACAGGATCCAGCCCACTGCCAGCAGATACCTGTGTTATTCACAGACTCCCCTTCCCTGGGAGTAAAGGGCTGTGTTTGTACACAGGGACTGCTAACAAGCAAAGCTGATCAAGACGGGGCAGAAAGCTCTGGCGAGCAGGAGGAGCATCACAGAGAACGAGTGACCTGCCTCATCAGCCCCTGCAGGAAAGCCACACATGCTTACAGTCTCCAGCATCCCTCCCAAGCTCAGCTAAGAGCACCAGAGCAATCCTTGGAACCAGTGAGAAGACCTGGCTACGGCAATGATTATCTGATGGCCCCGTTAGCTCAAACCACCTCAAAACCAACCTCGCCTTGGGACGTGCAGAAGCGACCCCACACAGGCTCCCAAGCTGCAGATTCTCATTTGCTCCAAAGCGTTGCAGCTGGCTCTGTCAGCAGGCTTCTTGCTGGGTAAAGAACCCTTTCTCCACCAGCAGCTGGCAAAAGAATCCAGTCAGAGGTTTTCCCTCCTGTCCTGGAGGCACAGCTGCACCCAGACACTCCAAAGAGGACATCTCTACAGAGAGCCAGAGAAGGGCACATGGTTCACGAGCAGGATCCCAGGACTTTTAATGGACTGCACAGATTTCTACACTCAGTGTCATGAAGAACATGATATTCCATGGCAGAAGAACGCCTATCTTTTGCCACATGATGAAGCAAAAAGAGACCCTTAAGGCTCTTGCTGCTACCTTCTCGAAAGGATCCGTGTCTTGGCTAGCTGCAAGGTATGAGAGAGTTCTTGCCGAAGGAGCAGAGCCCTCTCCGAGTGCTGCACACACAGCTCTCAAGTAGTTTTCACAGATCGCGTGGAAACAGAAGGACCTTCCCCAACACGAAGTTCAGTGACACATTTTACTGCTCCTTTACAGCACACAATCTGCTCTTGGCCTTTCTCCTACAGAAATACAGCACAGGTAACAAGTACAGAAGCACAGAATTATTGAGGCTAGAAGAGGCTTCTGAAAGCATCCAGCCCAGCCCATGACCCGACATCACCACGTTAGCCAGACCAGGAACTAAGGGCCACAGCCAGGCTGTCTACTTAAACCCCTCCAGGGATGGGGACTCCACCACCTCTCTGGGCAGTCCAGTCCAGGCTCTGAGCACCCTTTCCATGAGGAAGGGCTTCCTAACATCCAACCTAACCCTCCCCTGGAGGAGCTTCAGGCCCTGTCTTCTTGTCCTGTCGCTAGTTGTCTGGGAGAAGAGCCTGACCCCCATCTGACTACAAACTCCCTTCAGGTAGTTACACAGAGAGGGAATACATCTCCCCTGAGTCTCCTCTTCTCCAGCCTAAACACCCCCAGCTCCCTCAGCCTCTCCTCATAAGGTTTTCCCTCCAGTCCCTTCCCCAGCCTCATTGCTCCTCTGGACCCCCTCCAGCCC
>VZRI01012200.1:147991-168504 GCA_013397515.1 Upupa epops | reverse complement strand
ACACTCAGCTAGTTGATGACCAGTGCTGCCAGGTCCCTCTGTGCCAGGCTGCTCTCCAGCCCCTCATCCCCTGTCTGTAGCTCTGCTGGGGGTTATTTTGGCCAAAGGGTAGGACCCTGCCTTGGCCCTGTTACCCTCACCCTGTTGATCTCTGCCCACTGACCTGCCAAGGCAGAATCCTTGCCGTATAAGCTGAAGGTATGGAATAAAAGCAAAGGTGCCAGTTTTAGCTAAAACTTTTCATATACAGCAAGAATTATGCTACATTCCCTTTCCCACAGCCACACACGGTAAGTTAATGTAATGAACTTACAAACTTCTTAAAAAGTCAAGAAAAATTGACAAAAATCAATCAAATTGATAAAGTTTAATCTATGCACTTCCATCTGAAGAAAGCCTGAACACAGTAGGCAAAAATAAAATCCTGTTTCGAGGAAAACAGCATCTCCAGTACTTACATCCCATGCATCAGATACCCCTAGGAATGAGCCACTAACACCTGTGTGCTGCTAGAAGCTGAAGCGTGTTGTCAATGCATTACCTGCTGCAAGCGGGCTGTTTTCACCTCAAGGCCACCTGAAAACCCGAATCTGACTCAAAAGGTTAAACCAGTCTCTTCCTAGAATTCATTTTACACTTAAAAAGAGTCCACAGTCGGAGCAGTTCCTCTGAGCAAGGCACCAGCTAACAACAGTCTCACAGTGAAAGGTCTTCGGTCTTCACCCTTTTTGTTTGTCCGTTCGAACCACACTGGAGATCCTGCCTTTTCTTTTGCTGCTGCTGTAACCTCTCCTCTTTCTTCTGTAGGTAGGCAGCCATGTTATCAAACGAAGCCTTGTAGAGACTGCTGTAGTAGCTCTCTGCACCAATAAAACCTGCGCCAGAGCACAACAGAGGAGTTCATTCCCTTAGCAGTTTCAGCAGTTACCTCCTGTACTGAAGTTTTAGACAGAGGCATTTCAACCCAGCTTACTGTAGTCCTACCCACTTTATTAAATATTACATAAATTATATTAAATTATATGATTATATTAAATATAATTACAGGTTATGCTCTGTAAGCCAGATTTGTGTTGGTAAGCAGCTGTTCTGCATCCATCAGACAAGCACTGGCTCCATTTTTAGGCTAAAGAAGCTCACACAGAGGCAAGCACCCGATATTTAAGCAAAGAGAGCACAAGGCACTTGAAGGCTCCTTCCTTTGTCATGTTTCTAAATGATTCTGTCACCATGTATTGTCACACATCCAGCTGGAGATGCTCCCCAAGAGTTAAGCACTGAAAGGGCAGGCAATACCTAACTCTGCTTAGCTGACTCCTCTCTTGGAATATTAACTCAAGCTCAAAGAAGCAGACTACAAACAGTACCACCTTACGGAACACAGACCCTTAAATACTCAGCCCAAGCATTCTGTGAACTCAGTGTCATATCCATTACACATCTCCACAAGAAAGCTCAGGTAAGTTTAACATGGAACTGATTCCCACTGAAAACACCCAATAATTTTGTTTCTACAGAAGGAAGCTAGGTCCACGTCTTTAAAAATGTTGAAGATGGTTCTGGACCAAAGCAAAGCCAGTTGGTTACCTCTAGTTCTCTGTATTCCTTCCTTTTCCTGCTTCCAAAGATACTTCACCTTAAAGAACAAACCCAAGACTATCCCATTTGCTAGGGTTTAGCCCTGAAGCTCGTGTGCTGCTCCAGCAGTGCACACGCAGCATCCCCTTGTTTCTTGGCATGCAAGCAAAGCAGCTTTCCCTCGCTGGTAGCCAAGCCTTTACATCCTAGGGTCCTGCCCCTGCGCAGTAAGCAGTGCATTGGCCTTTAGCCCTGGGAGAAACTGCACCCTGTCAGTTCAAATATCCATGCTGCATGGGTCTGCATGCAACGTTGCTCTTTTTCTGAGATCTATTACAACACATGTCCAGCTGTTCATGTATTTTGAGACTGACCTATGCATCCTAAATCCTAAGGAATCAATCAGGTGAAACAAGTACGGAAAAGGACTGTGCCAGCATCAAGGCTGGGTTTAAACCATATAACCATCACTGGTTTTTCAAAAGCAGTACCTTCTCAAGCACTAATTATGCACTGGAATAAGTGCTCATCAAACGAGCCTCCCATTACTAATTAACAATAATAGATCCTGTCATCCCCGCACTCCTCCTTCCCCAGCTGCAGCTGCAGTCACACTACCGTGTACCGCAGTAATTTGCTGCACTGGCTAACGACGCTCAGAACGCTCTTCCCCTCTCTGCTCTTTTTACTTCTTTCCCCTCTCTGCTCTTTTTACTTCTTTGTTGCTCATTTTCACTCAGACCTCATAGTTTTAATGATCTCCCTGGCTGCAACTATCACGTCTGCAACACCGACATGCAAACGCTCTCCTTTCTGAAGGAGTCCCTGACTTCTTCTTTAGATTTCAATGACAGTTTCAGTTGGAAGCATCCAATACTACATATTAAGGAGACTTAATAAGGAAGGTGTTAGACTACACACTCCTGCGACTCTTCCATCTCACATGGACTCATCACCTTTAAACACAGCCACCACAACCAGATCAAGAGACAGGTGGGGACTAACACCTTTCTTTAAGGAAGAAGGTTTCCAGCCTCCCAGCAAAACACAGGAGAGAGACTTCAATGAATGAATCCGCAATGCATAATGAAACATTCACTAACACACGCCAAAGCCCTCTCTGTCATACAGCCATCATTCCAGCTTTTCCATAAGGATGGATGGTTTTCAAATGTGAACAATTCTGGAAACAGGGTGTTTCCAAACTGGTTAACCACATACTGTTTTCTGCCAGAACCTGGAGACGAGGCAGCAACCAAGAACAAAATTAACCAACTCTGACACCACTCCTCGTCACCCCTGATAACGCCATCCAGCAAGCTCCACATACTCTGCCTTGCCAGAGCAGACCCAAAGAGCCTATCTTTACAGCAAAGCTGCTGCTCCCATGGCTATTCCCTCCTTGCTATCTGCACTGATAGTACCTCTGATAAAGTGTCACACCCAGGTAAGAGAAGAAAACAAACAACAGCACTCGTGACTGAAGCAGTAAGGCAGACTCCAGCAGCTCTGTCCTAAGATGTTCAGGTATGTCCCTGTGATAAGACGTCTGTGTAAAGTCGTTGTAAAGCTGTAACTCAGCTCTAACTACCCAGATCATTTGGTAGGAACAGTCACCTGAACGCATTCCATGACCTACGCTGACTTCCATACCAGATGGAGTGCTGAAACTCGTAAAAACAGAAGGTTCAGGGACTGCAACAGCCAGCTGAACTGACCTAACTCTAACTTTGCTCCCGAATCCCATGCTTTAGCTGCAAGCTGCATTTCCTGGGCCTTTGGGCCAAATTTCTCACCTTCAAACGCTTTCCAGTTGTCTTGAAAGTATTTTGACATCTTCTGTAATCCTTGGTCATCAGCTACGGGCTGTGAATAGAGCGACAAAAGAACATCACTGCGTGATCTTACGGCACTAAGGAACAATTTCATGTCCTACAGCACGCTGAAAATACGAGGGCTCTCAGATGGGTACAGCCAAAGAAGAACAAACGCAAGCCCTCTGTGTCTTTCAGGCTCCTTTGTTCTAGGGCTGCTGCAGAAACCTGGCCTGAGGCCTCATGCTCTGCTGGGGAAGCTCTGCAGCTTGATGGAAATGAAAATTGATTCTCACTTACTAATCTGGGAGAAAAAGGAGTATCACAAGGAACATATATGGGTCAAGGAATTTCCATTTAAAACCACAACATAATTATAACTTAAAAGAAGAGAGTTTCCAGTTGTTTAAGAGGCTGTTGCAGAGAACTCTACAGCACATCCCTTAATTTTGACTCCCTGATCTCAGTTAAAAAAATTAATTGAAAGAAATCCCCTAATGCTTCTAGAATGCCCTGCTCCCTAAAGGATCCCTCAGAGGCAGAAACGCTGTGGAAAGGATTCCTGAGCAAACCACAAAAGGGATCTTAGTGTTTTATAAGGTTTTAATAAGCAGGTGTAGCACACAGAAAGCACAAGTTTAAAGGACTGAGGGCAAGGGCTGACAACCACTCTGCTTGATCCTGCTATGATAGATGTTAGCTTTACCAGACAGGAGACTGGTATCCATAACAAGCTCTCGGCAGCTTTGTATTGCACACACGGGACAGAAGAAGGAGGAGATGTGTATTTATGACTTCTACTCAGCCTCAGGACAGAGAAGCATGCCATTTAGCATTCAGGGAACATAATATACTCCTTCTTTTGTTATTGCCTCTAGACTAGGCACAACAGTCAGCTCATTAACAGAAGCATCTACCTTCCACTCTCCTTCACATGGTCTGTACAATTGCAGAGGAGCTTCACTGTTTGCCTCCAGAATCCACAGATCTCCCGTTTCCTCAAACGCAATGTCCCAAACTTTATGCTTCAGAGAGATTTGCTGTCTGTAAACCAGCTGCTGAGCAGGGGCATCAAGCTGAAAGACGTAGACTGTGGGAATACTACGGGGAAGCAAAGCTTGATTATCATTATTACCAAATCCACCCACAGCTATCACTTGTACAGCAAACTACTAACACCCACTCTAATTCCAAACAGAGCCAAAGCAAAGTCATTAGGAATTGCAGAAAACACCCTGAAACTGCAGCCAGCTTACGTGATTTAAGGGCAGATGCTGTAAATACCTCACACGTCAAATGGCTTTTCAAGTGCTGTATGAAAGAAAAAAGTCAGCATTGCCTTTTCTTTAAATTAAAGGCAGTAAAGGGAATTTACTAAGGATTACTAAGGATTTGCGTAAGGACTGCTGCCTCACAGCACACCAGCCTAGAGGGCTTCACTTGAAGGAACATGTAGCTCAACAGCAGTCAAAATAAACACGAAAGAAATGACATGTCAGAGAGGGAAGGGAATGAGCAGGGTAAGAATCCTTGACACAGCTCAACAATAACACTCTGGCACTGCACTCATGCCCACCTCTCCTGTCAGCACTCACTTCCTTAACAGCTGCAGCCAGTATGTGCAGAGCTTCCTAACCACCCTTGGACAGACCCCGGTGTGCCAGGCAGGACACTCTGGTTCCCTCTTGAGTTGCCCTCCAGGTTCTCACGACAGCACTGTTGCTGTGGAACTGAAGTAAAAGCCCGATGCAGAGCACAGCACACCTAAGTGACACAAGCACAAGGCTTCCCTTGCAGGACCAGCTGGGAGGCCCACTCAGGTGTGACTGGAAGAAGCTACAGCTTCTTTTTCCTGAGAAAGGTGGACCCACTGAGGGGCCAGACTGCCTATTTTACTACACAGGCAGCCCTGCAGAATCTCTCTCTCCTGAGGCAAGCTTTTGTAAGGGGGAACTGTGCTGTGACAGCAGGAGGAGGGCTTGCTCATCCCTGCAAGGCATTCCCCTGACAGCTGGGCATGTAAAATTCCTCAGTGCTTGGGCCCTTCAGCTCTCCAGAGCTCAGTCCTTAGGCAAACACGCATGTTCTGAGGCCACGAGTCAATACAGCATCTCTGCAGTCTTAAACTGAAGCAAGGCTGTGGTTCTACACAGAAGAGCTGAAGCCATTACCAGAAGAAAAAGCACTTTGGTTGCTCCACTACCACATCACCCTGAGCAAAACACAGCCCAAAAGAGCACAGCAGTTCTGGCAGACATCCCAAACATCAAGCAGAGCTCCCATGCATCCTAGCCTTGAACTTCCTCCCAGAAGAAGGGAAACTTGCTGCAAAACAGGTCTTCAAAACCTAATCTTCCTGGTAACACTCATGCTCAGCCCTCTGCTCAGAGCAAGCACAATAAGGACTCAGAGGCTCTTTGCAAGGCCACAGGCATGCCTGGGGCACACACAGAACTACAGTACCGAGTTCTGCAGGCTAGGTTAGGACAGCCAGCAAGGAAAGCTGCTCTTCCTTTGCAGGAGCTGTGATGATGGTAGCTATTATTCCATTTACTCTTACCGGTCACACAGAACAGCAATGTAACCACCCTGACAGCAATAAACTATTCTTGACACGGGGTATTTCTGTAAGGAAAAGAAAAAGCAACACCCTTGTAAGCTTTAAAGTCATTTATGGGCAAACAATTCACATTCCATTTTATCTCTCAGCCTGTAAAATTCAGCAGATGTCTTCATTTACAGCAAGATAAACAACACAACTACCTTTACACTACAGTCCAATCTGTGTTTGAGCAGGTGTTTGCTGTGCCATGAAGCTTTCCATGCTTCTCCCTTCACAGCCATCCCAGCAGAGATGAAATCTAAAGGTTTAGTGAACTGCTCTTAACAGGAAAAACTAGCAGATGAAGGAAAAGCACACCACCTTCACTCTCCCCTGCAATGCTGATGGTGAAAACATCAACACGAAGCCTGCTCAGCCTGGATACCACGCTGGCAATTTAGAGATTATAAAACACAAGCCATCAGCTGCTGTTATGATTGTTAAAAAGGAAGACAGTGATGCATAACTAACACTCTTGCTGTGCTGTTTGCAACCTGTATTTGGGGGAAGCCACACTGCTTAGCAGAAAACCGTGTCTGGAAGCACAAGGCAAAGCTGCCCCAAGCCCTTCGCCTCATTTAAAATGAACGGCCACCCAGGGCACCAAAACCCAAAGACTGAGCTCCTAGATTAGAGGGGGTATCGTTCTGTCAGGGAGGGACTCAAAAACAGCCTGTGACGTACAAACGGCACCACTGCAACACAGAACAACTGATCTGAGCTCCCCCGAGCGAGCAGGAAGGACTTGGGAAGAGCGGAGGAACTGGTAAGACGATGCCCTGGAGTGCTTTTGCAGAAGTATCTGTTATATAATGTGAAAGACAGAACTGCAAAGGCAAGAGACTGGTTCTCAAGTACATTTTTAGCGATACCACTGATGAATAAAACCTTTCTACAAGAGAAGCAGAGTTACTCCCTTTAGGGCAGGGAAAACACATCTTGACGTTCTGCTGACAGAATAAAGACGCATCCTGAAGCGTCTCCTTCTCTCCTCCTTCCTTCTAAACCCCTTCTGGCTCTCAACTCTTGCCCTAACACAACGTCAGCCACTAGACAGACCGTCTGGTTCACCAGCTGAGGCTGAATTTGGAAGAAACCACAGGACTGTGCCCTCGGAGCTCCTCACTGATGAGCAGGCTTTGTCAGGACTCTTGTTCTGGCGCTTTGCAATACATGGAAGAAAGGAAAACAAGCCACACAGCTTCCAAACCCTTGAGTCAGCAAGTTTAGTACCAGAACTGCTTTGTCAACAGTACCTGATGCAACTACTCAAAGATAAGACAACTGCAGGAAAGCCAGCTAATTAATGGCATAAACACAGCTGAAAACCAGGGCTCACCAGTGCATCTCCAGCACTGGATCTACCGCGTGATGCAACCTCATGGGGGGAAAAGCTAGGTCAAGACATTCCCCTCCACTCTGCCCTGATGAGGGCACATCTGGAATGCTGTGTCCAGTTGTTAGCCCCTCGGTTCCAGAAGGACACAGAACTGCTTGGCCCCCTACACAGCTAAGTGGAAAAGGCTAAGCTTGTGGCAGCTCTCCTCCAGTCTTCACCGGGGAGGCTGGTTTGATTTGAACCAAGAGTCAGTCACACCTGGAAAGAGGGAATCTTTTTCCAAGCCCTTTCCTTCCCATGCGTGGGTAAGTTAACAAGCAGCAAAGTGAACCCAAGACCCAGATTAGTATCTTGTTCAAGGCCAAGCCTATGAAATCAGTTAAAGAAGAACTTTAAGAGCAGTGTGTGATAAATGGTGCTCACTCGATACTCTCTGATCTTACTGAGCATTCACATGACACTGTTATCAGCCTGTCAACAACTATAACTTTTGATGCCATCTGTGAGAAGAGGTGACCCTGTGAAAAATGAATGTCCTGGAGCACTTGGTAAAGTTGTGCAATTCATGTTCTGAACTTTAAACAAGCTGCTTCTGCCAAGAGGATCAGATGAGGTGAAAGCTCTGGAGCAGGAAAAACATTTACACAGCACTACAAAATTCAAGAATTAACTCCTACTCTAGTGGGAAAATGGACTAAGGATCTGCAACCCATCAGCTGAAACCAATGCTAGGCTGCTCAAAACCACTCCTACATTCCCAAAACAGACCTACGTTCATCACCTGCCAAGAAAAAATAAGCCCACACTGATGTGCTCACAAGGAAGCCCACATTTATGTGCCTACCATTACTGATGATTCCATTATCATTGTGCTGCAAGTTGTATTTCAAGCTCCAGTGCATTCACAGTGGTTATCAAGAGCAGAAAGAAAATGATGATGTGAAAGGAAAGAAAACACACTTATAACCCCGTCTGAACTTTGGCTGCCAGAGCCGTTTGCAGACAATGTGTTAGGTTCAATCTATGAAGCACTCACTGTTGCTCCTTAAATTCAGACTCTAAATGATGCACGAGGCTGTGAAGTTGATCTCTGATGCACCTGGATGCACAGCACAAATAAGTGCTACCACCAGACATCACCTCTGGCATTTCCAGCGCTGTGATGCCAGCAGAACACCGGTCTCCTTTCCCCTTCGGTTCTAATTGTTTGACAGAAGGTCGTGTGGACAGACACACAGCAACAGAGCACAAAGGTGGCGACATACCCCCTCAGGGTTTAAATCTGTCATTCATCTGCCTGTCGTCACTGCGACACTGCCTCGTTACTGTTCCAGACATGCATGGAAGTCAAGGGAGCCACGTGTGCCCCTCAAGCACAAGCACTCCGACTCCTCAGTCGAAGGGCACCTCAAATTTCTCCTGAGAGATTCCATCAGTGTCCTGTGGAAAGGACTTTGTCAGATGCATTAGGAGGCAGGCGAGTATTACTGAACTGCATTCAAAAGCCTTCAAAAACACTCCAAGAGTTGGAGATTATTTTTAAACCAGCTCCTCTTTCCAGCAACAAAGCTTCTGCCTCTTACTTTTCAGTTTATCCAACACAACATTCGAGATGCATTACCCCGTTTAATACTGTCTTTGCTTACAAACAAGTGTATAAAATGCTGTTAAGATTCAGGGTGAGATCAAGCAGCACTTATTTACAAGCAAGCTCTCTTACTAAATGCTAAGTCGCTCTAAGCCACAAGCAGCATTTTTCAAATCAACAGGATTCCACACTTCATAGCTAGTGGCTTCTATTCCTCGATGATCCAGCGTTGCTCAAAGGCAAGGTATTTTCAAATCAAAGCCATTTTTCCCTCCAAAGGAAATGCCTTGCAACAGTACTGCAGACACAGATGTGATGGCTATCAGACCATGTTGCTTAAACAAGACACGGTCATTAGCTACTTCTGAAGGAGATAAAATGGTTGATGGAGCTGGGGCTGTTCAGCCTGGAGAAGAGGAGACTCAGGGGTGACCTGATTGCTGTCTCTAACTACCTAACAAAGGGTTGGAGTCAGGCGGGGGTCGGTCTGTTCTCCCTGGACACTGCAGACAGGACAAGGGGTCACAGCCTTAAGCTCCATCGGGGGAGGTTTAGACTGGACATCAGAAGAAGGTTTTTCCCTGACAGAGTGATCCGGGTTTGGAACGGGCTGCCCACGGAGGGGGTCGGGTCACCATCCCTGGAGGTGTTCAGGGTCAGGCTGGATGAAGTGCTGAGTGGCATGAGCTAGATGGCAGATGTTAGGGTTACTGGGTTGGTTTTAGGTTGGACTGGATGATCCTTGAGGTCTTTTCCAACCTCATCAGCACTGTGAGACTGTGAAAATGCTGTACTTAGAACCTCTCCAAGCCACTCACTTCCAGAAGACTATGTGAGGGAAAAAACTGAGCTTTGCCTCCACCTTTTCCTCACTCAAATCCTGCTGATATCTGTAAGAGGATACCAGCTAGATGGGCTTGTGAAAAAACCAGCAACACGAACAAGTGCCGGGTGTTCAGGCTGCACAGGGCAGTACTTTGGCAGGTGACAAATGTTACAAAGCTTCCTTCTGCTCAAACTGGGATTTTAACACCTGAAATTCCAAGCACTTTTAGAAGTGGGGGAGTTTAGATCTTTCCACGGCCACCCTGCAAAAACACCCGGGTATTTTCAGTAGGGCTGGGCTCAGTCAGTACTTCACTGGGAGACCACCTGGGAACACTAGGCACTGTAGGCTCACCCTGCTCCAGCAGGACGGGGCTGGACTTAGAGGATCTCTTGAGGTCCCTTCCAATCTGTAACAGTCTGTGATTTTTTTGTGATTCCAGTATTACACGGTATTTTCTGACAAAAAGACCAAGGCCCCTCTGGTTTCTGGGAAATGAATGCTGTATCCATGCACAGAACTTCTATCTGTGAAGAAGTACAAGCAGCATCTTCTGGTCACTGCTTGGCACTTCGTAGAAATGCACACAAGACACAGGAATGGATTTCAGGGACTGTCTTCCCTTCCTGACACCCCAGGCTCCTGTAGCAGTTTCTAGGTTTCACAGCACTTCCAAACCTACCCACACTAGGGAAGCACTCCTAACAAAGTGCAGCAAACACATCTGGAAGCCACAAGGTTCAGGACGATACCAAAAGCACCAACACACGTGAACATACCTGGTCAGCTGTCGTCGTCTCAGGTTCACAGATGCTGCTTAAATGACAGCAGTACACTTCTTCCCCACTTTTATACTCCCACAGCCTCAAAGTGGAATCCTGGACAGATGGAAGTAGACACAGACCTATTACTAACTGCACCTCAGGCAAAGAGCAGCCACTTGCAGCCTTTGGCTAAATCCTATTTCCTTAAAGAGCTTCCCACTGAAGCTGCTAAGTAGTCACTTAGTTAAGACCTCAAATTGCAGACAAAGCATTTTAATTAACATAATTTCCCCCTTCTATGCTAAATTATTCAATCATGCTAACTTTAATTCTCCTTTTGAAGTGGAAATTGGACAGCTGCAGGAGTCTGCCTCGAACAGCACAGCAATACACCTGCTCAGCATTCTAATGACAATTCTTTGAGGTTGCCCTTCTCCACCCTTACTCTTGTTATCACCCAAATTCTCAACTGATTGGGTAACCTGGAGAGAATCGAAACATCTCTCTGGGAAAACAACAGCTATCAAAGAACAAGTGCTAAGAACGAAACACAGCCACACACAGCACTAACGAAAGAATTAGAGAAAGAGACAAGAGCCTTAGGGAAGAAGAACAGCAGCTGAAACCAAATGCTAATAATTACTACAATGTTCCTGTCTTCACAGAAAACATTTACTTGTTTCCTAGAGTCAGTAGTCTAGTAAACAGAGTATTGCTTCCCTTCCTTTAAACCAGCTCCATCTACTCTCCTCTACAGGTCTGGCATAGCAGCAGATGCCACCAATTTAATAAAAGGGCTGGGGGGGAGGGAAATGAGGAAACAATCATTTCCTTCAGTCCTCATCCCACTGCTGTGTAGCACTGCACTGCATCCTACACAACACGCACTGGACACGCTATGAAAACACAGATTCAAGGACATAACTCAGAGGAAGCGCCACAGGCTAAAGCAAGTGGGAAAGGACAGAAGGAACTGCCTTCTTAAAAACTCTAGGAGATACATTAGTGATCGGTCTGTCTCAAGATACTCATCATCACGGCAGGCTGGCATCACACCAAGTTGTTTAATAGCCAGTAATTCCAGATTGCCTGAGCTCCAGACCAAGCTCATGAAGAAGAAATCCTGAGGACTCTGATTTTTCCATCACAAAGACCTTAATAAGAAGGCAGCCTTGCTATAAACACATCATCGAGCAGCAGAAGGGCTGAACACTGAACAGAAAGCTGAGAAGGTGGGATAAAGGAAGGACAGGGCTTGCTGCAGACCACAAGAGATGACTCCAAGTATCCCAAGGAACTTGAGGAAAACACAAGCAAGCAATGGTTTTAAAATCCAAACACAAAAACCCCAAAAACCTTTGTGAAGAAACTGCAATACGTACCCCAGACGCCGACAGCAGCAGATGAGGATAGTTGGGTATTATAAGTATTTTGCTTACAAACCTAAAGGGAAAGGAGTCAAAAGTTGAACTCTCTTGCATGACCCTCTGGCCTTTGAGCACGCACAGCAACAAAGACATGCCAGTTGTGGAAGGAACCTCGTGGCACACAAACAGATTTGGCAGATGGAGGTAATGGGAAGGGTGAAAAGAGCAGGTCCAAGGTCCTTCATCTTGTGTATCTACCACACAAACCACTGACTTCATGCTCATAGAGAAGAGCTATTTCCCCAGCTGCACTCAGGGAATTCTACTGACTTCTTCCTCACTGGGAACATTGCCACTTAGACCCAATAATTGCCAATGGAGATAGATTTAATTGCCAATGGAGATAGATCTAATTGGGCAGCACGTTCCCTTTCTCAATCGATGCATATTAATAACATGAATCAACCGATGCTTTCAAAACCTAACAGTGATGACTGATCTTTCAGATCAAACAGGTCACTCTCATCACACTTGGACACTACTCGTAAGGAATCTTTTACACAAGTCAGTGGTGATTTACCACCAGTGTCTACATTCATCCAGCAGACCAAGCTTTTATAGATAGACATAATACTTCATATAATATTTACAATATTTTATATCTATGTATAGAATACTTCTGTGCTACCATGACTTGGTTTTGGATCTGAACTTCTAGAGTTCATTATAGTCTCAAGAGTTCAGCAACTTAAAACACAGTAACTTCAGCAGAACGCTGCCTAAGCAGGACAGACTTGCTCTTTAAAACAGGTGTGATTTTAATGCCACTTAAAAGAGGAAAAAGAATTGAAAGAACAAGATTTGGTCATTCTAATCATAGAATTATTTGGATTGGAAAACACCTTCAAGGTCATCGAGTCCAACCACTAACCTAACTGTACCAAGCCCATGGCTAAACCACGTCCTTGAGGATTTCTGGATCTATACAACTTATGAACATAGGGATGGTAATTCAACCACCTGCCTGGGCGACCTGTCCCTGTGTTTCACTGGAACAAGTCTAATCTAAACTTCCCCTGGCACAGCTTGAGGCCGTTTCCTCTGGTCCTATCACTTGTTAGCAATGTTAGACGCACGCAGGCCTAACAGACCCAGCAAGACTCACAATGAAATCACAAAGAAAACCCAGGACTGTGAAACAGGGTAACAATTAACTCCTTTACATAATCATTTGCTTATTCATTCCCAGTGTAACTGCTGAATTTTAGAAGATGCTTCTATCAATTTACATTAAGTGCCTTTCTACTCTACAACTCTGCAGACACAACCACCCGTTTCAACGTGTCTATTCACAACAGCTGAACTGAGCACACAGTGGGTGGAAGCATCAGTCTCGGCAATCCTACACACGTTAGACTGCTAGATGGTATTATTACAATCAGACCAACACTTCACGTTAATCCATATCCCCAAATGCTCTACTAAAACAACCTGAAGGGCCAGTTTAGATAGATGGCTGCCCATATCTTAAGTTCCTCATCACACCATCTGTCTTTAACTCTTGTTTCTGGTATAGTGAGCTGCCTGCAGCGTGCTGCATCATCTTTAGGATAACACGCCTGGGTGTTGCTATCCTCAAGTGACTCAACAGTCACACAAGCAGAGTTATGTGTTTCATGCAGAGGTCACGTCTCCTCTGCTACCTTGTCGCTGTGGAATTCAAATGTAAGCAGTGGTGACTCAAAAAAAAAACAACTCCACAAACCTACTTGGATAACACCTCTACGCTACTCAAAACCCCTAGAAAGCACCAAAAGAACCCTCTGAAAGGCTATCCTCTACGATTCACCTTCCACGGATCCTTCTGCCTGCCTGTTACAAGTGTTCTTGTCCACAGCAAGAGAATTAATCTCAAGAAAAACACCAAGACCCTTTTATTAAGTACTAGAAAGAACCGGTAACTGCAAGACTCCTTGTTTCTATTTCATAGACCAATCTGTAGCTTCCAGTTCATGTCCAGACAGAAAGAGTGATCTATCTACAACAGAGTTTTCTGCATTAGCACAGAACCTCCAAATCTGAGTTCTCAAGTGAAACACCATTACACTGTTCAAACCCAAAGACTTCCTTTCCTAAGACTAGCATAAGCTTCATCCTGAACTAACAATCTCCAAGCTCTGGAGTCTCTTGTGGCCAGCAGGTCAAGGGATGTGATTTTTTTCTCCTCTACTCCACTCTGCTGAGACCCCATCTGGACTACTATATCCAGCTCTGGAGCCTTGAGCACAAGGGGGCTGGAACACCTCTGCTATGAGGACAGGGCCTGTGATGGCATTTTTCATCCTGCAGAAGAGAAAGCTGTGTGGAGCCTTTCAGTTTATACAAAGGATGAGGGGTAGACTTCTTAGCAGGGGCTGTTACAACAGGGCAAGAGGTGATGGCTTTAAACCAAAAGAGGGCAGGGATAGACTAGATATAGGGGGGAAAGGTTTTTTTACAATGAGGGTGGTGAAATACTGGACAGACGGTGGTAGATGTCCCATCTCTAGTAGCATTCAAAGTCAGGTTGGACACAGCTCTGAACAACTATCTAGTTGAAGCCGTCCATGCTCACTGGAGAGGGGTTGGACTACGTGGCTTATAACGGTCCCTTCCAACCCAAATAATTCTATGATTCCAGCTGTGGTTTAGTATGATTTGAGGAGACAATAGTTTCATGCACTGAGACACAACAAAGGGCTGCACACAAGAACTTACACACCCAACCAACTCACTCTTTGTGTCCCAGACAGTAGGATACAATGCTGTGAGGAGCCTTTGCCAAGCTGACTCTGATCTTCTCATCTCTGTCAGCAGTTAGAATATATCGGTCATCAGGACTCAGTGCCTGTTGATAAAAGAGCAGTGTCAGTGCCCAGCAGTTCAGTGCTCGTTTTAATATAATCCTTCCTAAACAGAAGGAAAACAGAGAAGCAGTCTGGTGTCGTCTTCTCCTGACTGTGGGGTGCAAACACTAAACCACTGACAATGGAAGCACAAATCTTACGAAGAAGCTTATGACACTGAAGAGCTCAACTGACACAACTGGCAGTGAATTCCCATACACAGCCTACCACCAAGTCCTGTGTGACTGCAACGTGAAGACTTTCTGAATGCTCACACTCTGGGAATCCACAACCCTTCAGTAAGCTTGTTTCCTTACCAAACTCTGCAGACATAAGTCAGTAAGGCAGAGATCCAGACCACACATTTCAGTAATTCAAAGAAGACTCCCAAATCTGGGACAAGAGGAAAACCAGAAGTCTCTAGCACCATCAAGAATGCAGGTCTGTACACTAACCACACGAAAGCACACACTTACCACATCCAACAGCAGAGACAGGTGACCCAACTCAAGTTTTCCATCTGCTTGGGGGTCTGTAATTGAGTAAGAATACACATCACCAGACTTGTCTGCAACCAGAATCTTATCCTCTGCTGCTGTAATAGTCAGGGAAGTGCATCTCCTGTTCACGAACCTGAAAGGAAAATGGTACAGTCTGAACAGCTCTGCTTGGCAGCTTCAGCATCTCTGGATTCAGACTCAGTTACAGAACAAGAGGCTGGACAAAAGAAACCTCTTGGATGAAACATTATTGAATTGCAGCAACGAGACTAATGTTAAGGAGCCAAAATAGCACTTTTGAGACTGAACTGTGTTAAAAGTTAAGCGACTGAACTGTGTAAAAGGAAATTCCCAGGGGGATGGAGGAAAAAAAAGAGACCACTAAAGCTGTATGCCTGCATTTTGCTTAGGTACTTCCTCAAGTGAGCATCCTGCCCAGGCAGTCTGTCAGCACTCTGCATTAGTGTTGCTTTCTTGCACTCTCCACAAGCTAAACACGTATAAAAGAGAAGACAAGGCAGGAGTTCTCATAAACATGTTGAAACTACTTCTCCAGTTGCCACTTTGTATGGTAAAAGGACACCTGACCTGAGCCTCAAGGACTGTTCCTGCATCCAGAGTCAGAGCACCACAGCCTTAGGTGTGGTCCAGGCAAAGCCCTAAGCTGCAGGAGATAAATGGAACAGCACGCTGATCAATGTAAGCAAGGGCTGAACACTTTGTTGAAGCCAGCAGAAGCTCTTTTACTTATTTCTATTAATAATTCTTACCATGATTGGTACGGGTTTATGTAATACAGATAGATTATTTACGATGGGCTAACACACACTGACCAAAACCAAAAGCCATACACTCTTGCAACACTACTGAGTTCCATTTTTCTGCTTTTCTACCTTCTTTCACAACTCAGCTCATTCCTTCTTGTAGCTTTCCTCCAGCTTGTTCTTTGTTGTAACTTTCCAGGCCGGTGAGCCTGTTCAAGGCTAACTACAGACTTTGTTCCACCCAGAGGTAGTTTGGATTGCTCACATGTCCGTCTTCTAGCAAGTAATCACCCACACTAAGCTTCAGCTCTGACGTTCCCCTTATCATCTACCAGTATCTCAGAGTCTCAGTTGACACTGTTCCAGGTCCTACAACTTTGAAGATAAATACAAGCACCACACGTGCCTAAAATAAGATTTAAAAAAGGTTTAATCCCTTAGGCTGGAGAAGGCTTCAGCTACTTAGTAGCTATTGTTGTCACCTACTCTTTTCCTATTGTTGTCACCTATTCTTTCCCTAACAACTATTTTTCAAACCCATCTCCATCCTGGGTGTTAACACAGGATTACAGACATTTCTATTAACCTACTCTGAAATTCAGGGAGCATCTGGAGACAAAACAACACCAGGCTGTACTTCAGGAAGGAAGACAGGAATTATCCTACCTTTTAGTGCCTGCTTAAAAGAAGGCTGTAACAATGGGAAAGAATGAAGGACAATAATCCCTAGGAATGCACTGCAAGCTCAGGCAGCACAGCTTCAAAAGAGGTTATCCTGCCAGCAAGATGATGTGTTGCTCCAAGCTGGCTGTACTGCCTTTGATCTTCAACACAAAGATTTTGATTCTCCTTGTCTGAAAGGAGCTGACTACAAAAGCTAGAGCTGTGTGGTGAAACCTCTTAGAAAGCTTGCCACAGAGTACTGATGCAAGTTACACAGCTCAGCCTTGACATTCCTCTTCTCTGCACAGACCCTCTTGCCTACATTCCCAGTTTCCTAATAGGAGAAAAGTGTTCCAAGAAAAACCCAGCTATGGTCCCTGTTGCTTTTTTATCAGAAAACTGAAACATCAATACAATTAACCAAGAGCATATAATTAGCAAAGACATGCAGGGCAGGGCAGCAGGGAAAACAATGCAGAACGAACAGAATTTGCCCTTTCTGGCTCCGTCAGTGATTACTAACTCACTACAGCGTTGGACAAGGGCCAACATGCAGGCTACACACACAGACAAATGGACAGACTGAGAGTTTTGCATGCTGTTTTGTACCAAGAGCCTCACAGCTGTCAGAGACCACCAGAATCACAGAATGTTAGGGATTGGAATGGACCTCAAAAGATCACCAAATCCAATCCCCCTGCCAGAGCAGGATCAACTAGATCCAGTCACATGGAACATGTCCAGGTAAGTTTTAAATGTCTCCAGAGAAGGAGACTACGCAACCTCCCTCAACAGCCCGTGCCAGTGCTCTGTCACCCTCACCATGAAGTAATTGCTTCTCATATTTATGTGGAACCTCCTCTGTTCCAGCTGACACCCATTGCCCCTTGTGCTATCACTGGATAACGCTGATAAGAGCCTGGCTCCTTCCTCCTGACACCCGCCCTTTCCACATTTATAAACATGAATGAGGTCACCCCTCAGTCTCCTTTTTCCAAGCTAAAGAGACCCAGCTTCTTCAGCCTGTCCTCATCAAGGAGATGCCCCATTCCCCCCCTTCATTATCTTTGTGGCCCTATGCTGAACTCTCTCAAACAGCTCTGTGTCCTTCTGGAACTGAGGGGCACACAATATTCCAGATGTGGTCTCACCAGGATAGGGTAGAGGGGGAGGAGAACCTCTCTCGATCTACTAATCACTCCCTTCTAATCCACTCCAGGATGGCAGCGGCCTCCTTGGCCATTGCAGGTACTTTCTGTAAACAGGAGGTACTTTCTGTAAACAGCCCTCCGTTTTTACAGAGAATTGTCAGTGAGAAAGTTGTAACTGGAGGACCTCTGGTGGACGGCTACAGACTGTTCGCTCAAGAGAGCCACACTAACGGAGGGAAACAACTGTCAGCATCTCTACAAACGGTCACAACCCCCCCAAATCATATTCTCCTCCGAATCAACAACAATGGACAGTGTACTGCTCAGGACTGTTCTTGCAGCCAAATCTTCGTGACCACCAGGATTCGGGAAAGTTTCAGTTCTTAAATGTGCAAATACTGTACTTTTGAATAATAAACAATCTATCCTTTCCTTGACTGATGACATAAATACCTACACTCTCTTTCTTGGTGTGGGCTGTACCACATGTTACCTCTTGACAAATACATACTCATTCCAAAGAACACTACATTTGTTTGAGCTAGTACAGTTAAAAAAAGCCAACCAAAAAACAAGTGCTTCGTGATAACAAATAGCAACATCCCAAGTACTCCTATTTCATGCTCTAAATTGATCAACCATAACTCCTAACAAAGCGGCACAGACCACCCCGCTTCCTTACCTGACACTAACACACTCCCAAGAAGGCTTTGTACGGAACGTGATCAGCCGTTTGCTGTCATCTGTCAAGGCAAAATAATCTCCTGATGGGGAGAAGGCAAAAGCTAGGATGTCATCAGTTCCTTTATCAGTTGGTTTTCCATCCTGCCTAATAGAAATATGGGCGACAACAGTTCACAGCTTGAGAGCTACTGAAATTCTGAATAAAATACAACTCTACAAGTTTCAGCCAACTTAAATATTAACACAAAGAATTAAAAAAAAACAAGATAAAGAAAACTGAAATAAGTCCACACTTGTATCATCACACACTCAAAAATACCCCTAAAGCTATGGTTTTATGCTAGCACATACAAATTTAGGAGAATACAGGTAAAAAAACACCCACTGGTTGAATTTAAACTAAGAAACAGACTTTTCCAAGGTTTTGAAATCACATCACTCAGAGAACAGGCATAAAGGAAGAGTTATTTAACTGGTTTTTTTCCATCTTAGATGACCTAATAAAAACTACAGCATTTTTCTGTACATGTTTTGACTAAGAAAAGTCATGCAAAATCATTGATTACAACACTGGTGTTTCTCTAGAACAGGAAAAGGTGTGCTGCCTCTGGGATGAAATCCACACACATATACATCCATCACAGTTAACAAAAACAACCCAGCCATCACCTGATCAGAAAGTTATAGAATCACACACTGACAGGGATTGGAAGGGACCTTGAAGGATAATCTAGGCCAACCCCCCTGCCAGAACAGGATCAATTAGATCGTGATATTATTATCCTCATTGCCACATAACCTCAGGAAGAATGTACCCTCTAGGAAAACAGCAGACTGCATAAGCAGATATTCTCACCCTTTATCTCCTGAAGTCTTCTTCTTTGCATTGATGCAATCATACACAAAGAGACCATCATCACTGCCAATACAAAACGACCGGGTAAAACCACTGGAACATGAACAAACGCGAGCTTAAGCATGAAGAGTGCCAGCTCTTTTGCAACACGCACGGATGTTCTTTCATTGAACAGAATCTCAGACTGACTCACGGAAGGTTGGAAAAAGACCTTTAAGACCTTCAAATCCAACCATCGCTCCAAGCCCACCATGCCCACAAGTCATGTCTCTAAGTGCCACATCTACACGTCTTCTGAACACCTCCAGGGATCACCATCCACTGCCCTGTTCCAACGCTTGGCCGCCCTTTCAGCACAGAAATATTTCGCTCTGAGGAACCAGCCCTGAACCTGGTTCTCGAGACCCTAGCGATGAGTGTTTAACATCTCGGTCTGCACAGGCTGCTGGCAAAGCACCCGAGACGCTCCACCTCTGCCAGCCACAGCCGCTTAACCCCACCCGGCACCCGCTGCCACTGACCCGGGCTCCTTGTACCGCGCCGCCAGCACCCGGCTCCCTCCACTCGCGGCCATCAGTGCCCCGCGAAGCGCCAGCGCGGGGCCCGGGCCCGGGCCGCGGCCTCCACAGCCCTCCATCCTTCGATCCCGGCACCACGTGCTGGCGCGGTCTATTGACGTCACGCCACGGCGCCGCGCCTCGCGGTGACGTCACGCGTGTGCGCCGGCCGGGATTCGAGCGGGCTGAGGGGTGACCCGGGCAGGGATCGGCCTAGGCCCCGCCTGCGCCCGCCGCGAAATGGCGGCTCCCGTGCTACTGAGCTGCGGCAGGGTGGCGACCCGCAAGGTGCGTAACAGTGTGGGTGCCCACCCGTAGGCCAAGCCGCCCCCTTCCCGGCGCTGGCGAGGCGGCGGGCACCAGCGCAGCAGGTCCGGGGGAAGTGCGTAGTAGGCACCGTGTGATGGCGGGGATGAGGGAGTCTGCCGTTCCCTCTGGGCCTCCTTGTCACTTTTGTCCTCCCCTGCAGGTGCTGAGGCTGGAGGCCCAGGGGCTGCGAGGGCCGCCGTCGTCCTCGGCGCTCTGCACCAGACCGGCGGGTTCCGGGACCCCGACAACGAGTAAGATGACGGTTC
>VZRI01012200.1:122808-147964 GCA_013397515.1 Upupa epops | reverse complement strand
GGGTAGGTAAATAAAAGGGAGCGGGCTTTCCTAAACTGAAGAAAGAATGGTTGACCCGGACGTCCTGGTGATTAATACTTGAAGAAGGCATTAATCAAGATGCTGGCAACGAGCTAACTCAAGGTCTGTGTGTCCCTTGGTTGAACTAGTCTCATTATTGCATTAAAAGTCAGACCCACCAGTCAGACTGACCCGGGGTGAAGTCTGGGTGAAAGGACCTAGTGTTTAGGATTGCAAGATCTCTGAACAGTTATTCAGAAGCTAACAAGTCAAGAAAGTGAAAGGTAATCACTACGTAAACAAGGATTTGTGTTCAAATGTGCTGTGTAAAGGCCTGTTAGGGATGGCTCCTCATGCTGTGTCTTAATATTTATAGGACATGCTACAGACTTGACACTAATTTCCAGATTACCTTTTCCTTAATACTTTAGCTGCTGTGTTGCTTGCCCACGCTTCAGGAAAGCTAGTGTTATGTTTGTCTTAATACGAAGAAGCTTTGTGAGCTGCCTAAAATTGGGTGGAAATGTGTGTAGTGAGTTAATTTTTTGATGAGGCGCAAAAGCTAGTTTTGAGCTTTAGGTGTTGCCCCCTGTGTTTTGGAACATTTGGATTATAATGGTCAAAAAGCATCCTGTTTTACAGAAAGACTCCAAAGATCCAAATATCTCTTCCAGGCAACAGTGTCGAGCAAGACGCTGCAGACCCTGTTGTGTTAACATTAGTTATAATGCCTCTTGTCCCACAAGTTTGTAAGCCAGGCAATACATATACCTGGGTTTGGATGTCGCAGTGCATTCAGACATTCAGAACTGTTTGAACTCCTCTGACCAAAGGAAAAACAGGACTGAATTCCAAAGAGGGATATTTTGTGCAAATTGCTGTTTGTAAACAGAGGGACAGTGATTCAGTCACTGGGATTCCTGTCCCCAGGTAGAGTCCCAGCTGTTTAAACACTCTCCTTAAGCATCAGTTTCTAGATTCACTGTCCTGAAGCTCTGATTTCAAAAGGCATCAGAAGACCTCTTAGGCCACTGATTTCAGAGAGCTGCTTCCCCTGTGAATGGTTTAGGAGGTTCCACATAAATACGAGAAGAAACTTACTCATGGTGAGGGTCCCAGAGCACTGGAACAGACTGTCCAGGGAGGTTGTGGAGTCTCTTTCTCTGGAGACATTTAAAACCCACCTGGCCATGTTCCTGTGCGACTGGATCTAGGGGATCCTGCTCTAGCAGGGGGATTGGACTGGATGATCTTTTGAGGTCCCTTCCAATCCCTAACAGTCTGCAGTTCTATTTAGGATGCATCTTTTTCAGAGTCTAGCTGGAGCAGGCTCTGCAGATTGTCTTTGATAAGATGGTCATGTTTATTTACGATGTCAGGGATGGGAAATTAACCTGTAGTTTCCACGTGCCATCTTCCCAAGTGCAAAGCCGTTTGAGGCGTGTTCCAATGATAGTACTGATGTTACAGCATCAGGAGGTCCGAACCTAGGAATAATGCTCAGCACTGGTTTGGATGTACTGTTCTTTTGGCAAAGTGGTGCCAGTACGGATCAGCTGGTACAAAGTTTGAAGTGGGCTGATTCAAGTGCCTCCACCAGTTGTATTAGACTTCTGTTTCAAAGCAGAAATGTGTTTATCAAATATCCAACCATTGCTGTTCAAAGGTTGTTGGGTTTTTTTCCAGTAAGACCTGCTGTTAACAGTCAAGTTGAATGTTACCTGCCTCTCTGGTTCCTTAGGGTGTCTTAGCAATAATACTGCTTCAACTTTTGCTCAGCTTTCACTCATCTGCCGTCCCTTTGGGCACTCCTGTGTTACTTTGACATTCCTGTATGCTTCTTTGAAGAACTCTTCAATCCTGAGTAATGTTTCCTCACATGTTAGTTCCTGTAGGCTGCTGCTGGCTGTATCAGTCTGTGCAGGGGGTCAGGCTTCTTTTAAAAGTGCTGCTCATCATCCTGCTTCCCTCTGCTATCCCTCCCGGCTCTACACCTTCCATCTGGCAGAGAGAAATATGTGTCTGAGTCATTTGGAAGCCTCACCTGCCTAACTGATATATTTTACATAAGAACATATATTACACAGGTACTTGCAGTGCATAAGATCTCATTTCCTTTCTTAAATACTTTAATTACATGTGTCTGCCTCTTTGTTTCCATTTGACACTTCAGTCCTTGGATCATGCAAGGTATTACTGTAAAGTTCTAGCAAAAGAGCAAACTGTGTCTGATTTATGATCTTGTGAAGTAGATCTGTGAGGGTCCATGCAGATAAATCTGCACCACAGACTGCAAATCTATTGAATTACCCTGCTGGTTGGAAGTTGTGCAATTCCTAATGGAGTTTGCTTTGCTCTAGCATATTTCATCAGTAAAGTATCTTCTTAATGTGCTCCCCGTCCTCTCTGTCCTCCTGTTTTCTGTAACCACAACAACATTTGCTGTTGATCAGCCTTTTGAAGATACTGGCACAAGCACCTGAGGGGTCCTTGGTGCTCTCTCTAAGGCCCTGAAAGTTGCTGGTTTCTCTTCAGCTGTTGACTCCTTGTCTGGATACCTTTTAGACATACAAAAGTATCCATGAGGGAGAAGAAATAAAGACTGGCTGGCATGGGAGGTGTTCAAAGACTTCTTTCACAGAGGTCTTAAACCAGGAATGGGAAGTGCATGCAGTCAAGACTGGAGGAGGAGATAAGATCTTGGGGAAATAATGTTAAATTTTGTTAGATGCAATTGAGTTGTGATCACATGGACAGGTGAACAGGTTATGACTTTCACCTATAGACTCACATAGCTCTTATCCTGCTACTTTGTCTCTTGCGTGTTATCCTTCCCTACTGCTTGAAAGGTAGCTACTGCGAGAGGCTGGCTATTGATGTGTTTGTTTATTATGCCTTCTGCTTTGCTGGCTTGCTGGTAGACAAGTATTATCTCTGTAGAGCTTGAAGAGCTCGGCAAACAAGCTGTCGTAACTTTCATCTGAGATAGCAAGGTGTCTTTAAACCATTCTCACAATTGAACCACAGAGGAAAGCAGCTCTTGCGAGGCATCTAGCAAAGCAAGGAGCAAAAGGCAGTTAGTATAACTTCTTTCAATTCACTCCTTCTACCAGATTGTCTCAGAAAGTTAAAATTGTATGACTAAGATCACTAACTAACAGCAAGGTCGGATGAAATTATGATAATCCTCTTTATGCCGTTTCCTAGATGTGGTGGCACCACAGGGAAGCACCAAGCTGCTAGCCATCAAGGCACCAGCTGAATTTCCTAAAATGTTGTCTTCTAGCTCTCTCCTAGCATCTGCCAACAAAGGTGAGAGCGTATCTAGTACTAACCCTGAGAAATCTTCAAAACCTTCTGCTGAAGGCACGAGAAAAACTGTGGTTGCGTTTCCTCAGCGAGCTGTTGTTTCTTCGCCCGAGGAAGAAAACCTCAGCACACCCGCAACAGAAGGAGGCTTGAGGAAAGAGTTAGCTGAGGAAGAAACTTCGTCTTCATCCAGCTCAGATTCTAGCTCAGACTCTGAGGAAGAGAGTGATCGCTCAGAAGTTGCCATAAAAAGCAAAGCAGAGCTTCCTGGGAGAGATTCCACCTTCTCTGAGAATATAGCAGTAAAGGCATCGATGCTAGCAAAGGAGAGCTTGTCCCAGAAATCCCACAGAGAACACACAGGCAGGAAGAAGCCATACAAAACAGAAACCGGGGTGTCTCCTATCAGTCAGGTTGTGTTTTCTAAACCATCAGTCAGCCATGGAACATCAAAATCCAAAGCAAGAGACCCCAAGGTAAAAGCAACTGCAAAGCAAGCAGGTAGACAGAAGCTGGGCGTAGAACCACCCGTGGCTGGAAGCCAAGACGTGACCAGTGTCACTCGTGAATCTCACTGTTTGGAGGAAAAGTCCATTGGAACCCAAGTAGCAGCTATTCAGATGAAGACTTCAGCAGTGGCTCAGGAAGACAAAAAGCAAGAAGCAGTATCCAGAGGAAGAGAAGAAAAGGTGGAAAAGGCACAGGAGTCAGAAGTAGCAGTTCCTAAGCTAAAAGATCCTTCTGAAAGCACGGTGTTGGTGATGGATGCCACTGTAAAAGAGGAGACCGTTCAGGAAGCAGGACTTCAGGCTGGAGAAAGCAACACCATAGAGGGTACAAATTTAAATTGTTTGAGCTTTGTTGATTCATCTGGGCTGAGGTTTGACTTGTTTTAAAGGATTTCCAGACGTTCTTTGTTCAGAGTTCTCTGATCTTTATAGTGAATCTAACCCTGGAGCAGTGACTTTGGGGAAGGTAAAGTCTTGTTCATTGCTAATCATTACAAGTGCTCAGTAATACCCCAGTTTCCAGTTACGGTGTGAATGGAAGCGCTCTGCATTCTGCTGTGTTTATAGTCTCATAAATCAGTTACTTTCAAAGTGAGAACAAGATTTCATTGAGCAAAATGATGACTTTTATTGTGACAAAACTCGTTTTCTCTTTTCTCAGAAGGATTTGGTAGCTGTCTTCCTCTTAAGTCAAATTTTGTGTCAACTCTTTCTTACATTCTGCTGTCTTTCTTTGCTTTTTAATCTTGTGCTCTTGCAGATTTCAGTAGACTTCAAAAAATCATAGTGTTACACTATAAGCAGGTATTGATCTGAGATTCATAGGTTGCACACCACTCATGTTGAATTAGCACAGAGTTGACCTCATTAATTCTGTTTTTATAGTAAGTTGGGCAGGAGACACAGTGTATTTTAGGAAAGAGCATCATGAATCATGCCAGCTCCCTAGCAATACTCCCCCATCTAATTTCCCTTCTGATTTAGTATCAGTCTTGTTAACTGACCCGCTGATCACCTGTGTGTTTCATCTGCAAATGCACCTCTGTTCTGAACCATGGTGGCTCGGCATGAAGCTGATATGAAGATCCAAAACAGTAGTTATCTTCACACATGAGATGGAGGATTTGGTCTTTGAATGTGCTAAAGATTCAAGGTGTAGTCTCCACGCTGATGCTGTAAATCCAGAATGAAGTTAAGGCCCTGTGATGGAGTTTGTTTGCAGATCTTCATTGATGGGGCAGCAGTACTACTGTGCATCAGGCCCATCATTATCATAACCACACCAGCAAAAACCTTTTGGGTAGAGCCTGGCTTTGCTGAAAACAGCACTTTAACAGCACTTTTGCACTTTAACAGCTCCTCCTGAGGAGGTGGAAAGGCTGTGACAGTAGGAACGTTTCCATTGGGTATGTGTTAGAGGACTTGGATGCAGTGGCTATAGGAGATGTGGAGTTTAGTACAGGCAGGTTCACACTGCACTACTGCTCGTGTAATGTCTTTGGGTACCAGAGAGTAGCAGAGAGTCAACACCGTTTTCAACAGCATCACTGGTATCTCTCTGTGTATCTTGTTCTCCCTTCCTTTTGGGGTCTTCTTTGAGAACAGCTACTTCTTTTCCATGTTTGATGTTGACAGTTAACAGTACCTTCTGTGGCCTGTACTTCTGTGTTCATCTGCAAACCACAGCACACACACTGAAGATGTAAAAGTAATCCACTTGGTAGCGGGCACTGAGAGCAGTGAGCAGAACCCTCTGTCTTTAAGTAACGAAACAGTAGCATGGGAACTCGGGAGTGCACCTCTGATTCATCTCAGAAGCATGCCCTGTTAAAAGCTTTTAAGAGGAAGCAAGTCTGAAGTATGGGGGGGCTGAACATGGGGATAAATTTTTCCTTCAGGAAGCCAAGTACTGTGGTTTTGAGCAGGAGGAACGAGACTCCCATCTGTGTTTTTTTTTCTTCCCCAAGCATCTGTCTCTTAATTTGGAACAACTGTCTCTCACCAGTTCTATTTGTGCTTGCCTACGCTTGCCTGTTCTTCGAGCTATTTGCAGCATCATCTGTCTTTTATATCTGTGGCGTTGCCTCCTGTGAGCTGTCTCCGTAGGAACTGAGCAGTAGGCACAGGAATATTTCCTTTCACAGGCTGTGTGTGGTGTTTTCCTGAAACCATGGCTTAATACCTTGCGTTTAATAAGCAAGTCTTGCTAAACATGATGGGTACATGCTCCTAAACTGACAGTGTTGCTTTGCAATGATTCTGGCATAATTAAAGGGTAATTCTGGTGTTCAGATGCTGGAGTTAATGCCCTTTTATTGTAGATGTATTACAAAAAGCAGCTTAGTACAATCTAACCTGAACCACCGTGTACACATTTATGAGATTAAGCTTTTCACTGCATTATGCTTATGTCTTTCCTATTGTTAAAACTCTGAGTAGATGAGAATAAATTCATGTTGAGAGTCAAGTTCTGTTTCTTGCAGTTTCCGTGGCTGTAAAACCAGCCTGTAACAGGAAGCTTTTATGGAAGCAGTACTCCCTACATTTGCATAATATTCTAAAAGCATAAGAATTAATGTTGGGTTTAACATCAAGTAAGGATTCTGCGTGCCTTTATTAGGTTGTTCTTCAAGGAAGAAGAGCCGGTAGGAAGTTTAGAAGATGATATTTAGAAGAAAGGAGATTCACTCCAAGTGTTCTGGATATATTACTGCTCAGTATAACCACATTTGAAATTAAACATGTGGAGATCTCAATAACTCCATCACTTCTCCCCGTGGAACAGAATGCAATCTGTAAAGTAGTTCTAATAGCCATATCTCATCTGGCACAACGATACATCATTTGTAATGCGGCTTTGCTCCTCAGGGCTTGCTAAGAATATCACCTACTGCTCAGGCTAGAGTGAAAACCAAAGCAGCTATGAAAAAGCCAGGGAATATGACTTCCAAATACAAATAAAATGTTCTGCCCCGTCCACCTCCAGCAGTAGTGGTAGTTTGGATTCTCAAAGCTGCCCTGTATTAGGTGACTTGTACTGGTTCCTGTTCTCCTGCTGCATACTAATGAGCTGTCTTAAAACCAGACAAGGAAGCAGCATAAATCGGTAAGCTTACCCTTGTGTTGTAGTTGTTTTGGTTAGGGCAACAAAGCTGGTGAAGGGTCTGCAGAATAGATCTTATGAGGAGCGACTGAAGGAGCTGGGGCTGTTTAGTTTGAGGAAGAGGAGGCTGAGAGGAGACCTCATCACTCTGTACAACTACCTGAAAGGACATGGTGAAGAGGTTGGTGCTGGTCTCTTCTCCCAGGTAATTAGCAACAAAAGCAGAGGGAATGACTTCAAGCTACAGCAGGGGAGGTTAGACTGGACATCAGGAGAAAGTTCTTTATGGAGAGAGTGGTTGAGCACTGGAACAGGCTGCCCAGGGAGGTGTTTGAGTCCCCATCCCTGGATATGTTCAAGAGTCCCTTAGATGTGGTGTCAGTGGATATAGTCTAGGGATGAACATGTAGAGTAGGGTTCATGGTTGGACTCGATGATCCCAAGGGTCTTTTCCAACCTGAATAATTCTGTGATTAGTTGTTAACTCAGTTTTTTTAATGAATGTGGACTGGATGAGGGATCTGACAGGATATGCAAGCCAGCTCAGTCATTAATATTGCCCTCTGGTGCAGCATCCTTATAGTCACTTGTTATTGCTTGTTTTCACAGAGACCACAGCAGCCGCTAAGCCTGCTCCCGAAGAATTTGATAATTCTACCTACAAGAACCTTCAGCATCATGAATACAACATTTATACCTTTTTTGATTCTGTTGCTGTTCTGTCAAAGTTCAGACAGCCTCAGCCTTCTTCAGGAAGACAGTCACCAAGGCACTGAGAGAACCGCAGTTTGAGCAAACTCCCAGGCAGAATGATAACTCCTTCTGTTTAGCACTGTTGCTTCGTCTGTCCTATAAATCAGCTAATAAAGAAACTCACAATGACTTAAGCTTTTGCTTTGGAAGTGTTCTTAATTTTTGGAGTCACTTACCTCTTGACTTTCATGAGTGAGCTGCAAATGAGTCACTGCTGACTAAAAGCAGCCTTTCTGCCTCTCGGTATATATTATTAGGTGACAGTGTAAAACAGCTTCTGCCTTCGCAGTGTCTCCAGACTTTGGAAACCAACCATTGTTTCAGTGCAGAATGTAGTGGTCCTTGTGCGTGCTCGGTGTGTGCCACAGTTTTAAGGAGAGTTGTTAACCCCTGTAGCACAGCCAGCAATTCTCCTTGCGCACAAACATGTTCCCAGCTCTGAAGAGGTTATGTTTACTCTGGATTTGAAGTTAGAATCACTGGCTGGACACAGCGTGAGTAGTACTTGTCTCCCATGGCAAAGATTGTGTGTTCTGTGTTAGTAGAGGAATGCAGTGCGACTGAAACATCTCCAAACTGCTGTTGTAAAACACAACTTTTAATCTGCTGGGGGTTCTAGCATCCAGATTTCGCAGTAACTGAAACAGTTTCAGATGTAAGAGAGTCTCAGTGGGTAGATGTGGGTATACTGCATTGAGTGAACTCGGAGAAAGAATGGATTTTGAATGTGGAGAATCCCTTGAATGTTATTTAAAATGCAGTGAAAACAGCACGATGGTCAAATGGGCTCCTGGTACTAACTGTGGGTCCAGTTGTTCCGTGGGATTGCACTTGGGCTCACGCTTTGTTTTGTTTCCTCCCCCACAAGAGGACTTAAGATTGCTGTTCAGCTCCACTCTTGCTCTGCAGAAGATGTGAGAAACGAGGCACTTCTCCACGTATGTTATCAGCAGCTACAGTTGGTCTCAGTAAATTTTGTGTTTCCATCCTATTAGGAGCAGTCTGCTGCCCTCTGGGGAAACTGCCTTGATGACCACCAGCTGTTGTGGGTTTACTTCACTTTTGGCCTCTTGTTCGTTTTGGGGTTTGCTGAGTTAATTGGTCTTTGAGCAATAGCTGCAGCGTTCTCCATCACCTGTCTGTATTCTTTCAAGCAACAGAATATGTAAGATCAAAGGAAAAACAGAGTCAGCTTTAGGGGTCTTTGTGGATATTGGATGAAAATCCCTGGCTGTAATTAGTAGACCAGATATTTTACGTTCTAACTTGGCAAAAAGCGTGGTAAGAAGGATCAAGAGGCCTGCATCAATATGCTGTCAGAAACCTCTGGCAAGCAAGTTTATCGTCCTGTAAAAACACAGAAGCATATTGCTGACCTTAGCTCTGAAATTTAAAATTCAGCAAATACATAAATCCACGTGCTTGGGAATAAAGAGCAGAGAGCCGCTTGCAGACACCAGTGGTACCGCTTACACCGTGCTTGTAAAAGGGAAAGAAATTTGCTGTTAACCTTAAAAACATGAAAGGATAAGGAAAAGGGTCTTCCTTCAGTAAGGGCCCACCAGAGGGCCCCAGTTTTGTTACAGGGGCTGGTCGTGGTAACCTGAACCCCGCAGCTTCTACCAGCGTTGGTGCTGAACCCTGTTCCCAGCCACCCGTGTTAGCGGAGAGGATGTTAACGGGACAAGTGAAGCGCAGCGCACTAACACGCCTGTGTATTTACTGAACCCACCCCCAGCAGCTGGGACCGTTGGCTGCTTCGAAGCCAGACTGGTTCACCCAGTGCCTTTTTCATTTCTGAGGGTACTGGGTGTCATGAATACTGACTTAATCAGCTAAGGAGGAGTGGGGTGAGACACAAGTGTGGCGTGCTTTCCATTGACTCCTATGCTCTCAGCTTCACTTCACAGAATTACTGAGGCTGGAAAAGACCTCTGAGATAATCCAGCTTAGCCCATGCTGGGCTGGGCTGGGCTGGACCCCACATCAGCTAGACCAGGGCACCAAGTGCCACATCCGGTCTGTTCTTAAACACCTCCAGGGATGGGGACTCCACTGCCTCTCTGGGCAGTCCATTCCAGTGTCTGATCAGCCTTCCAGGGAGAAAGGGTTTCCTAACATCTCTGGAGGCGTTCCAGACCTGCCTGGATGTGTTCCTCTGTGACTTGGTCTAGGTAGCAGGGGGACTGGACTTCTGATCCCTCATGATTCTATGATTCTAACCCTCCCCTGGCAGCTTCAGGCCCTGCCCTCTTATCCTGCCACTAGTTGCATGGGAGAAGAGCCCGACCCCCACGTGTCTACAACTTCCCTTCAGGTAGTTATAGAGAGTGGTAAGATCCCCCCTGAGTCTCCTCCATTCCAAACAACCCCAGCAGCTAAGGAGACTCTAATCTGTATTCAGGCTAAGAGTTTGGCTACCCTTGCTTCATGACTACAACCACAATTAACAGTGAATGCCCTTTGTGCCTTGTGTCATCCTGCCTTCGTGCCTTGTGGTGAGCTTTTCTGCACCTCTGGGGCAAAGATGGGACTCAAATCACTTCATGAATCTTCTGGTACATAATGGTGCATGTCTCAGGTTTGTTCTGCTCTGTGAGTGGTAATGCTCCAGGAAGGGCAGATAACGTGAGGAAGGGCACCAAGCTCATTCCCACTGTTGTGTTTTCCTGGACCTCAGTGGAAAAGGCTGCAGTCTTGTCCTGTGTGACTGCTCTCAGATGTTACTGTGCTTCGGTCGCACGCTAGTGTTTGCATTCTAACAGGATGTGATCTGCTCTGCTCCAACTCTGCAATGTGGGCTTGCCAGGCACTCGTCCCGTAGAGTCAGGGACCTTGTTTGGAAGCAGGTACAGTGCAGGATCTTTGCAGAATTCCTGGATAACCTCAAATGCTGGGGTTTTTTTTGTGCAAACCAGCTTTTCAGAACCAGCATGAACTTCAGCAGTGGAGTTTGCAGCACGAATACCGTGTTGCTGAGGGAGAACGTGAAGTACCAGAATGCAGACTTCACCTTCTCGTTAAAAAGGTGAAGCAACTGCTTTCCTTGTCAGAAGGAGTAGGTTTCAAACTTCAGGTCATTTGAATTTATTATTTACTATAGCAAACTGCTAATAAAATAGCTTTCCATACCTTCCTTGTGCTAATATCCTTCAAAAGGAACTTACAAGGCTAGAAGGTTCTGGACAGCAGTCAAACCCCCAGAAGCAGTAAAGCAGGCAGAGTTTGTGTTGATCACCTCAGTTATTACAAGGTCAAGGGTTTTTTGGTCCTTCTAGTGTTTCCCTTGGCATCCAATCCTGATAAGCACTGCAATCTGTAAGGCTATGTTCAGATTTATGTTGAGTCTGGGAGATGAAACTTTTAACTGGGTGCACTTAAAGATCTTCCACATTATGTTCCCAATTTTCAACAATCACAACACTTCCAGCATAAAAACCTGTTCAGTGCCATCACCTGAGCGTGCTCATGGTATCCTGTAGGACTGAAACATTAGATCCTAACAGGTCTATGGGTCCAGATGGAATTCATCCCAGGGTGCTTAAGGAGTTGGAGCAAGAGCTGGCTAGGCTTCTCTCCATCATTTATCACCAGTCCTGGGTAACTGGGGAGGTCCCAGATGACTGGAGGTTGGCCAGTGTGGTGCCCATCCACAAGAAGGGCCAGAAGGAGGGTCTGGGTAACCCAATGCCTGTCAGCCTGACCCAAGAGCCTGGCCAGGCTGTGGAGCAGATCATCCTGAGTGCCATCGAGCGGCAGGTTCAAGGCAACCAGGGCATCAGGCACAGCCAGCACGGGTTTAGGAAAGGAAGGTCCTGCCTAACCAAGCCGATCTCAGTCTATGACTGGGTGACCCACCAGGTGGATGAGGGGAAGCCTGTGGATGCGGTCTACCTAGACTTCAGCAAAGCCTTCAACACAGCATCCTCCTGGAAAAGCTGGCAGCCCGTGGCTCGGATGGATACACCCTCCAGTGGGTTAAAAACTGTCTGGATGACCGGGCACAGAGCGTGGTGGTGAATGGTGCCCCATCCAGTCAGTGCAACCTATTCTAGGTCCATCTGCCTCTTCAGGTGGTCGCAGAGCACCACCAGCACATTCGATAGCGATGTAGGCTGCCTGAAGTGGTTCCTTTTAACATAGAATCTTAAGTAGCAAAGGAGAAGGGACCTGGGAGACTTCTGCTCCCGAAGATGCTCTGCAGCTACAGTAGTGTGGGGCTTGTTCAGGTCCCCACTTGAATCCTGCAGTAAAAAAAAGATCTTGGAACCATTCTGGGCCCAAGAACTTGCTATCAGCCTGTGAGTTACAGCCCTCCGGTGCTGGTCTGCATTGTTTGCCTGTGTTTGCACACAGGGCTGGACAAAAGGAGCCAACACAATAAGGGTAATAAAGGCACTTGAGTACACGTCCTTTGAAGCTGGGACTGACTGACTGACTTTGCAGCCGCGGTGTTCTTGTATTGTGACTTTGTTTATTTGTTTTCATTTTATCCTTTGAGAGAAACTTCTCTAAGCTCCAGATGACTTCAATTAAAACTGAAAACTTGAGCATTTCTAGATAATTCATCTTGTCTCATGGAATTATATTTATTTATCTTTTCTATGATTGTAAGGGTTTCAGGCTTAGGTGGTATTCTTGGTGTTCATCTCAGCATCACAGAATAATCCTGGTCGGAAAGGACTTCCTAGATCACTGAGTCCAACCATCCCCACACCAACAAGAAACCTAAAGACCTGATCCATCAAAGAACCACAAACTAACCCCTTCTATGCTGCCACTCTAGCCTGGCGTCCTTGAACACCTCCAGGGATGAGGACTCCACCACCTCCCTGGGAAGGCCCTTCCATTGCCTCACCACTCTCTGGAAATAATTCCTTCCTCAGATCCAATCTAACCCTCCCCTGCCTCAACTGCAGAGCAGTGGGATTGTGTTTGGCTGTTTGCATAGCAGAGGTAACGCTTGGCTGCTGGAATCCGACTGCATCTGTCTAGCACCAGTTAAGCAACACAGAAGCCACGTTGCATTGGGCAAATGCTAGCGTCTTGCGTCAAAGGAGGGGGCAATGGTTACTCTTCCCTGCAGACCTGGCAAGGGACTCGAAAGAACGAGCCCTTTGTGCTTTCTCTTCTCGTTTTCACGAGCTCCTTGTCCCAAAGGTGTCTCCTATGCTTAGTTTAGTTTAAAATCATGCCAGACTAGGCCACTTGAAACTGCATTCATAGAATGACCAAACGGTTTGTGTTGGAAGGAATCTTAAAGCTCTTCTAGTTCCAATCCCCCTGCAGTGAGCAGGGACACCTGCCACCAGATCAGGTTGCTCAGTATTGATGTTTTCCAGACTCTCCGGGGGTATCCCTAGAAGGAAGCTGTACTCCATTGTTTGAGGACTGGGAGAAATAGGAAGGGGACTGAAAGGAAATTCAGAATATAGAAAACAGGATGATAACATAGGAACTGAGAGCAAGGATGGTCCCTGTGACATAGACATTGCACTGGCTCCGGATCGTTTGGGAGACCCCTGACAGCCTGAGTAACTGCTGGCAAGTGATGTCACTTGTTGGATTCTCGTACTCGCTTTATGGATGAAGAGTTAGTGGCCCCAACCTCGCAGACCTCATCTACTTAATGAGCAACTCAGAAGAACAACCAGTAAAAACACGGGAAAGACTTTTTTCCTTCCATCCTCTCCTCTGCGTTGAGTGTGCACATCAGTTAGAAACTCAGAGCTGGCTCAGTCTGTCCCGGGAGACGCAACACTTATTAAGAGCATGACACAAGAGCACTTCAGATAGCCCGCGCAGAAACGCCGGGGATTTGGCAACTGCATTCAGGCAGCGGCGAGGCCGTTCAGCTACAAAAAAAGCTTTACAACCCTTCCAAATGCTGCCTAGTGGAAGCCTGTTAGCAGACGGGGAAAAATGGGGAGGTGTCCAAAACCAGCAATCCACCCCGGTGAGAAATCCAGCTGCTGGGAAACGGAATGGTGCTGGAATTCATACTGGGTTGTTGTCTCTGGACACCAGTCAATGGGCTCCATCTTTTATGTCTCCCTCACATCAGCCGTAAGGATTGGGTGTTTTTTTGAGCTCCTCTTTCTTGGGGCAGCTGTACATGGAGAAGGAGCTTTTTTCTCTCAAGCCCTGGGTGAACAAAGCTGTTGTCCAGGGAAGGAACATCCTAACTCTTATCGCACCTCCGCCTCTGGAAGGTTGCTGTTGGGCAGAGAAGAATCAATCAGTCTACTCTTCCACCAGCAGCTCAGCTCCTGCTGTACGGTTGCTCGTTGCTGGGCCCAGAGCTGCTTCTTTCCATAGCACCAAACCTTTAGGGTTTCCCTCTAGAATCAAGGACTGCTTCACTCTGCGCAGCCCTGGGGAAACAAGCCCGTTCGAAACCTCAAGAGAGAGACGCCCCATTCCCCCCTCTACCCCCACAGATTGGAGATGACTGTGAAAAAAGAGAACTAAAGCAAGAACTAATTGGGAGCTCTTCTCCTTGATGGCGGTGGCACTTTTATGGTTGCGTTTTCCGAGATTTTCCATGTAGCCTCGAGGAATGGGGAAGCTAATTTTTTGGAAGTTAAGATTTCAGGTAACAACTATAAGATGCCAGCTGCTCAGGCCTCGGGCTTCGTGATACTCACCGATTTATGTGTGCTAATGTTAAGAGATTTGGCAGCACTTCAAGCGAGTGAGTGAAAACAACGTGTTTATTCTAAGCTTCGCTCTTGCCCTTTGACTCCATAGTGGCTGCGCAACTGGCTCAGCTGCTCAGCTCTGCTCTGCCCGAGCATGGGAAAAGTAGGAGCAGCAGCAAAGAGACAGCTGGCTGGCTGCTGACTTAGAAAGGCATCATTGCGTCACCTCACGCTTGGTAAGTTATCTCTGCAATCAGAAGGGCCAGGATGTTCCCTTTTTCCGAAGTGGGAGGTAGGTGCTCCACAGATTGACCGCAGGGATGCAGCTGTGTGGAGCAAAGTGTCAGTGGCGAGGTGGTTTTTCAGCTCTGAAATGCTTTCTGACTGTTAAAACAAGAGAAGTCTCTGCTGGACGCCCTCTGAATCCCTTCTGAATGAACCGTTTGGAGGCGTATTAGGATTTTCTCATTCGCTTTTAGTGCGTGGATTGTTCGAGTGGAAAAAGTAAAGCCAGCACAAGCAATAAAGGTGGATTGCCAGTAGAGCAAACAGTTTGGCCTCTGCCTGTAACAGAGGAAACAGATGAACTCAAGAAAACATTTCCTAAAAGTCACTTCTTTAACTGTAAGAGTATTCTACTAGCTGCTTCTTATTAAAGCCTACCCTGTTTTGGGGCTTACTGATCCACCCAGCTCACTCGGTGTGGAAGAACAAGCTAACCGACACTCTGCTTCCACCCTGACGCTGGTGTTACAAAACTGAGCTATGAAATGCAGAGTAAAAGGGAATGGGAAGCAGCAGAGACATATTTATGGGAATCCAAAAAGCATTTGCGGATGATACATAACGAGTGAACGTGAAATAGTATTTCCGTGTCTATAGGTTGCTAGTAAAATTCTGGCTCTGGATGACTCTCATGATTTACATGTGTTTGTGTCATGCCAGACCTTAGCCTTGTCTCTTTAAAACTCTTATGGTGAAGCTCTCAGGGAGGTATGTCTTGCCCAGTTCGCGTTGACTGTTGTAAAAGTAGACGTATGTAGAAGGCTTACTGGGAGGGAATCACATATGGGGCTCTATCCTCCAAGTCACTAAGCCGGTGAGTGTATTTTACACCTATTTCTGTTGAGCAACTTGCATGAGGATTGTCATGTCCTGCAGGGCTGACGTCCTAATTTGTGGCTGCGTGTGTATTTCCCTCACGAAACCACATTTATGTTTCTGTATTATCGCTATTATTTTAAAGGCTTTTAACTGCTCGCAACTCCCGTTTCTTTTTCCGTGAGCCTCGCTCCCCCCTCGCCAGTACTGACTTTGGAGAATTCAAATCTTGGCGACGGTGTTGGAGGATCAGGTTGCCGGCTGGGGACATCTGGATGGTTTTGGGGGCGGCACGTAACCGAATCAAATCTCTTCGCTGTATATTTTGAGCCCGTGTTCTCGCTTTTGCTCCGCATTTCTTGCTTTGCACATCTACAGTCACACAAAACCGCCGTCCTTGTGCGCCGTAGGAATTTTTATGGCTTTAGAATCACTTGCTCTCTTTCCATCGTCCCACTTCATGCTTCAAGAGCTAGAATCAGTTAGGCAACACATACACGGGGGCTGCTTCACCGTGGACTCTGGAGGGCTGAGTATCTCTGTTAACACATGCCGTAGCCAAAGAGGTTTACGGTATGCAGAGGGAAAAGGGTATTGTTAGTGTAACTGAATAAGTCGTAGGGTTAATATATAATGTATAGGTCTATGTAATGGATAGTTTTTATTCATCATAAAATGGTCAAATGGCTTGCAGATGTACGACTGCTGCAGCTGTTGCAGACCTTGTAATGGCATTAGGCTCTGACTCAGAGAGCTGCTCGTTTGCCAAGAGATTCTGGCAGCGGCTCCGGCTGTGATATTCCCATTGAAAAAAGTATTGTCAGCAGTGGAGGTCGTGATACAAAACCGAACTGGATTATGAGAAAGGGGCAAGGCTGGGTCTGGGTTTGACGAGAAAATGGGTGCTCTGAAAGCTTTCTCTTCCTTTCATGTTTATCAGTAACCTCCGAGCACTCCGTGGTCTGCTAGGGGAGCAGCTGGAATGTAGTCGCCACGGATTCTGCTTAAATGCAGCTTACGTTACACTAACTGGGGGGGAAATCACAAAACACCCGACTTCGGATAAAGTAAAAGTTAGCTCCCAAGTTTAAAAGAGCCAAAGCAAGGCACGGTGCTTACAAGCAAACAGAATTGAACCTCGCTGTGCTAACGCGGTCTGTGGTGCAAACTGTGCAGCATGGGGGCTCAGCTCCTTGCTGCCTGTGGAGACTCCGCAGTCAGGGAAGATGCTTACCTAGCAATCAGTGTGATTCCCTCACCCTCTGAGCAGACCGGGCTCTGGAATGGTCGTCAAGAATTAGAAAGAAAGGCCCTGCATGGCTTGTGATTGTTCTCCCAGGTCTGTTTGAAGTAAAGGGAATCATGAAGACTGACACCTGAAATAGTGGGGAGGGGGGTCACACCGAGATAAACGGGCTGGGCTTGGTACAGCCTCACCCCTGTGTGCCTGGGAGAAGCAGAAGCGTGTTCTTTTGTGGGAGATAACTGGAAGCAAAAGAACAGTTCTGACAGGGTTTGGCGATACCGCTCGGCGAGTACGCACGCCCGAGGGAAGCAAACCCTGGAGAGGGCTGAACTGGAAATCTCTGGAATGGTAAGGTGGCATAATGATAGTCACTTCTGGACAAGACCAGGCTTTATTGCTTCCTTTCCTGGTGCTTTAAGCTGTCTGTGGAGTGTATGGGTTAGTTATGAAAGGCACTGCAGTGCTGGCTCTTGCTTCCTAAGCTAAACGCAGTATGGTTCCTGGCATTTTTGGCAAGGTCTCTGCTGATGCCAGCGTGTTCCTCCCGCCCCTGTGCAGTGCCATGTTCATGACAGTAACGCTACAGGTTATTGGAAGATCTAAAACCCAAACATTCCGACTCTCACTGGTGTGACTTATGCCGGACATGAATGAAAGGGGATGGGTTGCTAACAGCTCTCTTCTCCGAGGCTCGGAATTCCTCGACCCAGTAAAAGCCAACTGGCATGGCTGCTTTGCTGTTGGCTGGGGCTGTGAGTTGGGACCTAAGTTTCCCTTCTCCATGCTAAGTGTGCTGCTCACTAGAGCAGGGTTACACGCTTACTCTGGATGCCTCGTGGTTGGCAAGACAAGGTCTGCTGTAGAGCTGCAGTGAAGTCCCACCAGTGGGAAGCAATGTGTGGCAGCAGTACTGGGATGGGCACTCCAAGCAGTTCACCCTGCCTTAGGGGCTGCAATTCACCTTCTTACTATGAGCATGATGTGAAGTTTGGGGCTATTCTGATGCAGGATGAGACTTGGCTTGGGCATGGGGCATGAGAGCAATCAGAACATCAGATGTTCATACATAATAATGCAGAGCATCATTGCATTGTTGCCTGCACTGGTCAGTTAATACGGTATGTGATGAGGAAAAGCCTCAGTGATGAATGGGTGCAGCCCCTGTCCCACGCAGGAGCCCTACAGTGATTATCTGAGGGATGTGATCTGCAGGTCTGTGGGACCCCTTTACGGGAGGAGGCTCAAATCTTTCACTGAAAATCTGGATCTGCTTTGGGAAATAAACAAGACCTTGCAAATTGAAAGGAGCTGAAAAGTCACTGTCCTGCAGCTCCCACGTTAGACAGACAGTCCATGGGGGCAGTGGGTCTGTACCCTCAAGCTTTAGGAATGTTCCTCTTGGAGTGTGACAGAGTGGCACAAGGGATCTCCATACTGCACATCAGATCCCCAACCCGGGTCTGAACAAGCCAGTCTTTCTTGGAGGAAGGACCAGGCTGTGGCAGGGATAGAAGCTTGGATCCAAGCAGCAGTACCGTTCAGTCTCAAGCTACTTAGTCCTGCCTCTCAAAGCACCGATTAACCCGGGCAACAGCACGAGGTTGTTAAGACTTCTGCTGCTTCCAGATCCAAAGCTATTGCGTGCTCAGTCAGTATAGGGATCCCTGTACCTTACTGCCCTGCGAGCTGTTGACATATCCTTCCTTTCCTAGAATGGTCTCTCATTAATAAATCTTAGGAAAATTGTCCTGTAAAAGAAGTTTCCTCTGTCTCCTCTTTCTTGTGAGGAAAAGTCTGACTCGGGCAGTCTAACCTAACCCCAGGGAGATCCACGGGCAGGAAGCAGGTCATTAGAGAATTGCAATCTGTAAATGGATTTAAAACGAGGGACAGAGAGGAATTAATGGATGAGAAGTCTGCCAGTGGCCATTGCATCTGATGGTCTGCTGGCAAACTCTGATGGAGAAAGGTGAGGAAGAGTCAACCCTGGGAACTCCTAAGCTACCCCAAAGACAGGCTGAGCCAGTCACTTCCATGTGTTTTCTAGTCTTTCCCTAACCTTGGGCATGTTGCTGGCCACTGTTGGACTCCAGGTAGTTTGACCCACAGCCACATGTGGAATAAAGGATTGCCTTACATTTGAGAACTGGGTGCCAGCTAGCTCCATCCAGGCTGTCACGCACGCAAGCGTCAGCCTGATACTCAGACGACAGCGGCCCTTCATGTTGAGGAAGAACCTGGAAGTATTATTGGGAATGGTGCCCCAAACATCAACCACTGATCCCCAGTCTGGTCCGAAGAGGAAGGGCTTCAGCTAGATGTGATGGCAGGAATGAGGTGTGGCTGTGGGTCTGGAGGGTATGGTTTAAGTACCGCCGTGTGGGCCATCAGAGATGGGCTCGTCTACTTTCAGCCCAGGGATGAATCCCAGCTTGGCGGAGATGAGAAGTCAAATGCTCGTGGAACATTTCTGCCCTTGGCATTTCCTATTTGCTTTTAGCTCAGCACAGACGTCTGTGCAGAGCTCAGCTTTTCTTCTGCTTTGTGCTAGGCGCTCAGGTGCCTGGCTAGACAGTTGCATTAGGCAGCAAAGTACCTAATCCTCGCTGAAGGCCACCTAATCCTCTCAGCTTAATGGTCTTCCACGCCTTCAGATAGTCCCTTCTTTATTTTTTCTCTATTTGCTCAGCTATTGAATGATTTTCTTTTCCATTTGCAAAACAGTGTCCGGAGCAGACGGGCTGGCCGGCCACTCGCATTCCGTTACCAACACCTCTTGGTTCTTCTAGGCACTAAAACGCAGAACCCGTAAAAGCAGCTGGAAGCAAATGAGTAATGGAGAGGAAAGGCAGGTCTCTATGGAGCGAGGAGAGTGCTTTGTAGACCAGGCTTTGAGAACCTCTCATTAATGCTTCCTGGTTATTTTCTCTGCATTTCACTTTCCCGAATCCAAATCCTGCTCAACCCAGCGGGAATTGTTGGGCCGACTTCTGTGAGAGCCGGAGCTAGCCCCTGGTCTGGAAGGTGAAACTAGTCTCACTGGTTTTCTTTCATTTCAGTTGGTTTCACTTTCTGCTTCTCAACTCCCAGAACAAGCTGAATGCATTCACAGTCCTCCGCGGAGAGATTCGTACAAAATACCATCGTTTCGTGTTTGTCGCCGAATGAAAACCAAGACGTGTAGCAGCAAACCCCACTCTGCCAGGATGTGCAGTAGCAAACCCAACTCTGTCCTTACGACTCTGCTTTCCTGCCCCTCTGTCCTGGTTTTCTCACGCACGCCCACCACAGTGGAGTAAATGACACTGTCCTTTTACGTGTAACGTGTTTTGAAGACGCTTGGCACTCACACAGGATACTCTCAGCTTCTGGCCTCGCTAAAAGCAGACAGGTTTCCCTCAGAAAGGCAATCTCTTTAGTGTCTCAAGCGGACAATAAAGGTATGTTGGGCTTTGAAAGCTATTTGTTCCATCACAATGGAAGCCCTTGTGCAGTTCTCGAGGCAAGACATTGCACGTGGGGAGGTGACGGTTGCTTTCTACATCACAGGTCAACCTTAGGCTTTTAGGGGCAAGCTGTACCTTTACAATAAGCCCCCTTTTTCCCCCCCTAAATTAGCAATTAGTTCAAGTTATCATCTCTGACAGCAGAAAGCAAGCAATGCAGAGTATGGCACTACAGAACATACAGAAGGGAGCATTATCTTACAGACCTTTGGGGGTTTATCCTCCAGATCACCCAAAATTCTTTCCAAGTAACGTGTTAAGATATTGGTAATGCAGTGACTCAACCACATAAACAGATGGAGTGAGTACTCTGCAGCCAGTGATTCAGCTAACGGGAAGCTCTGGAAATTCAAATTTGATTTAACAAGGGGAGAAATGTTGAACAAGACACTTATAATTCCTCCTTTCCTAAAAGAGGCTTTAAGTAACTTTTATTCCTACTGAAAGAGAGGGTGGAAAAACATAGGGCAATAACAACTCATCTAAAGGGAGACATCTTGCTCCCCACACAGAAATTCCTTGCGGCAGTACTGCACTGCAGTGCCAGCTCATGGTTGGAGCCCAAGTCCTGCTGCGGGACATGAGCTTTTAATTTCTCTAGAGGGAATATTCCCAGATGATTTACACGGATCAGAATGATCTAGTTCAAGCAAAGCTTGCCACTTATTTAGACAGAGCTAACTCATTAATCTCAGCTTTAAAATCTTAAAAGCCGTATCCATTATAAAATAAGGCACACGTTTTTTCCCAGGCTCCTCCTATGCCACATAAAGTCGTGGCTGCAGATGTGAATGTGCTGTGCCTGCAAACAGGGTGCACAGAGGTTGCACACAGAGGTCTGGAACGCTCTCCAAACAGCCAGAGGACATCGTAGTCGTTGACATGCCTTACTACGTACCTCTTTCCTTGGGGTGATGAAAGAAGGAGCTGGTTTGCTGTGGAGGCCTCCCATTGTTAAGACATCAACACTTCAAATCCCCTCTGATTTTTAGGGGAATCTAGGGAATTCCCTGCTCTGGTTAGATTATTCCAGCCTTATCACTTGTTACAGTCTTTATTCAGTTACTCCTGAGTACAGATTACTGCTGCCTGCATGGCAGCCCTTCCTTTCACCTTTGGAAGCTTAATTATGGGAAGAGTTGCAGCGTACACCATCAGGAGCCAGCAGAAGTTTCCTTGCTCTGAATAGGCTAAAGACAGATGAACGTTAGGTTATGCATGCAGCTGTAATATGTAGAACTTGGAAATCACTACAAGATGTCAGCGTAAGCCTAATGCATCTAGCAACTGTGTATGGGAAAGAGTCTCGCCCTCGGTTACGCACTCCTGCTGTCAGTAAACGGCCACTGTGAGTGTGTTTTCAGGGAATGGACTTGGGAAAGGGCTTTTCTCATTCGGTCAGGCAGGACCTTGGTGTCTGCAAATATTTGGTCCAGCTGTGAGGAATGCTCTTACGTATCTGGGACTGCTCTCAGTAGCCAAGTAAGGTCCTGACCCTACAAACATCTCTGTGCATGCTCTAAGTAACGGGCTACGTGTAATGAGCACGTGTGGTACGTACAAGAAAGTACCAGAACTCGACAATAAGAGTGTTTGGCTGTGGGCAGTTACAAGCCTTAATATGATGGAAAGATGTTTTCTGTACTTGTAATTTGTGATTGCAAACTATTAGCATGGCATTTCATTCACCCAGGCATGAGGCTTTTTACTCTGGTAGAAGAAAAACAGCCCTCTCTCAATATTGCATTGACGTGGGTACACCCGTACCAATGGAACCTGACAGCAGAGAACTCCATCAGTTGTGGAATAACCTTTTAAAATGTGCAGTACAGAGAATTCCCTTAGAATTGCTCTTTTCCATCCTATCACAGCATCACAGAATGATCCTGGTTGGAAAGGACCTCCTAGATCACTGAGTCCAACCATTCCCACACCATCAAGAAACCTGAATACCTGATTGATCAAATAACTCCCTCCATGCCTGCCACTCCAGCAGGGCATGAAGCACCATGGCTACACGCTTCTTAAAATACCTCCAGGGATGGGGACTCCACCACCTCCCTGGGAAGACTCTTCCAGTGCCTCACCACTCTTTCTGGAAAGAATTTCTTCCTAATACCCAATCTAACCCTCCCTGCCTCAACTTCAGACCACTGCCCCTGCTTCCATCAGCAGTCAGCAAGAAGAGGCTGACACCCACCTTCCTGCAACCTCCCTTCAGGGAGTTGTAGAGGGTAGTGAGGTTCCCCCCTCAGCCTTCTCTTCTCCAAACAAGCCCTGCCCAGCTCCCACAGCCTCTCCTCATGTGACTGGTTCCCTAAACCCCTCACAAGCTTGGTAGCTCTGCTCTGGACCCGTCCCAGCATCTCCTATAATGAACTGAACACAGTACTTGAGATGAGGCCTCACAAGGGCTGAGAAGAAGGATTTGTGCTATGTATTGGATCCTGGTCCTTTTGGAGAACTGATGAGGGGCAACAAAGTTTGTCTGGGTGGTTAGTAGCCAAGAAAGGGTACCTATCCTTTCCATTCAGGGTTGTCTTTGCTTTGCCTTCGAATCTCCCATCCGTTACTTCTTCATTCACTTTCCCTGCTGCTCCTCTTAGTGCCAGCCCTCCCATTTCCTAAATGCGCAGGCTTCCCTCAAAAATACACACGGTTTTTAGGGATTTTCTGTAAATCTTCATTTCCTGGAGTTATTTCAGCTGTGATGTGTATAAAATCAGCTTAGCTTTTGAGCCTGCAGAGGCCGAAAGAACTGAGGAGAAAATGGAAAGCGAAGGACCTCTCAGTAGCGGACGGGAACAGTGCATCACTCAACGAGTTTAGAGAGGGGCAGCTGGGAGGCACAAAGGAAATACAGGATGATTTTTAAGGTATTTTCTTATGAGAATGAGATTGATATGTTCCCATCGTGTAAGCACACACATGTTCTTACATGATCTGTACTCACGAACATGTATGCACTTACATGATGTGTACGTATCTTTAATGAGATTTGAATCTAGCAAGTGATACCAGATAGGATTGAAGCTGTTAGAATGATTGAGTTCCTCTAACTTTCATGCAGGTAAGCTGTGGAGCAGGGAGGATGTCCTCCCACAATGACAGAAAGTCTTCCAGGGGAGTTTTCATGGAGTAAAGACAGACCTTAGGTACAACACAACTTGGGAAGAGACTTCAGGTAAAGCTTGCACCTCAGACCCTAAAGTGAACAAACCATGAGGTGCAAATACATGGGGAACCAGGTCTTCTTAATTCTCATACTCGGAGAGTCATGTGCCTTAAGACTCAGGGAGTTAGAAGATTCACTGATAAAAGGAAAAACATAAGATGCTGAGGTTGGAGTCACGTCCATTACAAAGGAGGCGAGGAGAAAGCATTACTGGGATGAGGGGAAGGCAGCCCATGAGGAACTCCTACACCTGTCATGTATGAGGGGGAGCCAGCCAGAATGGGAAGGAAAAGCAAGGAGGAGGAGAAGGAAAATTCAAGTTGGGAAAGGCATCTTGAAAGGTTCTGAAGACCACTGGAGGAAGAGGTTAAATAGAAACTAGATTAGTTCAAACTTAACGTGTACTTTCTCTGAGGAAATCGGTGAGTTCCTATCCGAAGGAGCGCAGGCAAAGCAAAGGGAGAACAAAGAGTTTGCAGGAAGAACCACATCTAAGGAAGAGGCAGGTCTGGGCATGGAAACCACTTAACTTTAAGCACTGTTTAGTGAATGTGTCACTAATGAATGTGTCAGGGATAATGAGAGATGAAACTTGTGGCAGAAGAATCCAAACTGGCCACGGGAGCTCTATTAGTGGTGTTAAACAGCATGAGAAAGAAACAGAGAGCACAGCTCCTGTAAGTAAGACACTAAGGCTCATATTTTTAGAAGAAGTCCTGTTTATACCAGTTACTCACATGAATCCACACGAGCCCTGATTCACACATCTGAGCACTCTGGATTAGCAGTTTCTTCTCTTGCCCACTCTCTCTGCTAGGTGTTCGCTCTCGGTTCACGAGCCTGGCATCCACACAGCTCTGACTGTACAGGGGAAAATGGCTTGAAAGCCAGCTCCTGTCGAGGCTCCGGGCAGTCTAGGGAAAGGATGAAACGACTGTTTTGTTCGTGGACAAATGGTGGCAGTGTGCACAGAGCGAGATTCCTGAGCACCAAGAGCAGCTGTGCCGCTCAGCAGACTCTTGACACAGCAGTTGTGCTCAGGGGACTGCAGGCAGACGTGGCTTGCGGGAACATTCAAATAGCTGTTTCTGTTGCCATGCTAGCAGACCCGGTCCTAAGTGGCCTGGCCCAGAAAAGTGGTATCGAAAACAAACGAGGTGGCTTGCTATGGCTAAACAAGGCGAGTGGCATGGATCTTGACAAATTAGAGGGCATTCCCAGTTTATTGGAAGTAGATTCCAGCTGCTCTTCTGCAGGGGGATCTCAAATCTCAAACTAAACCTGACTTTGAGCTGAGGTCACTCAGATAAGATTTGCTCCTGTATCCTGCTTCTCCCATCCCTTGATAACCTTCACTGTCAGGAAAAGGCAGAAGCAGCGATGATGATCTTTCAGATGTCTTAAGTGTGAGGAGCAAGGTAGACAGAGACCACCCGTGACCCGACTTAAAGCACCAATGCACAGCCAAGAGTCTGCCACAGATACAGAGCAGAACGGCCAAGCCACCAAGCAAAGAGCAATCTGCTTGGAAGCAACCGCTGCCATCCTCCCCGAGTCCAACCGCTAAGCCAGCGCTTCCAGGTCACCCATAAACCACTTCCCTGAGCACTGCTTCCACATGAACTTTAAACACCCCCAGGGATGGTGACTGCTCCACCGGGCAGCCTGTTCCAGTGCCCAGCAACCTTCCCGTGAGGAAGTTCTTCCTCATGCCCAGCCTAAAGCTCGCTGAGCGGGGCTTGCAGCCATTCCCTCTGCTCCTACGGCTTGACACCAGGGAAAGGAGGCTGTGCCCCTCCTCAGAGGCAGTTGT
>VZRI01012200.1:73201-121630 GCA_013397515.1 Upupa epops | reverse complement strand
ATCCCCAGCCCCTTCCCACCCACCTCCCCCGGTCTCTCTGGTGCTGCTCGGTTCCCCGGGAGAGCCGGGCCTGGCGTGTCGTGGGCTGTGCGTGCCCCCCACACCTCCCCTGTTATTCATAGAAAGCAGATTGTATGAGCGGCTGGCGCTGGAGGCAGTGTGCGCGCTGCTGGCGTGAGGCGGCTTCTTCCTCTTCTCTTATATATTTTTTAATTTTATTTGAGCCGTGATCTCATTGTCTCTTGGCTCGGTTGCCAGCGGAGGCTTCTTGACACCTAGTCCGAGGCTTCCCGAGTGTTTACACAGCCGCAATTAGGAGCTGAAACTTGACATTGCCCAGAGGCACGCGCTTATGATGTGTGTAAACAATAATAAATCAAGCGCTGGTTTTATCCTGAAATATTGCCCCAATTAGCCACATGTCCCTCCCTGGTCTCCATGGGGTTGTCGATAGTTGGCCCTCATTCCCACACCACCAGCTGCATGGCCCAGAGTTTAGTAGGTAATACATTCACGCCATGCGTCTCTCTGTGTACTTTATCGCTCCCCTTTTTATTCTTAGTTAAATATATCCTGCTGAGCATTTGACATAACGTGATGTTGGCAACTGGTTTTTTGGTTATTTGGTTATTTTGGGTTTGTTTCTAATCTGCGCCTTCGGTTTGTGACTCCTTTTTGGCACTTAGGTCTGAGTAAATGGCTAGTACGCCGCTCGGAGCAGAATGGTTCTCCCAGTTGGGTATGGTACACCTCAAAGCGAATTTTTATGCCGTACAAGGGTTATTTAATCGCTGTAACGTGCAGTAAAGACGTGTCCCGGCGCAGTTGATTTTTGTCGTAGCCCCTAGTTGGAATGTGATGTGTGCATTCCATTAGAAAGACCACAGGAACGGGGACCATGAACAGTATGTTCTGGTCTGTGGCTGCTGGAAAACGCTCAAGTCAGCATCCTGTCGAGGACAGCAGGAGGAGTGTATAGATAATTTCCAACACATGTTATATGTCCCATCTAACTGCTTCTGACTTAACAACTAAGACAGACTTCATCTTTTTTACAAGCACTGTTAGGTGGTAGCACTACAGGTCATTTTATTCTAGAGCGTGCACACTTTCACCAGTTGAGATTGATCGATTAGGGGGATCCTAACAGCTGTAGGTTAAGAAATCTCTGCCCCTTGCTGTTCTCTGTACTGTGAACATCTACTTGTGAGTTGTTGCCTTTCCTTTTTGGGATAGAAGCTGTTTATGGCCTGCCTGTGCTGTGGGCTTCTATCCCCTTAGTTGCATATCTGCAGTTACAGTGGTGCGGCCCTGTACCATGCCCTGTTGTGATTCCATAAGAAGTCCTGTGTATTTCCAGAGTCTGTCGTTGCTAAAATACCAAGCAACAGCAAATGCGTCTTGAGTACATTTTCTGAATAGCTTTCTAAAATAAAAATGCAGAATTCCTCTCCTCTGCCTGCGTGTGTAGCCATATGTTATCAGAACACTGAAACTTTCCAAAACTCGCCAGGAAAGAAAACCCCAGGCCGTTTCCCATTTGCTCAGCCTGGAGAAACGTTTCTGTACTTCTTGGTGTTTGTAATCTGTACAAAATAACGTAATTTTGATTTTTCTACCTTATTCAGTTCATTTTACGAAGCTTATAGATTATTTACACCGTTGGTTCTTACTCTACGTATTTTCCTGTTGCCACTAAAGTATCCACACACGGGAAAACTGCAGCGTAGCTAATGGGAGCTTCAATTAGGCGATGAAAGGCACAGCTCCATTTACCTCATTTGCAGGGTAAGGATAGGTGGTGTAAGAGCCTGGAATGGCACTGAGGCTTTGAAGACCGATACTGTTCATTCTCATTGAGCCGAGGGATTTTTTTGGAACATGTGGGGTTTTTTTTACGTGTGCCAGTATATCCTTCTCTGTGTGAAGTGAATACTGACACCTGTCCATATCACAGGTGGCTCTTGCTACTCAAAGTGCTTTGCTGGACTGGAATTTATCTCGTTACCCCTCCCAAGTACTAACAGCAAACCATATTATGAATGTTGGGGTTTTATTTTGTGTTCGGGAATGTAAACTGTTAGTGTAGTATGAGGTAACTTTACAGCCTTGACTTGTACTCCTTAATCTAGATAGAATTTTAGATGTGGATTATCTTTTAAATATACAAATGCCATTTTAAAACAAATTCCTGAAGAGTCTCATCAGTGCAACGGGCAGGATTTAGAATGAGCGATGTGTAATGGTTTAGTCTTATCAAATAGCTATGTCTTTCAGAAGCTGTTGTTGCTTCCTCAGGGTTTTGATTTCTGACTGTGTTTTTCCCATACACTTCCCTGTACTGTAGATGCAGTGCTGTAATAAAGTCGTAACGATTCTGACTGCTACCACAGCAAGTTCAGAAGTGTTTAGGAGCAACTCAATTTCCTGGAAAAGAATAGCTCTTTCACTCTTATTAAGCCCTGCACTAACAGCCATGGGTGAATGATCTGCAGAACCGCAAACTGTGATCGTGGAACTGTTCTAATAGCTCAGTTAATGCCCTGAATGAAGAGAGATGGAGTCCACGTTGTGTTTCACAGTACTGTACAGGTGTCTGGAGACTAACGTTACATCTGCAAAACTGGCATCCATGTGAAAGCTGACAACAAAGCAAGATTTATATTTCTAGTCTGAACGTAAGACTGAATTTTTTAAAGTATTTCTGTACAACACTTAGAATTCCACAAACGTTACCTCTCTCTCTTGCAGCTGGCTTCTTCAGTCTCACTTGTTAAGAGTGTCGTAGGTTTACAAGTGATAAGTCTCAGGTGGATTGTTTTATCACAGCTGTGTGCTGTACCACATGTAAAACAACTTGCTGCTTTCTAAGCAAGAGGATTCTAAGAGCCAGCAAAAAAAACCCCTATTGCTAGAGTTCTTCCCTTGGCTTGCTTGGTGCCAGATGTCCCTGAAGTATTTTACCCAGGCCGTTCTAATTCTCCTCAAGACAACTGAATATTGCTATGTTCAATTCTGTTAGCAGGCCCTTCACATTGTTCAGTAAGGGGCATCGTTAAATGAAAGCAGACATGGGGTGGAAAATGAAGTAACACCAAGAGTCTGGAAACACCGGTCTTTACTGTTGATGGAGCACTGGCACGTTTTTAGGAAGCTATGAAAGGGCAGCAGCAGCGTTGTTCCTGTGTCAGTAGCATGAGGATACAGAGTCAAGTGTGTTACGGAAAGGTTGGTGTTAGAAGTGGAAATAACACGATGCCTGTAATCTTTCACATGAACAAACTAGCTTGCTCTTTAATATAACAACTACTCCCAGTCATGTTGTTCTGCTCCTTTATCTGTGAATTTGTATGCTGTTTGACATTCTAAAGGGGATTTTTTTGAAAATGGGAGCTAACTGACAGTGATGATCATGTTCTGTCCCCCTAGCCTGCTGTACCTGTCAGTCTGTCACTTGCCTTCTGCAGCTGACACTAAATTCAGGCAAAAAAAGGTAGNCTGACAGTGATGATCATGTTCTGTCCCCCTAGCCTGCTGTACCTGTCAGTCTGTCACTTGCCTTCTGCAGCTGACACTAAATTCAGGCAAAAAAAGGTAGATTGTGATAGATAGATTAGATTATGATTTTGATAGCAGTAGGCTATCAAAAGAGTGATCAATTTTTATGTATTCCTTTTTAAACACCAATTCTCAGTTTATATTTTATTGATGAGCTTTTGGGATTGCCTTGAGGACAGAGGAACTTAGGAAATGTGGCTGTACTTTGCATCCTGCAAGTTTTCAAATTACATAACAAGGGGATAAAGATATTACAGCACCTATTACTGAAGAACAAAGCCTTTTGCATTCAAAGGAAACGGGGGGGGCAATCACATCTAGAGAAGAGGGGAATGAAGATGTGAGTGCTGTGCTGTTTGTACAAGTAAAGAACCTGATCTTCCAGATCAGTCAGTGGTCACTGAATGAGTGTGTCTTAGTCTGTTTGTGTGTGTTGTAGCATGTGGTGTCATGTGTACACCGTGTGACAGTCAGTGTGCCTGGAGTGAGGTTACCTGGTTAGCTTCTTTCACTTAGAGATGTTTTCAGTAGCTTATTCCATACTCGGATAGAAAGTTGCCATGGTGAATGCATGTGAGCAGGGTTTTTCTGTGGAAACAACCCAGCATTCTGAAAATTAAGAGAAGTATGTTAATTTAAAGGGGTAACAGACTCCACTTTAGGAGCATATCAATGCTTGAGTTGTGGGATTAAGCACTGCAGAGAGGAGGGGAAGAGAGGGTAAGCATTCACAGGAAGCTTACGGCTGTTCCTAGAGAAGCTTCAGCAGATCATAAGCTCTTGAAAAACCGGTTCATGCGTGTTGCTCAGCCAATATTTATTAACTGTTATCTAAATATGTAACACAACCATCTTCTTGTCTGTTGATCCTTGCACATCACCTGACTGCAGTCATCACCTGGACCAAGTAGTTAAGCATAATGCATCCCACAGCAGTAGGTGATGCCTAAGTTTAATCCTAAGTAGTTCTGTGCTTCATCCCCAACCCCAGAAGGCCTGAACAGCAGTCATACTCCTGAAGGGCTGAGGGATCATCCTAAGGGAGAGGTGAGGGACAGAGATTTAAGCTAAAAAGGATGGCATTAGCAAAATTACAAGCGGCCAGAAGTGTGGGGAACAGGAGAGGGCAAGAGGTAGGAAAGTTGTGCATTGGTTGGAAGGAACGCAAGGGTAGTATGAGGCTGAAGAGCAGAAAGAATTTGGACAGAAGAAGTAAGGGACCATGAAGAGCGTTGGCAGCAGGAGCAGAAGATGCTAGAACACAGCACAGCTTCCTTGTGTCAACTAGTTGAACTGTTTGCTTCTGGTTCACCGTTAGAAAAAAGTTCTGGGAGCAATGGAGCAGAAAAGGAAGAATTTTTATTTAAAGAAAATAACCATTTATTTCAGGCCATAAACTTTGTAGAAAAAGACGGTTGCTCGTGTTTGACCAAATATTAAAGAGTCAGAAGGGGGAAGATCCTGGAAAAGTTCCTGACTGACCGGAACTGGATTTGATGGAGGGTTGCAGGACCAGGGTTTTGTGTCCCTTTCTGTTTGTTTATTCTAAGTTAAGGCTTGGTTCATAGACAGCCTCATTATTTCTGCACTCAGAAAGGAGATAAAAATGAAATCATTTGGAGTGGAGCATCTTCATCGCGATGACACGTTTAAATGTCAAAACTGCGCTAGTGCTGTTATTAGCTAAATAAAACCCTCATCCATCTTTTAACTGCGCTCCAGTAGCGTTAGGAGTGCTTTCATAGACGTTTTTCAGTATTTCACAGAAGTCATTATAAACCATTTTACGGTTTTATAATAAAAATGTTGGAAAACTTGCATATGTTTGCATAAACCGCTTGCTAAGATTGTAAAGCATTCAACAGCCATAAAGGCATAGTGAGATTTGGTGGTTGTTCTGTGTCTTCCTTACGAAGCCACAAAGTTTACAAACACAAAACGAGATTAATTTCAGTCCTAGTTTATTGGCTGCTGATACAAATCATGATTAAAATAGGATTCCCTGTTGCTTTGGTTTGATTCGCCTAGAAGGATATGATAAAATGACTGTTTCCAGAAGGAAGAGATTCACTGCACCCTTGCGTGGATATTCCAGAGGCTTCAATGATAAAGGAACAGGATTCTGCCTACCACATATGCAGACCTATGTGGAACCATGTGGAGGCTGGGGTTTTCTTTTAGTTTTAAATGAAATTGTGTTTGAAAAAGTAATTAAACATCATTACGTAGGAAAGTTGTACCGGAATCAGTTCCAGCTGTGGGATTGCTGATACATGTCCTCTGGTATGTGAGGGACTGCCTAATGCAGTCTTCTTGCCCCAGCAGCAGCAAGGCACCTACTTCACCATCTGCTTGATTTTGGAATCTAAGATCTTACAACAGCAGCGTGTTGGGTAGGTACAGAGGGGTGGGGGAAAAGTACTACTCTGATCTCAGGTGAGTGGATCTGTGTGAGGATTCATGATATGTATGCTGGGATTCACAAGCAAGAGCTGTAAAAAGCCCTTCAGTGTACGGTGTCAAGAATGCACTCCCCCAGCCCACCTGTAAAAAACAAATCTAAAGGAATCTGCATTTACTTTGTGAACATTGAGCGATGGGAAATATTTCTGCTCCCTCGTACGCTAATCCTTCGGGCGTTCTGGAGCAGTTAAAGAAGGGATGTTTCCTTTCCTCCAAGTTTTGTTTTCCTTCTACCAAAATTCAGTCCTCTTAATTCCTTACTATTGTTTTATGAAGCTAATGAAGGAGGGCCAAATTACAGTGCTAAATGAACAGGAGAAACTGAGGTGCTGCCAGAAATTTCTTGCATTTGAGACTCTGAATAGTTGGGAGAGAGAGATTTTCATTTGGAGAAGGATGGAGAACAACATGAGGATTTCCTTCTGCAGTCCCATGACACACCTGGAGGCAGGGTACCTGTCATACTGAGGTGACATTATTTTATGCCTAGTTTGGATAGGATTCCTCATCTTCTTTGTTAAGAAGCACAGTGGTAAATGGGTGATCACATGAATGTGAACCATAAGTATGCGTGCTCCCCAAGAAACGAGGTGCAGAAGACGCAAAGGATGTGTGCAAACTTAAGGTTCTGAAATACTTCCTAAACCACAGATGCCCTTAATTCTGCTGTTGTTGTTGTACCTCCAGAAGTGGGTTATCTTATGCATCCCTGATCTCCATTTTATCAGTTACTGCGTGTGCAGTTTTAGCTGATAACGTGGCGAATTTTATGTATGGCTTGGTGTGGTATCGTAGATAACAATCCTGGAATGCCTTTGTTGGAAAGGACCTTTAAAGATTATCTAGTCCAGCTCCTGCAGTGAGCAGGTGTGTCTGCAGGTTGCCTCGAGTCTCATCCAACCTGAACTTGAGTGTCTCTAGGGATGGGGCCTCCACTACCTCCCTGGCAGCCTGTTTGAGTGGTTTACCACCCTTCCTGTGGAATGGGATGATAAGAAGACAGGACACTACAAATAGTCTTTCAGACTATTAGTCTGGAAAAAGGAGGCTAAGGGAAGACCCTTAGTAGTAGGTTGAAGAGGGGTGGATGTGGTGTCCTCTCATGAGTAACAATTGATAGGACAAGAGGAAGTTGTGCCAGGGGAAGATTAGGTTGGACATGAGGAAAGACTTCTTTATTGAAAGGGCCCTCAGAACAGACTGCCCAGAGAGGTGGTTACATCATCATCCTTGGATGTGTTGAAGAGTTGTGAGGATGAGCAGCTTAGAGATGTGATTTAGTGCTGGGCTTGGTAGACTTAGTGGTTGGACTTGATCTTCAAAGTCTTTTCCAGTCTACGTGGTTCTATGATTGATTCTATCATTAATGAGACAACAAAGCAGTATGTACGGTGCTGGAGAGGTCTGTCTGAATAAAGTCAGTGTTGCGTAGTACATGTGATAAAAAACCTACAGTTTAGCGTATTTTTGAAGAAATGTTTGATTTCTGTTGTGGATTTTAATGTATTCTTAATTTTTGGTTACTAAAAGCATAACAGGCAAGCAGTTTCTTAATGTCATCTCTTATTCATCAGGATTAATCTACCAATAACTTCATTGTACCACCCAAGAAAGAAGTGGAAAAAAGTGCAGCAAACTAAGTCTTATTTTACTGCAGATGAAAATTGGGTTTGTGACTTTTTAGGGCTTGTCTGCCAGGAAAATTGACAGCAGCACTGTTGTGTAATAACTGTTTAGCCGCATCTTTGCGGCGCGGCTCCCTGAGGCTTGTATTCCTGAATAGGAACATCATCTTTCTAAAAGTGTAATGTTCTGAATAATGAGCGTACTTTGGAAGTCCCTGAGATGAAGGGAATGGGAGTCACCTTGCTGCCGAGTGAGGAATACATTCTTATTGAGCTGTTTTAATAAACTTGTAGGTATCCTCTTCTTACTGATCTGCTCCTCTTAATGTTACTGCCTCTTCATAGGCAGGTTGATGGAGATAACCAGTGCAGTAGAGGTCGAATGAACCCCTGATTGCATGTTGTCATTTATACTCTAGGTATTTCTTTATTATTATTATTATTTGAATCTATAAAATTACAAATGTACCTTGATCTTAATGTCTGCCAGTATTTGTATGTGAGAATGTATGTATGGCTCTTTGCTTCTCACTAGTTGGCATGCAAAATGAGAGTGTGACTGAACAAGAGGGTGCTGAGCTTGAATGAACAAGGTCATTCATATGTTCCTTTGGAGTAAAAACTTAGGAGAACACTTTCTAAGTGACACAGTAACTTGTATTTTGTTTTAGTTTCATAGTTAAGTGTGTTCTTTATTATGATAACATGCAAAAGGAATGAAAGGGAGGAAAAAACCTCCTGGCAATAGCCATTCCAAGCTTAGAGTCCGCAGCGTCTAGGTGTTGTCCCCAGCCTTTAGCAGGTGTATGTGATTGCTGTCCCACTGAGATAAGTGCGAGGACATAACATGCAAGCTCAGACCTGTCTTGTTTTCTTGCCTCATACCTTTTAGGGTAAACTCTGGTCTAAATTGGCAAGTGTTTCCTGGAAGAAGGCAATATCACTGCACTGTCCTCTGTCTTCTCAGCCAAACCTTCTCTACAGCATTTCACCTGAGCCTGTACTTCTTGAGTACCTGTTTGTGATGTCAGTATCCCATAGGCCATCTAGAAACTTCCCTTACGTCCAGCATTTCAGCTGAAGGCTTTGCAGGCAAGGGCAGGCAGTTCTTCAATACATTTGTGACTGACCAGATCTGGCAGCAGAGATGCAAACTGGTTCTTTGCTGCAGTGGTTACTGCATTAAGGGAATGAGATTTTCAGATTGACAGTGATGAAGCAGTCATCTTTGTGTCTGATCAGAAACAAGGAATAGATAATCCTGATTTATCTGGCACAGACTGATCTATAGAAGGTGCTGTGAGAAGTCAAATAGAGAAGTTCTCTATTTGAAAATACTCCAGTAAGTTGAGGTGGGTGAAAATGAGCATCAACATTTTAGGAGACAAATAATGTGTGAAAAAAGGAATAATCAGGTACACTGTCTTCTCAGAGCAGAGTTAAGACATTGGAAAATTGAGAGAAGCCCATTCTTTGGGGATATGGGTCTTCTGATTGATTGAGAGAAAGTGGCAAGAACTTTTTGCCCCTTGAGGCTTCAAGACTAGGTGTATCCACTCCATCTGAAACTCCTTCCAGGTCAGTATTTAATCTTTAACCAGCAGCTGAAAGTTATACCACGTTATTACTCCTCAGGGTACCTTCCCTGCTCTTTCATAGCTGGGGTTCCTGAACCAGAGGGAACAAAAGCCCCTCTCCCCTTTTTTTTTTTCACATAACTTGTCTGAAAAACATTACACTGTGCAAGGATAAACTTTGCTTCTTGAACCTAAATACAAACTTCATCTGTTTCAAGCAGTTGGAGTTGCTTTCATTCTGGTGCTTACACAGTTGGCAGAACTGAGAACACAGGAACTTTTTAATGTGAGGAGATAATCTGATTCAACATCTCAGCTGTGTGTTTAGCTGTCATATCATCTCAGATGGCCTTTGTGCAACATTCATGCCTGGAGCCTCCCCTGAGATCGGGAGGGTTTGTCAGTGCTTTTCAGCAGCTGTGTTTTCTATGTTCAGTCTTCACTACTTTGCTCTCACAGTCATGACTACTTTTTCAAAGTAGCTTTAATATATAAACCAGGTATTACTAAATATAATTAACTTTTTGCAGTTAGTTGCTAATTAATCCTGTAGCAGAACCTGTTTGCACAGAGCACATCCTAATGACAGCTTATAGTCTGTTAGGTTTATCGTGTCGTAGGTTGTTTAGTCGTACCCATCACTAGAGTACCTTCCATGGTAAAATCAAAATGTGATTATGGAGGAGATTCACATTTTTGAAAAGGCTTTTAACCCCCTGGGTTTCATGCTGGACTTCTACAGCACTGGGGAATTATTCCTAATTGCTTAGTTCTATGTTTAGGGTATGTCTGGTCTAAGCAGAGACACTGAGCTAGAGAGTAAAACACGGATATTCAACAGCAAGCAAGTTAGCAAGAGCAAGCTAGCAGTCCAAATCTGGCCTTCTCTGAGAGGTGTCAGCAAAGACAGAGATGAATGTAAAGAATGGATGGCGGAAGGTGGAAGTTCCATTAACAGCATGGGATAACAGTGTGTGTGTTTAACAACAGGGAAAAAACCCTTTCGTTTTATTCACATCTGCAGAGGAACACACTCAGTAAACCAGAATATTTTCTTTAATCATCTCCAGTCTGAGAAAGTACCTTCTGTGTTGTTGACTCCTGAATATTTCTCTGTTGGTTTATAGGTTATTGTCTTTTACGTTGTACATCAGTGGGATCGCTCTGCTGGAACAAGATGTTGTCTCCTTCAATCCACTGAAGGAAAAGGGTGAGCAGCTTTCTTGTGGCCGGTTTTTCATCTCCTTTAGAAAACAATGTGCCCTGAAAGCAAATATTTTAATGTATTTTAATGTATTTTAACAAAGAGGGAAGCCCATTCTGGATGCTTTTCATGTGCTCAACAGGCTTGCTGCTTTTATATTTCTTTTTAACTTTCTCAGTGAATGTAAGGATCTGTGTTACAAGGCAAGCGCCAGGACTACAATTAAAGAAGAATAAATTAATGATTAGCCATGCTCAATCTGCCAATAGGCCATTTCTCTCTGAAGGACTTCAAAGGAACGTACAGGGGAAAATTAGAAGGAACAATTACTTGTTAACAAGTCTGTTGGGCAGTTTCTTCACAACCTTAAGACAGTTAGTGGTTAGTTTATACCCCGAAGCATAACTATTTATATCTCTTACAAACATCTGTTGCAGCTTGTATATGTTAGAAATGATATTACTGAATTCCAACCGCTTACTTGCACCTTTTGTAAAGGCTACTGGGTGGTCCCTTTGCTCTTAATTACGAAGGGGTACGTAGAGCAAGTGGGCAGTGACGAATATTAAGTGGTCACTTCTGTGTACGCGTTTGAGCTCACCTTTAATCTCTTCTCTTGTACGGTCTCCAATGTTTCTAATTGTGATTGCCCATCTTAATTTGGGTTCTTTTCTCCTCTACATTTTAACTTTGTACTTGTTTCCATTTAAGGCTTTGAATTTTTTCTTCTGGCTTTGTTTTGCAGAACACAATGCTTTAATGAATTCCCTTTCATCGCAGATAATCAATGGGGTTTCTGATTGCAGTTCATGCATCAGCTTCCAGTTTATGTGACCTTAAATATTTCCTTGGATTTTCTTCATGATTTGTTTTCAAAGTAAATAGATTGAGAGTTAACTCTGTGCCTTATGAAGCAGACTGGCTGACTCGCCCAGCCTTGGGTTATTTTTGTTATCTGTAACTCTTTGAGTATAATAAAAATGACGTTTTCCTTCTACTCTTGATTCCTTTTACAAAGAATAATAGGCACTTTTAAAGCTGTGTTGTCCAGAAGTCATATGTTCTTAGGCTCACTTCAGATACCTTAGGCTATGTAGTATGTAGTATAGCTGTGCTGCTTAAAGATGGTCCTGCTGTGAGTTGATAATCACCACTCAAGAGCCAGAAATTACCACACTAATAGGTCAGCCAAGAGCAGGGGTTGTATGGGTGCACAGCATTGTGCTTCAGACAAAGTCAGCTGGCTTACATCATAGCCACCTTTAACAGCGGGTTGAACTAGCCTAGCTGACTGTATGTAAAAAAGGATCAGAAACAGTCCACGTGTTCTGGGAGCTCAGGGGTAGAGCTGTGGAAGTAATTAGCTCTGGCAGGGTGGCAGTGATAAACATGGGAGAGTGGTACTGGCTTCATCTAGCATGGCTGCTTGCAGCATGAACATCTGCTTAGGCCGTGTATCTGCTAACTAGGGCTGGATGCTGTATCCTAAATTAGGTTATAAAAGCTGAATGTGTAAATACTTTTTCAGTTATTTTTCTAAAAGTTTAATGTAGTTTGTTTCATACCACTACTGGGTAATGAGGAGATATTTCTCTTTAGCGAGCCAAACTAATTCCTCAGTTAATTGCCTCAGTTTAAGGATGTGATTAGCTCAATTTGTTCTTCTTGATTTGCAGTAGTTGTCTTCACTAAATCTCATCAGTTGCTATCTTGCCTAGTAGCTTAATCTTTGTCTACTGTAATTATGAGGCAGAGGGGAAAGTCTTCATGGGAAATAGAGGATCTGTCCATATGGAATTCTTTCCAGCCATTCCCCTGGGATTGACAGAACAGGGCAGAAGTCCTTGAACAAATTTATCCACCTAGCTCAAAGCTGTGCACCTCCTTCTTATTTTAGTGTGGCCTGAGGAACTTCCAGTTGTGGACTGTCTTCCCCATGTGGAAGGAGGGGTTGATCCAGCTTACCCAGTTCTCTAGGAATTCCTTCCATGTCCTATCATCTTCACCAGATAAATGGGTTATCTTTAATGCTTTCCTCCCCATATTGTTCTTTGTGTCACTAGTAAGGTTTCAAGGAATCATAGGAACTTCATGGATGGAAAGGACCACCAAGTGCAGCGCTCATCTCAACACTTCCCTAGACCATGGCCTCAAGTGCTCTATTGTTTTTTAAACATCTCCAGGGATGGCCACTCCACCACCTCCCTGGGCAGCCTGAGTGCCCAGCCACTCTAAGTAAAGGACTCCTTCCTAATGTCCAATCTAAACCTCCCCTGATGCAGCTTGAGGCCATTTCCCCTCATCCCATCATCAGTAACCTGGGAGAAGAGACCAGCACCAGCCTTGCTACAGCCTCCTTTTAGGTAGTTGTAGAGAGCAATAAGTTCTTGTCTTCTATAGACTAAACAACCTTTTCTTCCTTCTCTTAAGGCATTGATTTAATTTCTGACTGACAGCAAAGCACAGACCAAGCTACTCTTAAAATACAGGGGCGAGAGCTGAAAAGAGCAACGAAGAGAGTAAACACTATGCAATGATTGTTTCAGCAGCTGAAGAAGTTCCTCACAAAACACTGTAAAGAAACTGACTGTGGAAGAGAGATGAAGTTCTTAGTAAGAGATGAGGATATAAGAGAGGTCAAGGAACTGTTGAAGTTAAGAGTTAGCAAAGATGTGAGAGGATGAGCAGTTCCCTCAGCTGTCAGTCAGAAACTAAATCAATGCCTCACGAGGAGGAAGAGGAGCAGCATTTTGTGTATGCCATTGACTCTGAATCCAGAAAGACACTGGTGCTCTGGCTGTAAGCTGCCGTTTTAAAGACACGTTACATGCTTAAACACAAGGGAAATGCTAGGGTCTTTGAGTATTTTGGAATATTTAGTTACTTGCTGTGCTGATTTAACATTAATGAACTCATAATTATAAAAACTTAAAATCTATCAGCAAATAAATGTATGTCATTCCCTTTTTTAATTATCATTTGGTAGAGAAATCATTAGGATTTTTGAAGTTTCAGTACCCTTTAGCTAGTGTTACACAAGTAATTTAAGAGAGTAAGGGCAGTATAGGGTCTGACATCTGGGCAAGAACAGTGTAGGCTGGGGACTGACCTGCTGGAGAGCAGCGTAGGAAAAAGGGACCTGGGGGGTCCTGGTGGCCAGCAGAATGGCTGGGAGCCAGCAACATGCTCTTGTGGACAAGCAGGCCAGTAGCATCCTGGAGTGGTTAGTAGACTGAGAGAGGTTCTTCCCCACCTCTACTCTGCCCTGCTGAGATCACATCTGGAATCTTGTGTCCAGTTCAGGGCCCCTCAGTTCGAGAGGGACACAGCTGCTTGAGAGTCCAGCACAGAGACACAAAATGATGAAGGGAGTGGAGCATCTCTCTGATGAGGAAAGGCTGAGGGAGCTGGGGCTCTCTAGCTTGGAAAAACGGAGCCTGAGGGGTGACCTCAGTAATGTTTACAAATGTGAAAAGGGCAGGTGTCAGGAGGAAGGAGCCAGGCTCTGCCCAGTGGCACCCAATGATGGGACAAGGGGCACTGTGTTTCAGCTGGAAAAAAGCCTTTTCTGGTAATATTTAATGGTAATAACTTAATGAATCACTTAATTTCAGGTGTAATGGCTGCTAATTTGACAAGAAAATGAAACGCCGAGTAGTAATTTGATGGATAAACTCTATCAGTGGGTTGTGCTGTGCTGTATGTTTCATCTTACTGGTTTTAATCAGTGGAAGTCTAATGTTAAAAATAATGTTTAACTCACCTGGGCACCAAACTGCAGCTAGCACTTCCAGAGAGTAGTGTACTTCATTTTACTTGCTCTATAAAACTATGACAGTTATTTGTCAAGTTATCAAGAGTCTATGAAAATGAGAGCTCTGAATTCCTAGCTCACCGTGCAGCTCTATAACCAGTTGTTTAAAAGCTGATAGATAATTTTCTATTCTTTATTGAGATTTAAATGAATTGGATGTTAGATTCCTGATACTGGAATTGGTTTGTGAGTATTGGTTTCTAAAAGTAGTTTCAGCTGTAGACGTGGGATTCATACTCCTCAATAAATATATATATATACCTTTATACCTTTTGCCTTTGGGTCATTGGAGATGACTATTACTTCACTTACAGTAACGTTCAGTGCATTAGTCCTTTCAAAACACAGGAACAGAGATCATTTCCACTGTGGAGTAAGTTACACAGTGCAGAAAGAAATGCTGAAGTTTACTTCAAGTTTGTGAATGTAAAGAACTTCAGCCTCTTAACCGCTTTACTTTAAAGTATAAAATGATGCAAGGAGCTGTTTTTCACGGATGGAACCTGCTGCGTTTGGGTTTTGGGGGTTTTTCTGGACAGCATGCACTTGGCTGTCATTGCCAATAAACTCCCTGATTTTTTTGCATGTAGGTGTGCATGATCATTTCCTTCTCCCCTTTGTTCAGAGCTGGGTTCTGAGTGATCCCTTTTGTAACCGACTGGTTTCTTTTCCCCTTCAGGAATACTTGTGCATACTTATGATGATTTGACATAACTAATGTTCCATTAACCATGATGGCAACACAGACATTAAGTATAGACAACTATCAAGATGGACAACAGGTAAGAGTGGTTTTCTTTCTCTGTGAACTCCAATTACAGTTATCAAGAGGAAAAAGTTGGTGACTTTTTCCCAAGTACCTGCTTCAGCTTTGTTGAAGCGTTCCTTCTGATGGATGCAACAGGCTCTTTCAAGCGATCATCTGCTATTCTTTAATACTGGAGTGCTTCATAAGGGCTTAGTTACTTCTTGCATGGCTTTTCAGTTGTCTTCTGAATGTACTGTTCACGATTTACACGCTCTGATATCACTGTTTTTAGAGAAGTCATATGGCCACCCCTAATAACGAGTGTATGATGTGTGTGCCCTTCTTACGTGACTGTACTTACAATTAATAGAGGCCATTTCTGCAGTCACAGACTTGCTGGTCTTGAGCAAGTGAAGGATAAACGTAGTTATCTAGAATTCTATGCTAATTTGACTAGATTTAAATCGATGCAATTATGCTGCAGGATGAAAACTGCCAAAATGCTGAAATAAACTTTAACAGGGTTATTGATTAGAATTTCTAATTAGAAAGCTGTTCTGCGGGCTTCCGGTTTATTACTGCTATTAATGAGCAGCCAGAATAATGAAGCATACTCATGGTATTTCTTTTTCTGTACAACAGGGTGTGTATTGCTATAATTTGAACTGCTAAATGTTAGCTGGAGACAAGTCCTTCTGAGAACTGTACTCAGAAACCCCATGTTTATGTTACTCTGTCAGCCCTAAGCAGCAAATACAAGTGCTTCTGTCAGCAGATGGCAACAGTGGTGAGCAGTCAGAAGAAAACCAGCAACTTTTTCCATCTCTTATAAATTTTTTTATCTGAGTTCAGTCTGTGATTATTGACTTTTGCTGTTGTTTGCCTCTATTGCAATTCAGATTTCTCTTTCCTCTCACCTACCTTACCTCCTGTACTTTATTCCATCACCAAATCCCTGCTGTTCTGTGACGTGTCAGTGAAAGGAAGACGTCTTTTTGTGAACAGTGGGTTGGGAGAGAGCGTTTTCTTTCTATTTGTTCTGTATTTTAAGTTCTTAGTGACCAAGATAGAGGTAATTTGGGTGCCTACTGCTTAAGGTAGTCTGGAAGTGGCTCACAGAAAATAGCTTGCAGTTCTAAGTGAGCTATTTCTTCGTCCTAATGAGAGAGAACCCTAAATGAGCATGCTTTCTACCCTCAAACGCTGCAGATGTATGGCTCAACATTTATAATCACTTTAATTTTGCTCCTCCTTCTTGTCATTAGCCAAGTCCATTAGCTGCATCTTCTTTATAACCATTCTGTCTTAATGCATCTGCGCTTGCTGAGGACGTTCTTTTGCAAGGCAGGCTGTGCTGGACACAATCCGTGGGCATTTATTTTCTGTTTCTGATTTTGCTAGGAGGTGGATTGGCCCTGGCAGGTAACAAAGCACAAACCTTTGGGTTCTCCCAGGCTGCTTGTTGTGAATCATAGAAGTTCCCTTTGCTTGTGTGGCATAGAGATAGATTAAACTGTGTCAGAGCCAGGTTCTCTAGTAGTTTCTGGAGGCCAGGTCTCCCTTTGGAAGAGTCTTGTGAGTGACATGGTAGGAAAAGAGGAAAGAGAGGATTGCATTGCACTTCCTCTCTACGGGTTCACTTAGGGCTGCCTGCTAATGCCTACAGCAGTGCCTGTCTTCTACTCAAGATAAAACTTCTAGGGTTTAAGTAGGGAAACAGTAGTGATTTCTTGTCTTTGTACTAGTGTTTCTAGTGCTCACAGCTGAGGAAACGAGTTTGAGTTGAAGGGCAGAAAGCAACTTTCAGAGGTCAGGTTCCTTGAAGACCTTTTAGTATGAGAGATGCTTAGCTAGAGGTGATGGGAAAACCACTCTGAACACGCCTCAGAGACATTAGCAGAGCACAGTTGCAGTTTAGGTGGTGCTCAGCAGAAGCTGTGGCTCTGTATCGTTTTCCAGTGATGGCAGGTTGCATAACTGGGTCTTAAATAGAGTTGTAGAAGCAGCTACTGCTGTTCTCTCCAGCAGTTTGATGCTCCTGAAAGAATTTAGCATTGCATATAGCATTGTGATTTGTAAATGTGAGTGGTAACGCTCAGGGGAGGTTATGCTCCTAATACACTGACTCTTTCAGCTGGTTGTAGGAAGATAAGTATTTCAGCAGTCAAGAGAACTTGAGGATCTCATTTTTTCAGTATCTTATTATAAGGTCTAGGAAGAAATAAGAGCAAACCGAGGAGCAGAAGATGTCCTTTGCTGTTGTTTTCAAAGCCTAAAGGCATTTTATGCAGACATCCGCAGAAGTTTTTCCGAACAAAACAATTCCCAGTGTTTTGCTAGCCTGCTCCAAAGCCACTGAGGAGATAAAATGCTTTACTAAGTCCCGTTTTAAAGTGGAGCGCTGAAACTTGAAGTGACCTTTATACTACCCATCAAAAAGTGTCAGGGATTAAAAGAGGGGTTTTGTTGTTCCTGTGGCTTTTTGTGTGACTGCCAAGTCATACCAACCTTCTGGCAATTTAGTAGCCTTTTGCTTGCTATTTCCTTAGAAAACAGTTCACTTATTTTACGTCAAGCGTACAGATTTACTTATAGCCTATTCTCTTCCTACAGATGCAAGTAGTAACAGAATTAAAAACTGAACAAGATCCCAGCTGCTCTGAAACTGATGCAGAAGGGGTGAGTCCTGCCCCCATAGAATCTCAGACTCCAATGGATGCAGACAAGCAGGCCATTTACAGGTAGTAATGGACTCAGGTTCTGTCTTTTTGGAGGGTAAAGAACTGAGGATTTTTGTTTGGGTTTGGGTTTTTTTAATCAGTAATAAGTAGCTTGATACCAGATGATCTTTTGGGTGTCTCAGGAGTTTGTAGAGAAAGAACGAGATGAAGTTATCGTTGCTGTCAGTCTGCAGCCCAGAAAAAAACTTCCCTTATTGTGGGTTTCTTCGATTTCAGCACAGTTTTAAAGAGTGCTCTAAAGACGGCTGCCTTGAAAGCACGAATGAAGTTGAGCAAGCTCCTCAGACTGTTGAACCGTGGTTACTCTTACACTGTAGTTTCTATCTTTAATGTGGGATCTAATTTTTGTTGCAATTGGGTCGATCTTTACTCCATTTCCTTTAGGGATGGCAACCTGTTGCCCAGTAATTAGCTCAAACTCAAATCTTTGTGTATAAACACGATAACTTGAGATTTTCCACTGTTTGGTGCTGTGATAAGCAGTATGCTTGTAAAGAAATATTACCAGTTTACAGATTAAAAAAACAATAGCAAAAACCAGATTAAAAACTTGAACCAGGAGGATGTACCCACTGGTAGCACAAGTCTGTGAATAAAAATCGTCTCCTGCTCTGAGCGTGATTTCACAGGAGGTCTTTGAGTACAGCCTGAATACTATTCTCCCTTGCATTTGTTTGTGATGTATAAACAAGGTCTCCATTGAAGAACAAATTCAAACTTCTATTCGTAATTCGGTCTGCGTTGTTCCTGTTTGTAAATCCCAATCAATCCTTGTCTGTAGGGCACTACACTGATGCGTCTCTTCAGTCAGTTACATTGACTGAAATGGTGTATGTCATGGGGTTGTAGCTGGTGATTGTTCTCTTGATTTAAATATGTACATGTTCCTGCTTTGCTTGCTTCTGGAGTGTGTGAGAAATCAAATGCATGCTTTTGTTGTATTTTGCAGTAGCCAGTAGGGGTATATGCAGTCTTTCACAAGATGTTTCTGTGCTCTTACATGAGCTAGGTGTCTTACTTTGCACTGAAGTGGAAATGCTTGCTCATGTATTTTAACTTTTATTCTAGGCACCCACTATTTCCTCTGTTAGCACTGTTATTTGAAAAATGTGAACAGTCTACACAAGGCTCAGAAGGCACAACTTCTGCTAGTTTTGATGTGGATATTGAAAACTTTGTAAGGAAGCAGGAGAAGGAAGGAAAACCCTTTTTCTGTGAAGATCCAGAAACTGATAATTTGGTAAGCACAAGCTCTTTCTTGTATTTCTGAAACAATCATCTCCTTTGCATTGTCTTCCTAATTTCTGATCTTAGGTGGTGCATATAGTTTCTCCTCATGTTTTTCTTCCTAGAACAGATTCCTCTTTATGTTAATTCCAAGAAACATTTAGAAATCTTTCTTTCTAACCCCTTCTTTCCCCTCTTACCTCTAAACTGGAATAGTTGCTTCACAGTTGTATCCCATTCTAAAGCAGCTGAGATCAGTGTACTAGAGACAAACAGAAACATGTGCCATAGCCAGGCTGACTCTGCAAACCCATTTGAGAGTATTTTATCCACTAACCACTAAATAACCAAGTATCCAATAACCAAAATAACCAATTTTATCGATGCAGACTCTGTTTAAGTTTTTTCCAACTGTTTTTTTGGGTTGCCTTTGTAATCAAGGTTCATTAGTTAATGTCTCCCCGTGGAACTCTAGAGAGCACCTCGCTTGGCACGCTGTTTTCTGAATTGTCTACCTGCCTCTGTCACTTTAGAATTGACACTCTGTTTTATCATAGTCATGTTAGAACGATAGAGGTTTAGGTTTTGAAAACCTGTTGCTTTAAGAGGAATAAACCTAGTCCTACTCAGGAGAAAGACTACTTAGAAGTTTTCAAAAGGCAAACGTGCGTTCTAGGGGCCAACCATCTGAAAAGAGGTTTTGTGGAAAAGATCCCGATAATTCCAATGGATGCCAAGGGAAATACGAGACAGCAGAGCATCCTTACTGCAAATAAAACCCCAACACACTCGTGTGGTGTGAGGAAGAACATTGTCATCAGGTCAAGAGACGTGAACCTGTCCCTGTGCTTGGCAAATCTGGACTGATAGGAGCAGTTCTGGGCTCCCCGCTAGTAGACAGAGACATACTAGAGCGAGCCCAACAAAGGACCAGAAAGATGATTAGGGGACTGAAGTGTCTTGAAGAGAGGCTTAGTGAGCTGGGACTGTTCAGCTGGCAGCAGTGAAGGCTTCGGAGCATATTATCAGTGCTCCAAAATACCTCATTGGAGAATGAAGACAGGCTCCAGTGCTCTTCAGTGGTGCCCAGAGAAGGGGCATGGGGAAATGCACATAAATTTGAAGCACAGGAAGTTCTATCAAAGCACAAGAAAAGTAATTTTTACTGTTAAGGTGATTGAGTACTGGAGCAGGTTACCCAGAGAGGTTATGGAGTCTCCTTGGACCTTGTGGCCCTGAGCAACTTGCCATAATTGACCTGGCTTTGAGCAGGAAGGTGGGATTAAAGAATCTCCAGGAGTCCTTTCTGACTACAACTATTCTGTGGTTTCTGTGAGCCTTCAAAGATCGTTTTCCCAAAGATCCTGAATGCCTCGGCCTGCATCACAAGCTTTTGGTGGTTGTATACATTCTCAGATCTAACTTACCTCAGTTGTGGATGGGTTTGTTGTGCTCACATAGTCCTTCCTGCTGATTGAACTCTCTGTGGGTTTAGTGGCAATAACAGGTTACCCGGTTTCTGTATTCACCTTTGTTGAAAGGCTGCACAAATCTGGCTGATGTTGCCTGAGATGGAGGAGGAAGCATTTATGCCTTGTACCCCATGGCAGCTGAGGTCAGTTCTATCTTAAACTGGAACCGCATTGCAAAATCAAAATCCCTGGCGTGGAACCCCTGTCCTGCAGTCGTATTGTTAGCTGTGACTTTCTATTACCAGACACCGAATGAAATTTGAGTGCGACTCGTCCTGTGCATGTCCTGAAGGCTGGGGACTCTGAACAGCTGACATTTGGACAGGCTGTTCATTTTGTCAGGGCAGTGAGCACAGGAGTTTCTGTCAAGCTGTGAAACAGTTGAGATGATTTTCAGTCTCGTTCTCATCCTGAAATATTGGTGCTTGCACAGAGTTTGCTGTAGCTGGGTGGATTTTTCTGCCTTGTGATGCAGAAATATACACATTTTTCTATAGATTATTTTCTTTGTAGTGAGTATTTCTAATACTGTGCACATTTGTTGTGTTCCTGATGGCTCCTCCGTTTTAATTCCATTGTTAAATCAATGCTTCAAGTGAAAGAAGATAGCAAAGACTGCTAATTAGAATGAGCCAGTAGGATCTGATCCCAGCAGAGAATGTGATTACTGTGAGTGTGTTGCAGGAAAATGTGAAGTATAGCTGTAAGATCTGTTGACGTGAAACTGAGGAGTATCAGTGCTAGCTCCTGAGGAGTACCAGTGCTAGCTCCTGAGGAGTACCAGTGCTAGCCCCTGAGGAGTATCAGTGCTAGCTCCTGAGGAGTATCAGTGCTAGCTCCTGGACAGATTTTTACCAGCTTGCTTTGAGATCTGGGAAGTCTTGACACCCTGGGCATGTCTTGCTTATAATGCAGCATCACCTTTCAGTCAGCAGAGGGAATTGTCTTTGGACTGAAAGTCTCCTAGGAGTTCAGCTCCATCCCTAATAAATGCAGACAGAAAGTGTCTTCCTCTCTTTTGTAGTTGTTAATGTAGCTCTGGTAGATATGCATGGCACAGCATATTACTGGAGCCAGGATTATCCGCTTGCTTGTCTTCTGCAGGGAGGTTTTGGGTTTCAACAGTTTTGTTCTTTTATTCTGGCTCTTGGTCACTGTGCTGTCCATGTATCCATTCATCTTCTCTACATTTGATATGAAGTGCTGAATTGCCTGCAAGGAGAGCTGCAGACCTTCTCTTTTCACATCCTGCTCCCTGTGGGAAGGAAGTAGAAGCTGCAGGTTGTGCTCATGTTTTACTTATTAGACTGGTAGTGCGTTTTCTTCAGCAGAGCTCTTAACTTCATTCTTTTGTGATAGTTACTTTGCATCTGCCTTAATCCTTGTGCAGGCATCAGTACCAGAAGAGTTGTTTGCTGTTAAGAGTCAGATCTTGGTGGTATGTCCTGAAACACCTCCAGGGATGGGGATTCCACTGCTGCCCTGGGCAGTCCATTCCAGTGCCTGATCACCCTTTCTGTAGGAAGGACTTCCTAACATCCACCTGACCCTCCCCTGGTAGCTTCAGGCTCTGCCTTCTCGTCCTATCACTAATTGCCTGGGAGAAGAGCTGGACCCCCACGTGTCTACAACTTCCCTTCAGGTAGAGTGATCAGGTCACCCCTGAGTCTCCTCCAGGCTAAACACCCCCAGCTCCCTCAGCCTCTCCTCATCAGACTTTCCCTCTAGTTCATTCCCCAGCCTCTTCGCTTTCCTCTGGACCTACTCCAGCACTTCACTCTCTTTCTTGAAGTGAGGGGCCCAGAACTGCCCCCAGTACTCAAGGGGAGGCCTTCCCAGTGCCCAGGACAGGAGGAGAATGACATCCCTAGTCCTGCTGGCCACACTATTCCTGATACAAGCCAGTTTAGTTTAGTTTCAAGTAAGAGGTGGACTCATGCCAACAAATGTAAGCCTGGTCCGGCCGTGCTGCAGGAGCCCCGTTGCCATATGGCCACAATTAGTGAGTTGTAAATGAGTAAATAAGTCCTGGTGACAGGCATGGCATATTTACTAAGTTTTGTTTGCCTTCCTAACCACAGTAGCAGAGCTCGCTGTGAAAGTAGCGTGACTGTGTGTGGCTCTGCAGAAAGCTGGGGAGTGTTACTAATTCCTGGTTTATGGTTCATTTGGATTTTCACTCTGCTTTCAGTTCAAGTATCAACCATCTACTTGTAACTACATCTCAGCTGAAGAAATAACCTTTCTTTTTCCTCCAAACAGTTGCTGATGAATAAATAACACAGAACCAGATAATGGTTTAAGGAAAAGAAAGCAGAATATCTTTACACATCAACGGCCCTTGTTTTGGGCTAAAATCTAGTTAGATTTGCAGGATTTAACCTGGTTGTGCTTAAAGCTACTTAAACACAGATTAAACTGCAGCTGTTGCTGAGGGCAGTTCTAGGACTCTGCTGTTTTATGTACCCCAGTGCTGGGCCACTGCACTTACTTACAATTTCAAAGGCTTTTGGTGCCATAGGTCCTAAGAGTTGCCAGATTTTCGTTTGGATCGACTATAGAGGTCCAGTTTTCTGCAGCCATGCTTTTAAAGGCTGTTGTGGTTTGGGTTTTTTTCCTTTTCAGCCCTGGGAAGGATTGAGTTTTCCTTTTTTGCTATCAGTTCTTTCCTCTCGTTTCATCATACAGCTTTCTGCACTGGGTGGGTGTCATACAGCTGCAGTACCTTTACTGAAAATCGAGGGATAGGTTCTGTCACAGCGAAACCTAAAGCTGTCAGGGTGGAGAGAGGAGGACACACACGAGTGTCCCTGCCTGGATCTCCTTCAAGTGCCTTGAACAAACACAGCTTCAGCTCGCAGTTGGCATCTTTACCTAGAAGTAATAAATAGATTACTTAGTAAGGTATCGTTCCTGGCCGTTGGATTCAGGGGTGTAAATGACCCTTCACAGAACACAGATTTTTCCAGAAGATGCCAGAATTCAAGCTCTCTGTTGTGTTTCTAAATTACAATTTATTCAACTTCCTAAGACTCTGTGACTATAAAACTGAAGGGCATTTTTCTTGGAGATCTGGTATATCAAGCACGTGTTTGGAAAGGCATGCTGTATAAAACATAATCACTTTGCTGTTGTGTTGTGTATGTATTCCACTGTCCTGGATTTCCTACTGCTTCATGAAAATGTAGACCATCTGGATTTAGTTTGAGCTTTTGATCTTCTGCCATGACCCTTAAAATCACCTAAGCTATTTTTATGCAGTATGTAATACCATCAGCTATCCAAGCTTACGAGTCTTTTTCCTCCAGTAAGCATAATATTCTCATCACGTAGGTACCAGTTTTGTTTAAACACGGGCTTGTGATTTGGTTTAGTGCTTCGTGTTGGATGGTTTATATTTCAGAAGCAGCCTCCTCACCTAGAAAGCCTTGTGCTTTATCCCAGAGTCGTTAATCTTTGACATACAATTGCAGAGGAACTTCAAAGCTCTAGGACTGAAGCACTGCTTGATTAAGCTTTGTTGAACAGTGTGGCAGACTTCAGAACCTCTTTTATTCTAATTGTATGTAAATAAAAGCCATTGTGGGTTTGTCACGGGCAGATAGCAGGACGTTTCCTGTACCTTTCACCCTGCTCAGCAGTCTGCGTGGCAAAGCCTCACAAGGGTCTTGTCGGTGTTATCTCAAACACATCTATACAGTTGAGTTTTCTTGGGTCAGGGGGTGACGTGGTATAGAAGCTGTTATTTCTGACACATATATATGCTGGGGATAAAGATCACATGGACGTGTAAGTTCACTCTGTGTACACAACCTTAGCTATGCTCTGCCTTTCTAATGTGTCACATGTGATGAAGGCAAAGACAACAATGATAGCGTTGTTTTATTTTCCTTGTGTGGTAGTTTACTTACACAGTGGAAAGATACTGATTTATTTAACGTAAACACGGTCCTTTCACATTTCTGTGATGGTTGGAACTGTAATCAGCACTTGGCAATTAGTAACTCTGCATGAATCAGATGGTCTTTGTTACTGGCAAGTACTGTTTGCTTAAACTCCGCATTAAATAATTTTTAAATTAACAGTTCTTTCACTTCTAATGGTTTTTTCCAATCCTCTCCCTAGATGGTAAAAGCAATCCAAGTTTTACGTATCCATCTGCTTGAGTTAGAGAAGGTTAATGAACTCTGCAAGGATTTCTGTAGTCGCTACATCGCCTGCCTGAAGACAAAAATGAACAGCGAGACTCTCCTAAGTGGAGAGCCTGGAAGTCCTTACTCACCTGTGCAATCTCAGGTATGTTTCAAACACAGTTAAGTGTACTTTTGCCTAGATTTCCCTATGAAGTTATAGCTACGCATCCGTAGCTATTAGTTTTCAGAGTTCCTGCAGTTTCTTCCACTTTCTCAGAGCAGAAAGAGCTGTGTTTATTAGTTTTCTTCTGACGGACGGGTTTGAAATGTGCGAAACCAGAGAGTCACTTCTGTTGTCTGCTTTCCTGTTGTGATTTCCCCTTTGTTCAGCAAATGGAGATCCTCAGAGTAACCTGAATGTGCTGTTTTGCTGGGAGGAGACTAGGCAGCAGAATAAACAAAGGAGAAGGAAAAAAAACCTCCTTTATTAAGAACAACTGCTTTTGCAGCCCACATCATTCAGCTATTGACAGTAACTGATGCTTTTTGTATTCTGCAACAAATAGGTGGTGTCTGATGGATGATAAGGGAGATTTAGGTCGTTGTACGTCACACAGGCTAACTGCATAGCATGAGTAGTACCCCTGTCTGTACCTGCAGAGCTCAGTACGTACCTTGTTAACAGGCACTAACCAGTTGTTCTTTGTAACTTGATAACAGTTAATTAACCACAGTTAGTTTATCTGGACTCCTCCCTTAGGTTCATACATATTAAGGAATGTAGAAAACTCTACATACCAAGGTTGAGTACATGCTGTCCAGAGCAGAATGAAACACACTGGGCATCTTTAACCCTTAAATCCTTTATTAAGGAAATAACTGCAGTGGTAAAGCTCTGGTGGTTGTAATGACAACGTCAGAGGCCCGTTTTGTCTGTCCTTTTCCCCTTGTGCCTTTGGTTCTCTTAGTATGTATGTTCCAAGAGTCATTTCTTCCCTAAGATTTTTCAGGGTAGTTCTCTGTCTTTTCTAACAGTTGCTTTCATGAGGGTTTTCAAAGGTAATGGTTGGTGATAATGAGAAAGTTAATGTAGGTAATGATGAACCTCTAATGATGCCTCTTTCTCTTTGAAGTTAATCCTGTGATTAGACTCCAAATGTACTTTTAAAGCCCAAATTACAGAAGCATGCTTTATCTCCTTAAAACAAAAGTCCTTAAAAAAAAACACAAGCAACTAATTGTTTTATTTTTCTAGCAAATTCCAAGTGCCATTGCAGGCACACTCAGTCCCCAAGGGATTATGGTGCCAGCATCAGCATTGCAGCAGGGAAACGTCACTATGGCAACAGTAGCAGGTATGACACGGTGGAGAAAAACCGGCACTTTGCACTTCATTGTTCTTTTGGAGTTGTTAGAGAAAATAAACAAATGCTGTTTGAACTGTAACACCCCAGTGGTTGTTAAAACACAGTCCAGCACCTCACTGGTCTCAATGGGGACTGCATTTCTAAGCGTAGTAAGTATGCATGGGAGTGGAGGTTACATGTCTATGACATCAAGATATCTTTACGTGCAAGATGACTTCTGTTAGGAGGTTTCACAGACTGGGGTGTTCTACTTCTTTTTCCCCCTTTAAAGAAAAATTCTGCCAGGTAAAAAACAAGTATTGTTTTATTAAATATAATAAACATAAATAAAATACTTCACTTGATAGCCGTCCTGTGCCCTAAGTTTGGACCCACAACTACCGCTTGGTGAAATCCTTTATGTCCAAGTTGTTCACTATTATATGGAGTTGCCACTCTGTATTTTTTGTCTTGCTTCAAAGCAAGGTTTCAAAACAAACAGAGAAAAAAGCTGCCCGACTACAAAGGCAGCAGAGCAATTCAGCCTGCTCCTGCAGGACAGACTTGCAAAGAGGTTGTCCTGAGATGCAGCATACCCTTTGTGGCTATGGCGTGCACTTCCCCCTGTGCATTCACCAAGATTTTATCACCTTGGTTGACCCAGACATCTAGTGTCACCCACTGACTGTTGTAATCACTCAACACACAGATGTGTTTTCAGCAGTGTGACCCTTGCTGGCTGGAGAGTTAGCTCAGTTCAAGCAAAGTCATAAACTGCACTGTAGCTGGAATTTTTACTTAAACAGAGATCACATTTCCCTGTTTTTTAGTCATCAGAAATCACATTTTGTAGGTATTTTTGTGGGTGGAAAAGATTATAATGCAGCAAGGAGCATACGTTCTATACTGAAAAGAGTAGTTGATGTAATTAAAACTGTTGTATTGCCTGCAGTGCTAACGTGTTTGTGTATTTAACTGAAAAATAATACCCCAAGGGCTTTGACTCACCTGTACTCTTTGCTGCTGCTTGTTTGAAGGCGGTACGGTGTATCAGCCAGTCACTGTGGTCACTCCACAAGGTCAGGTAGTGACACAAGCGCTGTCACCTGGGACTATTCGGATCCAGAACTCTCAGGTAAGCTCAGTTGCATTCTCAAATAACATTTTAAGGGTTTTGGTTAAAATTGTGCATGCTGTCGTAACGAGCCTTTTGTATGCACAGGTAGTAAGTGATGTCAAATGAATGCAAGCCCTGCTGTAAGGCTTACAAGCTGCATAGCTGGACGTAAGGTCCCAGACAGATCTCCCTTGCCATGACAGGTCATTATAGTTCCTATATGTTAAATATCAGGGCAGAAAAGTGTACATACATGGATTTAAAACCAACCAACACCCCAACTCAACAAACAAAAGAACCCACCTCACCAGAACCCAACCCCCTCTGGATTAAATCGATGCTTTTTCAATTACTCTAACTTTTCTGACCATTGCACTAGGTGCATAGCTGTATGGATTCACTGTGGTGCTGCATGGTGTCACTGCTGTTGACAGAAATCTGACTTAATACTGTGATGGCAACCACTAGTGCTGTGAACCTGTGTATTTCAGGTGAAAACCATTCTGCCATGAGGCCTTCAAGCGTGAGATAACGGGAGACCCTCACGTTGGGCTCACTGTATTACACCCTAGAAGATAAGGCTCAGCTGTCAGTTTTGGGGAGGCTCTAAAGAACGGAATCTGGGAGAGCTCAACCAAACAAATAAAGAAAAGCAAACACAACAACTAGACCATCTTTGGTTATGAAAAACGAGTTTTCTCTTGAAGCAGGAAGTGATAGATTAAATCTTCCAGGAATCCAGAGTCAAGGTTAACAATGTAAATGAAGAGCATAAAATCCATTAGTAGTCATTGACTCAGTCTTCCCTTCTTCCTTCTGATCTTCCAGCTCAAAAAGTATGCTTAGAGTGTTCTCATCTTCCCTTTATTGCCAGTAGTATGTATGTACTTGCCCCTATTTTTGCATATAACATATGCAGTTGTGTCCTCAGATACCTTTCAGAAAGAAAAGTGTGAAGTTATGCTTCTAGACTGAAGTGGTTTTGGAGAAAATTCTTTTCATACTCCTGCTGGAAAGAGTTAAATACTGAGTAGAAAATAATACCTCTAGCCTGTAATCAAAAGAAGGCCTTGACCTATGTGTATCTGTGCCTACACAGGATGTTGGTAGGAATCTTTGCATAGGTTTGCATCTATTGCACCTGTATTCCCTGCTGCCTATAAGAAATCCTTTCTCAGATTCTTCTTCAGTGTTTCAGGGTGCTGTGGAGGTAGGGGAAAATAGAGGGTAAGACCTGTTGGAAGTTCATTACAAACCCTTCACATACAAGCAGATTATTTAGAATGTAAGACATTCTTTTGGAAATAATAGTAAAGTATGCTGCAAATAGGTATTCACCTGCCCAGCTCCTCAACAACTTGTTCTCTAAACCCCTCACGAGCTTGGTAGCTCTGCTCTGGACCCATTCCAGCATCTCCATGCCTTTCCTATAATGAGGGACCCAGAACTGAGCACAGTACTGGAGATGAGGCCTCACAAGGGCTGAGTCCAAGGGCATGAGAACTTCCCTTCTCCTGCTGACCATGCTATTCCTGATCCAGGATCCTGCTGGTCTTCTTGGCCACCTGGGCACACTGCTGGCTGTCTACCAGCACCCCCAGGTCCTTTCCTGCTGGGCAGCATTTGGGCCACTCATCCCTCAACCTGTAGCAGTGCCTGGGGTTGTTGTGACCCAAATGCAGGATCTGGGACTTGGCCACCTTGTCCTTCCTACAATTGGCCTCCGGTCCATCGATCCAACCTGTCCCAGTCCCTCTGCAGGGCCTTCCTGCTCCCAAGCAGATCAACACTCCCACGCTATTTGGTGTCATCTGCAGACTGACTGAGGGTGCTCTCAATCCCCATATTCAGGTCATCAATAAAGATATTAGACTGGCCCCAAAAGTGAGCCCTGGGGACACCGCTTGTGACTGGCTGTGAGCTGGATTTCACCCCGTCCATCACAACCCTCTGGGAACAGCCAGCCAGGCAGTTTGTAACCCAGTGTGTGATCTACACGCTGATTCTTCTTACCTCTATGTAAGCAGTTAAAACATGTTCCCTAATACTCAGGCAGCTGATAGGCCAGCGGTTTGATGTGTTCATAGGAGAGAGAAAGGAAGCAAGAGTGAAAGAGAAATATGAATCTTGATGAAAATAGTGCAAGTGCTGTCAAGACTTCAGGGTTCTACTATATATGGTATTGGAGAATTGAGGTGCATTTCTGTAGCTGGACCCTTAGCATCTTTTTAAATCCTTCATTTAAGTCTTAACTCGTTTGTGTTTACACACAGTGGGTGTACTAAGCACTGGGTTTTTCACTTGCTTTTCGCATGGGGTGACAAGGGAACTGGGATTCCTGGGGTGGAGTGGCCTGGTACATGTGCTGTATTAGTGGATTTTAATCCAAGCTGTAGTAAATTGGCGTCTGACTGTTGTTACAGGGTTAAATGCACAGCCTGATAACAGCTGTATTCTCTACAACACGAAACGTGAGCATGATAGGCAGGGTGCAGCCTTTTCATTTTCCCTGGGCTGAGACATTTTGGCATGCTGTTGTAAGAGAGCTGCTGTTGTAAGTCTTCCTAGAAAGCAGAGTAGCTTTTTGTCATCAGCATGCTTCAAACCTCATTTCTCCCGATTCCCTCTTTGATGAGTTACCCATACGTTAATAGAGAATGCTGGTATTACTGTGTTAACTGCTTTCTTTCTTCCAAAATTACACGCACAGCTTCAGTTGCAATTAAACCAAGATCTAGGCATCTTGCATCAAGATGATGGCTCATCAAAAAACAAAAGAGGAGTTCTTCCCAAGCACGCTACAAATGTGATGAGATCTTGGCTTTTTCAGCACATAGGGGTAAGGACCGTACATGATCAGGAGTCACACTTTTTTTAATGTAGTCTCTTTTATGTGGTCTCTTAGGATTTTGCTTCATAAAGAAGGTGAATTTATTCTGTTGTCATTTCTGTAATCTCAGTTCAGTTTCCCCCCAAGTCATTTGGAGCAGTTCCACGGTCTAATGTCAGTTGATTTGATTATTATTTTAATAAGTGTATTACATCTGTACCTCATGATCTCAGTACACGGTATTAGAAGGGACCTTTCTTCTCGCTGTGGTGAGAACTTTATGCTCTGTACACCCTGCTCCGTGGCACAAGGGAAAATAGTTCCCTCTGTCTCGTGGAGTTTTTTCCTCTCAGGAGGATTCCACATTCTCTGGCTTTATCTCCCCTCAACAATCATTCTAATGTGTACCGAGGACGTTAGCATAGAACAGAACGCCTTTACTTTGTTTAAGCACTCACCCTGAAAGCATAAGTGGGTCTCAAGTTCTACTGCAGTGTCGAGCTCATGGGTATTTTGTCTTTTACAACTGTTTTACACAGAGGAGATTATACAGGGAGGCTGTGTGCGCGGTCGGTACGCTACGCACACCCCCTTCATCTGGTTAGTTCAGAATAGCTTTATTTAGCTAGAAAGTGTGTGTCGATGCTCTCATGACATTGCCCCTAGGCAGCATAACTAATCTTATCACATGCTTGTTGCCCAGGGATCAGGCTGTTTAATAAAGACTGTCAGCCATGAGAAGCTTTTTCTTCTAAATTACACATCCACAGATTAATGGTATCATATATGCTTTCAAGGATAAGATCCGTTCTGAGTAGCAAAGCATTCTTTGTTAGATAGATTCTTATCTATAAAAGTTAGTGAGGTTTTTAAAGTTTGTTTTTTAACAAGTCAGATGGTCTTAATCTAGCAGTTCCAATCAGTTGTAATAAAGGAGTCCTCTTTTTGATGAGGAGATGAAACAAGCTTATTCCCTTTCTCTCTGCTTTTTTTTGTCCTGTTTAGCATCCGTATCCAACAGAGGATGAGAAGAAACAAATTGCAGCACAGACAAATCTGACACTACTCCAGGTTAAGAGTTGGTAAGAGAAAAAGCTCTTACTGACTGTCTGTCTGTCATTATCCCCATATGATGATAACACAGAGAAGTAGTAGCAAGTGTAGCTTGGACGTCTGGAATTGTGTTCCCCGTGTGTTGTAAAACACATCCATCAATGTATATAAACGTGTTTTAGTGCGTGTATATATTGTAATGCAGTTCTTAAACACCAGAATTATCTGCTGCTGCACAAGCAGATTATTCTACAGTAAGGTGTAAGAATACTCATGCCGTTTAAATGATGCAGGGTTACGATAATAAGGACTTACATTCTGTTCTGATGCAGAAAGAGATGGAGGTACTCTCATGTCTCTCCTGCAAGTAAAGAAAAGGAAGTTGAAAGGCATTCAGTAACCTGAAGCTCTGAGAAATGGGTTTTTGGTAATCATGGTTGCAAATGTTTTAGAAGTTACTGTCAGCAGATAGTCCGCGTGCTTTCGAGTCACAGATCGCTGTCCTTTGAGCAGTGATGTCTCGATGGGAAGGCTGTGGATGTGGTCTGCTTAGACTTCAGCAAAGCCTTTGACACGGCCTCCCACCGCATCCTCCTGGAAAAGCTGGCAGCCCATGGCTGGGATGGGTGCACCCTCCGCTGGGTTCAAAACTGGATGACTGGGCACAGGGAGTGGTGGTGAATGGTGCCACAGCTAGTCAGTGCCCAGGGAGCAGTGGTGTCCCCCAGGGATCAGTGCTAGGCCAAGTTCTATGCCACATCTTTACTGATGACCTGCATGAGGAGATNAGAGGGACCTGGCAGCACTGGTCAACAACTGGCTGAACAGGAGCCAGCAGGGTGCCCAGGTGGCACAAAAGTCCAATGGCATCCTGGCTTGTATCAGGAATAGTGTGGCCAGCAGGACTAGGGACATAATTCTGCCCCCTGGGCACTGAGGAGGCTTCCTCTGGAGTACTGGGAGTAGTTCTGAGCCCCTTGCTTCAGTGGGAGCAGGACTCTCCTCCCAGGCAACTAGTGCTAGGACAAGAGGGCAGGGCCTGAAGGTGCCAGGGGAGGGTTAGGTTGGATGAGGGTTAGGCTGGATGTTCGGAAGCCCTTTCTCATGGAAAGGATGGTCAGACACTGGAATGGACAGCCCAGGGCCCGTGTTGGAGTCCCCGTCCCTGCAGGCATTAGGTGCCGTGGCCTGGGTGACTGTGGTGATGTGAGATCATGGGCTGGGTGTGCTGTGCTCTTCAAGGTCTTTTGCAGCCTCAATCATTCTGTGATTCTAGAGGAGTATCAGCTTTCTGAGATGTGCTGAGCAGCAAGTTTTCTGGTGCTTGGTTTTTAATAAGGTGTTGAGGTGTGTATCTATCATGCTGTCTCTGGAGAATTTCCCCTTCTCAGATGGGAGGTGGAGGGAAAGTGCTGCTAGCAGGAAGCCGATAGAAGCACTTTCTTAGCTAGTCACCAAAATCAAAGGATTCCAGTGTTCTAGGAGCAGGTTTACAGGTTCAAAACAATGTCAGGCCAAATTAGTAGGGAGATCTTGTTTTCCTTCCCTCTTTTTTACCTTTCTGCATCCTTTGTGAATCTGAGAGAGCGTTTACAGCCAACTGCTCATAAGTAATTCGTGCCTTTAATTGTGTCCAGGTTTATCAATGCTAGAAGGCGAATTCTTCAACCAATGCTGGATTCCAGTTGTTCTGAAACTCCGAAAACAAAGAAGAAAATAGTTCAGAACCGAACAGTTCAGAGGTTCTGGCCTGACTCCATTGCCTCAGGAGTCACTCAGCAGCAGTCTAGTGAGCTCACTATGTCAGATGGTAAGGAGAACTGGCTAAGCCACAGAGAATGAAATGAATCCATCCATAACAAAGAAATGAAGAGTTTGATGTCTCTGGGGGAAGGCATCTTCTTTATATCGCATTATAAGTGTGTTTTTAATCTGGAAAATCATAACAGAAATGTGTTGGGTTTTCCCTCTTTCCTTTTTTCCTGTGTTTCGGGGGGATATTTTATTTGAATTCATGTTGAGAGACTGTTGGCTTTTGTTTCCAAAGTTATGAAACAACAGAGCGAAGGGTAGAGGTGCAGCTGAGTTCTCTCGGTGCGTGTGTGCACATCGGCAGCCTTCTGTTTGATTAGCTGTATTGGACTGCAGGTGCAGGACTCTGTGTCCTGCTCACATTCCTTTTGCTATCGCTGGGGTGACCCGAGCATTTGCAGTTCTGTATATGCCTCCTGTTCAACGATGTCAGATGTGGTGTTGCAGGGAAATTTAATAGAGCCTCCAAAGGCTTCGGCTTCCTTAGCATCACTGCAAACAGAGGAACTCAAGTTAAGACAGGTAGCTGCTTTAATCTCAGCCAGCCTCTCTGCCCTGCTGTGGTATTGCTTTCCACTTTGCAGCTACTTTCTCCTCGGCCGCCTCTGGGACTGACAACAGCTTTATTAATTGAAGTCACCTTCAGTCTCTGTAAACACTCCCGTTTATCTGCAGTTAATGCATCTGGGATACTTTGGGGCAGCTTGAAGGATTGCTGTTCAGCGTGTCTAACACAGCTGGCTTCACGATTCCTGGTCAGCTGAATTGGGGCGTTTCCTGACGATTAAGGTTTTGACAGTCTATGTAGCTTGTATTTTAATTGAGACCCTTAGGTTTTCTTCCTGTTGGTGAGAAATGAACTGTCTTATATAAGTGTGTGTGTGTGCATCTTGAAATTAGAATGCAGAAAGCTGCTGAAGTGCTACCATTGTGTTTCTCCAGGTGCCGTGGTAACAATTACAGCTCCGGTCAACATGAATGTAGACAGTCTCCAGTCCTTGTCGTCTGATGGTGCTACACTGGCTGTTCAGCAGGTTATGATGGCAGGGCAAAGCGAGGATGAATCTGTAGACAGCGGTGAAGACGATGGAGGAGATCTCTCAACAACAAATATCAGTGGGCTGGTCTTGGATAATAGCGATTCTCTGCAGTAGGAATCAAGAGTGTGAGAAAATGCTTAGGAAAAAGAATGGACTGACTGACTGTTTTTATAGTTTGCACAGCAAACATTTTACACAAGTTTTATTTCTAATATGTTTTATATGTAGATATAGAAGGGTGCACTTTTTTGTATTTCATAGTAAGCTTAAAGAGTGTTTTTGCAGGTGCAGCAACTTCTTTCAAATGTGTTTGTTTTCCTTTTTCATTTCTTATTTCAGAAACTCCTCTCTAGTCACGTAAAGAACCACATAAGCACCCCTTTGGTCTGTGAACTGGAAGCGCTGGGGTTTCTAAAGAATCCCGCCGTTTCCATGAGCGCTGTTGTTTAACGCAGCTCTAGACGGGCAGGTGATGTAGATGTAAAGCATGTGACGCTCGTGTGTGGAACTTGGTCATTAAGTTAGACGCCTATATTTGAAAGATGCTTCTGCACCTTAAAAACTGCTAGTCTGAGGTGGACAGCAACACACATGAAAAGCCAACGGTGATGTGTGATTCAGTAGCGAATGTATGGCAATTGAAATAAGTTTAGTTTCTCTCATAGTCCGTGAGCCTGTTTATCATTTGCTATGAAAACTCCTATTTTTACCTTTATCGGGGTTATTGGATAAAAAAATAATAATATTTTTATAAATTCACTAGGAATTGGGATGATGACTGTATTAAACAGGACAGGAGAACAAAAAAACAAACCACCAAGAATTTCCAGAGGGGGAAAAAGAAATGTTTAGTATTCCTATTTGGAAGGTCTGCAAACTGACCCGAGTTAACAGACAAGCCTATGCTAGCGGTCTGGGCTTCTCAGCTATCCCACAGGCATACACTATATTTGATAACAGCATCCTAAGGGCCCACAGTTTGATGGGGTTTTGATATTGTCAAACAGTGATTTATATTGCGTGTAAACTGATACTCAAATTACGTTAGCTCTGTATCTACACTTGTATCTGCAGATATTTGCTAAGTGAGTGTTCAGGTAAGTAAATTTAAAAACCCACAACTTTTCCATTTACTAGAGGAATTCAGAGGTTTATACAACTGAATCTGAAAAGAAAGTTGCCTACTCTCCAGTCACTCTGCTGTTTTATAGCATTTGAGATATTTTCCTGTAATGCCCAAAGACAGGCAACGTAGGGATCTGTAGAAGAGCTCTTCAAATCTGAAGAGCGTGGCACAGTATACAGCAGCTTCGGTAGAGTAGGAGATCTCTCTGTGTCATTTCAAAAGTAGTGTTGAAACACCTCATTTTTTTTTGTGTGGGAACAGTTCATTCGGTTTTTCTCCCCAAGTCTGGAGTCTGTGTCTGTCTATCCATGAAGGCTTTTGGAACGCGGTGTTTCCTGTTGTTACCTACAAAGAACAGGCTCCAAGAGTCTCGTGGTGTGATCGACATCCTTTTCCTCCCTGTCCGTTTGTCATAATGTTGAGTGATATCCAAGCCAGAACCTCTCTTTTTTAGCCCAAATCCAGTTGTATTTCTAATTAGACAAGGGAAAAATCCCTTAGCTTTTGGGATCTTTAGACGTTGTGTTCGTTGTACAAAACCCTTTGACAGACGCAGATCTTCAATTGAATCTTTAGTTTCTCTTTCACAAAACACTCGGGCATGCGCTTAGGTCCCGTTGATTTCAGTCAGATGACTTTGTGAAGTACTTTTTGAAGTACCTACGTGGCTGGAAGCTGGTCTTTACAGACTGTCTGCCAAGCCAAGTGTGAGTTGGTATGGAGGAAGGCTTGAGAAAGAGATGTCGGTAGCGGTGGCGTTGGCGGACGGAGGACGATGCTCATACCAGTCTTAGTTTTCAGTGGCTAGTAGTTGCTTTCTAAAAACTGGCATTGGATTTTACTCACCACAGGTGAGTATGGCTTTAAGTTCTTCGTGGCTGAGGATCTTGCTGCTGCTTCCTTCCAATGCTGTGATAATCTGCTCCGGTTTGGAGTGGCGGTTTCTAAAGAATTGGGTTTCTTTTACCTTTCCTGCTTTGCCACTCGTGTGCCACGTCTGTTTACAAAGCGTAGGCCATGAATTAGGAAGGCTCTAATTAGGAAGGCTTTGACATAGCGTGACCATCTCAGAGGTTCTTGTCAAATCCAGTTTGACCCTAAACATTTTAAAAGACAGCAATCATGTGCAAAAGACAGTTCCTTTAGAAACACTCAGCCTGCTGCTCCTGCAGAGGATGCCTGAGGAAACTAGAACCCAGAGTCAGGTTCTGTATTTTAATTTCTAGAGTTGTTTTTGATTTCCCTCTGTGAGTGCTTCACCATCCCCTAGTTCCCATGGTATAGTAGGTTCTGTTTGGTTGGTTTCTTGTGGTTTTTATTGAACTACCTGTGTTCGTATTTAAAGAGTGGCTTCATCCTTGTACTTCTAATACCTGGGTGGATGAGCAGTCTACCTTCTTAGTGCGTGCAGGCCTATGGACAAACGTGTGCTTTTCCAAATCGACCTGAGCCGGAGGAACAAGCCGTTTCTTGCTGTGCCCTTTTCCTCCTTCACCAGCTGCTGCTGCCTCCGATTTCCTAACAGACGACATCCTAACCTGCTTCCATGTAGCTTAGGAAGCCGCTCAGCCGGCAGGTCTGTTGGGGCAGCGAGTAGCCAGCAATGAGAGGAAGGGTAAAGCAAAACAGCCAAAGCTTGTACGGTTCAGAAATAACATGACCACGGGCATCTGCCCACCCTCCAAAGCAGCTAGGAGAGCTGAGATCTCGAAAAGAGAGGCTATCAAACCCGTTCAACATCTATGCAGCTGGCTGGAGTAAGGCTCAGGAGCGTGTAGTTTGTGGTGCTCAATAGGAAACAAACAGGCGGCGGGTTGCAAACTTGTGGAAGTTTTGGTGGGGTTACTGGGGTTTGTTTCTCCTTCCTTTGGAAGAAAGCATTATCTGCTTAGCTTTTTTATTCTGCCCACCTTTCGTGCAGCACAAGTTTTACTCTTCACAAGTGTGTGCAACCCCGCCTTGGGTTAATTTACCCGTGGCTGGGAAGTGAGGTCGAGGGAGCGTACCGCGCAAGGGGAAACAGGGAATAGCTGTACTGTCCAATTAGGAGCCAAAAGCTAGGGACGAGGAGTCTAGAACTGTGAAAAGGATTTCCCAGTCTAATCAAAGGTTTAACTCACACGTGAGTTTGGATTCTGCAGAGGGCAGGAAGTGCACAGAACTGCTGGAACTGCTTCCAGTTCAAACGTACACAAAGAAGTAGCGTCCTCCGTCTTTGCTGTGTAAGGAAGATTGCTGATCTAAGCAAAGCACTGCTGTTCAGGAAAGGTACATGTTTACATTAGCTTGAAAGTCTTTATAGGAGTCCTGACTTTAAACCCATTTATACTTCCCCATTGCCCCAAATTAAAGTCATATTCATATGCAATCGAGTTAATTTGATGTCATTCTTCTGTTGTGATGACTGTTGAAAGTGTTGTTTAACGCCAGACAGTAACTAAACGAGGCACTGCTGCTCACTGCACCCCCTTCCCAGTGGGATGGGTGAGAAGAGGGGGGACAAAAGCAAAACTAATGGGATAATAATCAAAATGGTTTAATAACAACATTAGAACCATGGTAACTGTAATAAAAATGAAGAGAAGAAAGAGAAGAGGTGCACAGTGCAGTCGCTCACCACCTGGAGACCGATCTGCTCCTCCCTGCCAACTCCCCTCAGTCTCTGTACCAACCCTGACGTCCTGCAGTGTGGAGTATTCCTCTGGTTAGCTCAGGTCAGCTGGCCTGGCCGTGCTGCTTCCCAGCTTCTTGTGTTCTTGCACTCTCACAAAACACAGGAAACCAGAAAGCCCTTAGCCTGGGACAAGAGCTGCTGAGAAACAACCAGAGCATCGGTGTGCTACCAGCTTTATTCTCACACTGAATCCAAAACACAGCACTCTGCACCAGCTACTGGGAAGAAAAGTGACTCTGTCTGAACCAAAACCAGAGGGAAACTTTGCCTGGTGTTCAGCGGGATCATTAACCCACAACAGGCTTCCCGGTGCAGCTTCTCCGAGATGTCTGCAGCAGGAAGGGCGATCTTCTGGTGTGCTTTACCTTCAGAAACTGTTCAGTGAGTCAAACTGATGACTGGGGGTACTTTTCATTACTGGTCCAAAGAAATAATCACACTGGAAATCATTTACAATCCACAGGCTCTGCAGAGAATTGGATCCATCCAGCTCTGGACATGGGATCCATCTGCAGCCCTGCCGTTTGTCTTGCTGCATTTACCTGCCGGGGGGTTGGTTAATTGCTGTGGTCTGTGATGATTATTAGGAGCCTGCTGCAAAGCCCTCCAGTTAAACCTTGCCTGTGTACCTAGGTTTTCTTCAGGTGGAAATCAGGGTATGGATGAAGGGCTTGAAAGGATGGGGATCTGTGTTAACCTGCTGTGTGCCACACAGCACTTCTGATGTTCAAAATACAGCCAGAAGGGAAACCTGCTCTGGGCGGTGAGAGTTCCCAGTTGCTATGCTTCATTCCTAAGTAGCTCGAGGTCAGTGGGTCTTCTAGAGGCATAGGGCCACAAAGACTTAATGCATGAAAAACAGCTCTGTGTGTTTCTGCAAGAACTGGAAGGCAGTTCAGCTTCCTGACTAGCAGCAGCCTGACGGATGAAACAGAGGGATGCCACTTCATAAAGCCATTAGACTCGGAGCACTTAAGCACAAACAAAACCCGAGAGAGCCCTGGTGTTTGGAGCCAGTGGAAGGTGCGTGGTGAAGTGTAATTAAAGGTGATCTAAGATTCATTTTCGGAAGCTCAGTTGTCTTGAGGAGAAAAAATGAATGCTTTGTCTATGCAAGACACAAACCTGTGAATTACTGGGGGGGGGTGCTGTCCTGTTCCTGTCTTTCTGGCTCCTTTGCTGCTTTTAAACCTTTCAGCTCAGGTTTTAGGGTTGAATAGGCCAAATGTAGCTTTGAAATCCTGTTGGAACGAAACCAGCCTTCATTCCCTCTTCCACATCTCGCATGCTAAGCAACTGAATGACATGTTTTGGTTCTTATAATAAATTCAAACTCTCACCTCCTCCCAAAACCAGAGCATAGCCATCAACATGGACTTCTAACTGGGGGGGCGGATGGTCAGATCGGCAGCCCTGTGCCGAATGCCCTTTACTCTGCTCTTCAGTGTAGCTACGGGTTTGTTGTGCTCAGCTCCGACTCCACGTGGCTTCCTCCCCAGCTGGCCCATGCCCTCGGCTCTCTAAGCTCCTTCCATTACATTTGGGGCTCATTCACGCCCAAAAGTAACCTGGTCATCCAGTGTGAAGTGTAGGGAAGTTGGCACTAAATGCTTTCCAGTGGTGGCCCAGACCCCGTTCCTTTCCTAGGGCTTGGTTCTTTAAGTCCTGCTGCACAGGGGTTTTTGCCAGAGAGAAGCAGCAGGGCACAGAACCACCTTGCACGCTGCTGTAGGGGGACTTTACCAGGACACAGCCTTCCAGGTGGTGACAGAAGTGGCCCCTAAATCTTTCCACAGGTTGGCACCATTTGGTCGACACCGCTGAGAACCCTTAAACTGTGAAGCCTAGAACTTTTCCCCTCGCTCGTTGGGGGATTGGGATGCAACGGATCTATCAGAGGATGGAATTAGAAGCAGGAGTACGATTTGTGGAGGGTTGATCTTGACACTGCTGTTCTCTGTGAGCTGAATAAGCACTGCGTTTGCGTCACGGTGGTGGTAGCAGTCTGCTCGGCTCAGAGACAGAGATGCTCTCAAGAAAGAGCGTAGTTTCTAACGAGTTAACCTGTTGGTGCTGAGGGACAAATCCTCAGCCTGTTTTTATTCTCGTTCATGCAAATGGAAGACAAATGTTTACCAGTTCTCACCAGTAAGGGGATTTTTACTACGTGTTCTATGCGGAAGCATCGCGGGTGAAAGAGCTAGCAGGTTAATAGTCCATGATGTCTGTGACTGGAGGGGTGGGGAGGGGTTGTTTGTCTTTCAAAATGGTTAATTAAAGCTGCATGGACATCAAACTTGCAGTCATGGTTCCAAGCAAAGACGGTAGTGACTTCTTTGAAAAGTCTTCCCTGTATTAACGTGTTTGGCCACGTTCTCCCAGACCGAGAGTCTTCAGGAAATGAGCGGCTTCTTTTATGGCAAGAAAGCGTTTCCTCTCTGGCACGGAGCTGCCTCGTTTCATCCGACCTGTGTGGGTGTGTATATCCAACGAAGATGAAGGCAAGCCAGGTGCTGTGAGGATGAGATGTGCTTCTGCTCAGCACTGAGGTACTCTTTGTTCCTACTGTTGCCTACCTGGCACGGTGGCATGCAGGTGAGTGTGCCTTCACCCGGCCGAGGGGCTTTTGTGTGGCTGCACTGGGTAGGACTGGCACAGCCTCCTGATCCCAGGCTTTGCTTTGCAGACAGATCCTGCCTGGGTGGCACAGCAGGGCACAGCCAACTTCCTTTGAGTTTGATGGGCCATGGCCAGGTGGCCAGGGTCTCTGTCAGCCTTCTGACAACAGATTCAGCCTGGAGATTCAGCATTTTTCAGCATAATCGACCCAATTCTTAGAAAATCATCTCTTCACACACGCTTAGTTACTCTAAACGTGTTCCCCAGGGGTTTGGATCGTGTTTGCTTTTGAAAGGGTTAATCTGCCTTTAGCTGAGTAATAGACAGAGGAGTAGCTGATCATCTCTTTGCCCGTAACAGAGTGCCTGAGCTAGTGCAGTTAACGTTGAGATCAGCTTAAAATCCACTGCAATCTGAAGAGGATTAAAAAATCCACTCAACCACTAACCCAGGCAGCTGCCCTCTGCAGCAGTCTGTTGGCTTCGAATTCCCTGGAAAGATGAATCTCCTCTTGGAGGTGGCCTTACAGCAGTTAGAATCATAGTCCTAAGGAACTGGGGAGCTGCCTTGCTTGAAGTAATCCTTTCGGATGCAATTTAAATACCTCTGTTTGCAGAGGCCAGAGCAGTGGCCTCAGTGCTAAAAGGAGGGGATAAACCCTTCCACACGCAGCATCCCGTGAGGATTCTTCAAAGAAGTAATGTAGCACCCGGATGAGGGCTAGGTGCTGTTAGGTACAGCCTAGTGGGCACGATAGCGTTGGATTGACAGTTGGACTTGGACCTTGGAAGGTCTTTTCCAATCCTGATGGGTCTAGGGTTCCCTATTTAAACCTGTATTGAAAGTCATGCCACTTCAGAGGGTGCAGGGTAAGCAGGGTGAAGCCTGTGGTGCGTTGGATGTTAGAGCAGCCATAGACCCTGATGGGATGCACCCGCATGTGCTGAGGGAGACAGCAGGAGTCATTGCTAANGGCAGTGTGGACTGGATGGTAGAGTAGTGAGGTGGATTGGGAACTGGCTGCAGGAGAGAAGCCAGAGAGTGGTGGTCAGTGAGACAGAGTCTGGTTGGAGGCCTGGATCTAGTGGGGTCCCCTCAGGATCAGTACTGGGACCAGTCCTCTTCAATCCATTCATTACTGACTTGGATGGGGGATCAGGGGGCACTGTCAGCAGTTTGCTGATGACACCAAGCTGGGTGCTTCCATCCAGCAAGACCTGGACAGGCTGGAGAGCTGGGCAGAGAGAAATGGATTGAGGGACAGCAGGGCCAGGGGAGAGCCTGGCATCTGGGCAAGAACAACCCCAGGGACCAGGATAGAGTGGAGACTGAGCTGTTGGAGAGCAGGGGAGGAGAAAGAAATGCACAGGGTGCTTTTAGCCTTGAGGAGCTCCGCAGAGCACCCATGCAGAGCACGCTGCAGGATGAACCCTCAACCCAGTCCTGCCTGCTGATCCAGATGTCAGCGTGGCAGAGGGCTGGGGGTTTCCTTTTCTTCCTGTGTGGCTGCAGCTGCTCCTGGAAAAGGTAGCCTAGTGCAGCTACTGCTCTCAGTGAGATGAAATGCAGACAGACCCTATGACCGAGTCTCCCAGGCACAGAGAGGTGCCAGCTATCCTCAAATCAGAGGTGGTGGCAAGAGTGTCCACCTCCGACGGGCAGCACAGCTGGCGGGGACTTCTCCCACAGAGGTTTGGCAAACACTCCTTGTTCCTCATTGTTCCCGTGCTGACCCCACGTAAAGGGATCCACAGGAACCCCGTGATGCTGAGGCATCTCTGTCTGGCGGTCATTCTCTCTCATCTAAGGGTTATCAGTCACACGAGGCAGGGGGGGATAGATAAGACCCTGACAAATAATAGAGCCTCAGCTGACCACCTCATTCCCCAGGCCATGAGGAGTCTGCCCCAGTCCCTCCTGACCCCTCCAGACAATCGCTGCCCTTGCCAGCTGAGTGCTGTAAACGCTCAGCAAACAGAGATGAGGGAACCCGTGCACTGACGCACTCAGAGCCCGCACGCTTGTGCAGGGTGTGAAGTCAGGCAGCTGCAGGGTGTGCAATTCAAACCCCAGGTCACCCAGGAATTTCTTAGGCTGCTGCTTCCATCACCCACCCGGGTAGTCCGGTATCTGGGCTCTGAGGTGCTGGTGAGCTGTAACCTGATTAGAGACAAAGGGGTGCTGTTCTCTCAGCCGGGGGGGGTTACGTGAGGCTGGGCTGCACCCCTTTGTGCACCACAGAAACGTGTCCTCTGCTAACAGGGTGTGCGTGGGGCTTGGGGCTCTGCTTAGGTCGCAGCTGGGGAGCCCTGGGGAGCAGCCCTCAGCTGCTCTAAGACCTGGGAGGGGGAGAGGTGCGTGTTCCCTGTTGCCTGCTGTGTGAACTGAGCACCCCAGTCTGACAGCACCGACCCCAGCAGAGCCGGAGAAGGGGGCATTCGCTAGCCTGGTCGGTCGGTGCAAGCGGGGAGGTTCCCAACGCCAGACACTGTGTGATGGCTTTGGTGAGGCTGTGCCCCATCTGTTTGCAGGGAGAGCTCTTCCTCTCCCAGCCCAGCCCTCTGCTACCCTGCAGCTTGCAGGACTGCTGGGCAAGCAGCTGTGGGACTGTTTGATGCCCGTGTGTCCCAGGCCCAGCTTTGAGGTGCTGCAGTTTGGCTGTGCTGAGCTCTCACGCTTCTGGAAGAGGCTCCTCTGACACCCCCATCTGAGAGAGAACCCCGTTCAGTCTTGAGCAGACAATTCACCCCTTTCCTGCAGCGTTTCTCAGACCCTTCCTCATCTGCTGACTGCAGGCAGAGCGGGACATGAGCAGAAGCCAGGGGGTTGGACTGAATCATCTGCCACGGTCCCTTCCACTCCCTAACTAACACTGTGATGCATTCAGTGTCTTCCAGGCAGACCCAGGGCCAAAGAGCCCCCCGCCCAGCACCACCAGAGCAGGAGACAAGCACACGTGTGCCTCTCCGTGGAGTTCCAGAAAGTTTATTGATAAAAACTGTTTGACCCGATGCCTTAAGGACCACAGCCCTTGCCAGCACCCTCAAAAGCTGTGGTTTTTATTATAGCATCCCTGCAGCTCCATGGGCTGGGAGTATATACGGGTACATGTCAGAGCCTCGAGAGGATGCCCTTCTGCAGCAGCCTGCGTCTGCAGCAGGGGCGAAAGGAGAGCAAGCGAGAGGAGGGCACAGTGACCGACGTAGAACCTGGGATCTTCCTGCTGAACGAGGACAGAGCAGGGGTGGGTGATGGGGTCAGCACTGGAGAGTTGATTCACTGAGGTAGCTGTGAAGGGCTGACCCTTGGACTGCTGAGGTCCTGGTGCGAGTCTTCAAGCTCTGGAAGGTGCAGCTGTAAGGAAGGTTTGCCTCCTCCTAGGAGCACAGCCACGTTCTAGCCCACCTACCCCTCCCACCTCAAGAAAGCCTGGAGAAGGGGGTGTCAGCCACTGCTTTGGACTCAAGGGAAGTGCAGGAAGTGACAACCCAGCTCCCAGGGGGGGAGTTTATCCCACAAGTTATACGAGCAGCCTACATCACCATCAGCGCCTACAAGAGCCCCATCATCTTCCGGATAAATAGGTAACCTCCCGCCGGCCACGGCCGTGGAACAAACCTTAGAACCAAGCAAGCTCACCCCCCGCAGCCACCGTGTGTGCCCTGGTGCAGAAATGGCAGCCCTCTGGGGCTACCTTCATCATCAAGTCCTCTAGGACAGCTTGAAGTGTCTATCACACTCCAGCGAGGATGCCTCACGGTGCAGAAAGCTTTCTGCCGCCACAGAGGCTCCTCTGCCCTCAGCCAGCAGAGAGGAGAGCGTCACTCCTCACTCTTGCCACTGCTGCACTGCAGCTGGCCCCCTTCAGTGGGGCAGGTGCAGCTCTGGGTGTCCTGGGTGATGACTGTGCCCGCAGGCACTGCCCTCTCCTCTTTGTCGTAGCAGACACAGCGGGGACAGCCGTCGGCCACGGGGCTGCCTATGGCCAGGCAGGTGGGGGGCAGGCGGGGGCACAGTGGGGCGCAGGCGATGTCCCCGCTGAGGTGGCAGGTGCACAGCTTGCGGGCAAAGTCGATGTAGAAGGAGCGGCCAGCGGGAACGCGGCCGCTCGCAAAGCCTTGCATCTCACAGTCGCTCTCCAGGTAGGGGGGGCAGGCACAGGACGGGGGGCAGGGGGCACAGCAGCCCTCAGCAGCAGCAGCAGCAGCAGCGGTTGGCCCCTCCACATCCATCTCAGGGCAGGGGGTGCAGGTGCTGGGGTCACACGTGGGTTTCAGGGAGGCCCCATGGAGCAGGAGGCAGGCGAGCAGCAGGCGAAGGGCACTGGCGAGAGCCATGCTTCTGCGGGGAGAGAGAGAGGTGGACACGGGCATCACAGTGGCCACAGGCACCCCAAGTCTAGACCCCCCCTGAGGTTTAAAGTGAGGTAGGCACTGGTGCCTCCCTCCTGCCTGACACTGCTGAGGTGCAGTTCTGCTGTGTGCAGTGTGGTGGGACAGGGGTGGAGGACTGGGGACGGGGTCTGGGGGGAATTTGCATTCAAACACAAAGCCTTGGTGCCTGAAAGAGCCTCAGAGCTCATCCTGGCTCAACCACGCTGCCCTCCACCCACAAAGCATCCAGATGCTGCGACAGGGACACTGGGCTAGCAAAGTCCCCACTGCAGTACACGCTGAGCTTTGGCACAGCTGCCCCTGCCAGCGGGCAGCCCCTTTCACCCTCACGTAGGTGCTAAAGGGCTACATTCCAGTGACTACTAGCTCCTGGAAAGCATTTGGCCATGGGCACCTGAAAGGCTCGAGGAGGCCATGGGCACCTGAAAGGCTCGAGGAGGCACCGTCTGCTCTGGTGGCTCACCCTGAGGTGGCTCGTGCAGTGGGCACCCTGCTTCTCCCTAGGTCAGGTCTGGGTGTCAGCTCCCGTCCAGCCCCTCAGGTCACCCCCGTCGCCACCACTCTGCTCACTGCCTTTTCCAGCCACCTCACTCCCTCCCAGAAAGCCAGGGGTGTCAGCTCATCCTTGTGGAGTTCTGCTTCGTAGGAAGCTGCCTCCAGCGCTGCTGCCCTCCGTCACCAGGCTCTCCTCAGCAGGAGAGCTGTCAGGGGCAAGAAATCTCCTCCCCAGATGCCAGGGCTCCTTGGTTTAGTTGGATTTAGGTTGGCCTGGATGAGCTTTAAGGTCTTTTCCAACCCTATCATGACTGTGATACCCTCTCCTCCACCGACACCCCCGAGGCTGCAGAGCACAGCCCAGCAGCTCACAGTGACCCCTTCTCAGCTGGAGGGCTCAGGACTCGTGCTGACTGCGTGTTAGGGCCGGACACTGCAGTGCAGTCTCCACTTAGGGATCCCCTGCCCCTCTCAGGGACACCCTGCGTCCTGCTGCACTGCACACCCTGCTGCACAGGGTCCTTCCAGGCTCTCTGGGTTCCCAGAGCCACCTTTGATGATGATGATGATGCTGCTGCTATCATCACTGTGTAACTGATGGTCCAAACTCTCTGCCTTGAAGAGAGGCAACTACTCGTAACCCCCTCCTAGCTTTTCTTTACACAAAGCATCTCCAACGTGCTCTGCTATGAAGAAGAACTGTAAAAGCATCAGCTCCACCGCCTCTGTCCAGGAAAAGAAGGACTCCTGTGGTTTTAAAGCAGACTCTTGCTTGCTGGGGTGACTTCACCCCCCTCTACCCCTGCTACCCCCCAGTTCCACTCACACGCTGCCTTCGACTGGTTACCTCAGCATCGCTCCCAGCAGACTGATCACTCTGCCGAGGAGCACGAAGCCCAGACCCACTCCCTGCTCCTCGGTGAGGATCCCCCTACTTCAGCCCTTGGCCAAGACCTCCCTCCCGGGTACCCCAGCACCTGGTTCTGCTGGGGTTCACACGCACAGCGCGGGGCTCCGCTGTCAGACGGGATGGGTTTGCACCCCCAAACCTCCCTCCAAGCCCCCTGGTCCCGTTTGCCACTGAGACCTCCGAGCCCACCGAGCAATGAAGGTGGGCTCCTCCAGAGCAGCTCCCCTGGGAGCAGCTCAAGCCAGGCCACTTCTCCCCCTAAAATGCTCATCCTCCCCATCAGGTGTGGAGCACCAGGCTGCCCAGGGTGCTCCCCTGCTGCCCCACGCCGCGTCCCCACGCGTCCCACCTGTGGCACAAGGTGCTGTGCTGGTTACCTGCAGGCTGCTTTGGTGGGTGCTGAGCTGAGCTGAGCGGAGCTGAGGGACCCCGGGCAGCTTCTCCGTCTTCACCCTGCAGCCCGTGTGAGCCCACTATTTATGTGCTGCTGGTGATGGTTCCACGATGAAACACTGGTGGGGGGAGAAGGGGGAGGCGGGGAAGCTTCCATCACACAGAAGGTAGCTGGGCAGGGCCAGCGAGATACTTATCTCAGCAGCACTGTTTGTGTAGTCTGTCTGCAGACTAATCCGGCCTCGCACAGCCCCTGCAGGGCTCTCAGCTCTCCCCACACCCCGCTTTGCAGACCTCAGCCAGGGTTTCTGAAGCGTCAGCACCATCCTGCCCTTCTGATGCTACCAGGGACGCAGCAGTGCCTGGAAGAAGAGAACACGTTTAACAGGCTGCAGCAGAGCAGCACAGGTAGAGGACAGCCCGGGCTGGGGGGATGCTCCACGCAGGGCTCCTCAGGAGCCAGAGCTGGGCACGGTCCTCGGGGCTGCATGCTTGACACCCCCTGTTTAAAGCACGTCAGGCTCTGCGTTACTGACTACTACTAGTCCCACTGGACTGGCCTGCAAGGGCTGCTGCCTCTCTCAGTGCAGGAGGCAGTGTGCTAGACCTTCACGTGTGGGTACAGCCCATGTGCCCTAACCATTGCGGGCAGCCCGAGCTACCCGGGGTCGCTTGCTGATGCCTCAGGCACTGGAAATGTGCAGAGCAACATCTCCAGCACACACGCATGCACACGCGTGTACACGCATGCACACACACACACACACCTGTTCCCAACACACAGGAGCCTGGGCTGGTGCTGCAGAACCAGAGTCCATCTCCTGCACCGGAGCTGGGCGCAGTGCTCAGGGCAGCAGGTGCTGCCCGACCCTTCTGCTGTTGGAGCCTGAACATCCCCACTGCTCTGAGGGACATGAAGGACTCACGGAACAGTCTCGGCTGGGAGAGACCTTCGAGAGCCAGTCCGACCCTCTCCTGGCCCTATCTTTACAGATAAACCACTGTCACTACGTCTACCCTACTCCTCTAGGGATGGCGACTGCACCACCTCCCCGGGCCGGCTGTTGCCCCGTGTCAGAGCAGCCTGGGAACCCCGAGCTGGATGGCCACCTCTCAGCGAGTCCCTCAAACCCAGAGGAGCCTCGGGGGTGAGGAAAGGGGTGCGATCTTACAAGAGCATTTATGTGGCCGGGGCTGATGCTGTCAGAGGGCACCTCTGGGACGGTGGGGAGAGGGGAGGGTGGGTGTAGTGGGTGGCAACTGGGCCTGCACTGTGTGCAGTTACGGGTCCCGCAGGGATTCCTGCAGACCAGGCGAAGAAACCCTCCTCTCCTGCCTCCTGGGGCCTTTTCCATGCCAGAGGCACAGCGGGCAGGGTGCTTCTCACCACCCTGCACACCCTACCCAGCACCTTGGGGGGTCAGTGGGGCAGCGCTCTGCTCTGGACCCCGTGCTGCAGGGCATGCAGGGCACAGGGGCTGGCGAACTACAGCAGATGCAACGCTGACACCCCCGGCGAGGGCAACGCCACCACCACGTGTGCCCACTGGGGACAACCCCACCACCACGTGTGCCCACTGGGGACAACCCCTGAGGGCAGGGGCTGCGGACACCGGGGGTGCCTCGGAGATCCCAGCTCCAGGAGCCTGTGCGTGGCAATCCTGAGGCAGGCGCAGCTCACACCCACCTTTATTAGCCCCCACGCTCATAGCTACCATACAGCAGCTGCTGTAAATACTCGTGGCTACTACTCAGCAGCTACTCCACCCTCTGCTGAAGCGCTGCTGCCTGCCCAGAGCCTGCCTGCAGCTGGCCACATCGCTGCGGTCCGAGCCACGGGCTCTGCGTGGACCCAGAGCAGCAGCTGCGGGGCAGCGTGAGGCCGCGCAGTCCCTACGTGCTGTCAGCCCACCAGCAGGCTGCGGGGTTGTCGGAGCTGCCCTGCTCAGCCAGCCTGCCCAGGGGCCCCCCACGCTGCACCCGGCCGGCCGGCACACGTCCCCCTGCCTGGGTCACGTCCTGGTTTGCTGCTGCGCCAGCTGACGGGAGCGGGACACG
>VZRI01012200.1:49094-60308 GCA_013397515.1 Upupa epops | reverse complement strand
GAGAGGAGAGGAGATGATGCTAGCAGAGAGGAGAGGAGAGGAGATGATGCTAGCAGGAGAGGAGAGGAGAGAGATGCTAGCAGGAGAGGAGGAGGTCAGGCTGAAGGGAACACTGACTTGCTTCCAACAAAATCCAAGCTGTCTGTGACAAAAGCAATAGGTGGAGGTAACCACTGCTCCTTCAGCTGAGTGAGATGAGACTGGAGAACCTTGTAGGGAACCACAGCCCCCAGCGGGTAGCCCTGCTTCCCAGCTTACCTTGCACTCTGGGCACTTCTCCTTCAGCTTCCTGGCGACCCCAGTGACTGTGCCTCCCGTGCCAGAACCGATCACCACCATGTGCACCTTACCTGCAAGCCAGGGAAGGGGAACACTTGCAGGGATCGAGCGTGGCCTCCCGCACAGCTGCCCGCTTACTCAGGGTCCTGTGCAGACCCAGAGCCCACGTCCCTCGCCCTGCTAGAGCCAGCCAAGTGCTGCAGGGGCAGGCAGGGGTCATGCTGGTAGCCAAAGCGTGACCCTGTGGAGCAGCTCAGAGATTAGCTCGCAGGGCCTGAGCACAGCTGATCCTGCCTCAGTGCAGAGAGCTGTGGGCCACCTTCAGCTCTCCCACCGGTCACCACGAGGTCCTTGGCATCTAGTAGTCCATGGGGAAGGCTGTATCTCAGTCAGCTCTCCCAGCACGTTCACACCTCGCCGTGCAGAAGCAAAGCACGCACGTGGGTGACAGCACGTGTCAATGGGAGGCACAACCTTTCAGCTGGTGGTAGCATCCACGGTGGAGAGACAGCAGCCTGCTACCCGCCCTGGTCAGAGGCAGCCCCACTGGGGCAGAGGCAGCCCCAGCTGTACTGATCTAGGAGCAGATTTGGACTCCCTGCCTGCAGAGCCTTAAGCTGCAACCACGCTGGGAGAAGGGAGAGCTGCTGTGGTGTAGGGAGAGCTGGGAGGCTCCCGTTCCTCTTGCTACCTGACTGCTTTACTGTCACGATGAGCGCTCCCCGCTTTGAACCCTGGGGTCCTGTTCACCCGTTGCAGAGGTCCCAGTACCGACAGGACAGTCCTGCACCCTGCCCCAGCCCTGACATCAGATCTGTGAAGCTCTGCTCTATCCTGCTCTGCAAAGGAGTCCTCTGGAGCAAAGGCTGTGCCCTGCTGCAGTCACATCTTGCACCCCAGCTCGTGATGCTACAGCCACCGGGAGATGGGCTCTGCCTCTCCGGGGGCAGCTTGAACTTGGGAAGCCTCTGGTGTCCCCCATGGGGCTGTGGCAATGGGAGGCCACAGCAGGGGAGCTCTGCAGGCTCCTGGTGTGAATCATGAGGAGCTGCTGTGCTCTCCCAGCATTACTAAGGGTGCCTTCACCTAAAGATGCCCTTGTAGCCACTGTTTAGGTCATAAAACCACAGAGGATGAGCCCCTCATAGAGGGTTGCAGCTCTGCACGGGCTCAGCACACGAGAACCAGCGCACAGACAGTACCTTCACACTGCTCCAGGATCTCCTCAGCCGTGGTGTCGTAATGAGCCAGGGGGTTGCTTGGGTTTCTGTACTGTTGGTTTCAACAGAGAGCAGCGTGAGTCCCCGTGCCAAGGGCAGGGCAAACACCCCACTGGCCACAGGTCCTGACCAGCCTTAACCCCCCCTCCCCTTCCATCCTAGGCCAGGTCACAGGGCTCCCCTCTCCTGGTGGGCAGACACTAGGGGTTCATCCACACGGGAAGATCAAACGTGCCCACAAACCCCTGCTTTCTGCCACTTGGTGCCCAGTTGGTGCCCAGTTGGTGCCCAGTTGGTGGGGCTGGTGCAGCTGTTCCATACGCCAGGCTGCCAGGTGCTGTGGGACGTGGTGGTCTTGTTAAAGCCCTCACTGCCCGAGGGAACAGAGCCCCCCGTATTCTAGCCACTGCTCAAACTGAAGGAAGCAAACGAACCTCCTCTCTGGTGGTGAGAGCTGCCCCATCACAGCCCTGGAAGGGTCAGGAAGCGACAACAAGTTCCTCCTCCAAACCCACAGCAGACAACCTCTTTATCAACGACCCTGCGTGATCTGGAGAGCTGGCAGTGCAGCANTGCCCAGTTGGTGCCCAGTTGGTGGGGCTGGTGCAGCTGTTCCATACGCCAGGCTGCCAGGTGCTGTGGGATGTGGTGGTCTTGTTAAAGCCCTCACTGCCCGAGGGAACAGAGCCCCCCGTATTCTAGCCATTGCTCAAACTGAAGGAAGCAAACGAACCTCCTCTCTGGTGGTGAGAGCTGCCCCATCACAGCCCTGGAAGGGTCAGGAAGCGACAACAAATTCCTCCTCCAAACACACAGCAACCTACAGACCCTGGAGATCTGGAGAGCTGGCAGCGCAGCAGGTTAGGTGGCTGGGAACTGAGTGCCACAGCATCTCCTCTCCTGCTAGCATCTCTCTCCTCTCCTCTCCTGCTAGCATCTCTCTCCTCTCCTCTCCTGCTAGCATCTCTCTCCTCTCCTCTCCTGCTAGCATCTCTCTCCTCTCCTCTCCTGCTAGCATCTCTCTCCTCTCCTCTCCTGCTAGCATCTCCTCTCTGCTAGCATCAANTCTCCTCTCCTCTCCTGCTAGCATCTCCTCTCCTCTCTGCTAGCATCATCTCCTCTCCTCTCCTGCTAGCATCTCCTCTCTGCTAGCATCAATCTCCTCACCTCTCCTGCTAGCATCTCTCCTTCTCCTCTCCTGCTAGCATCATCTCCTCTCCTCTCCTGCTAGCATCTCCTCTCTGCTAGCATCAATCTCCTCTCCTGTCCTGCTAGCATCTCTCTCCTCTCCTGTCCTGCTAGCATCATCTCCTCTCCTCTCTGCTAGCATCATCTCCTCTCCTCTCCGCTAGCATCATCTCCTCTCCTCTCCTGCTAGCATCTCCTCTCTGCTAGCATCAATCTCCTCTCCTGTCCTGCTAGCATCATCTCCTCTCCTCTGATAGCCTCTCTCCCCAGAGAGGTTTAAGCCCCAGGCACAGCACTGAGACGTGCACAGCCCAGCTTTCACAGTCCTAGCCAGGCATAAAACATCTGGGGTCTTTTACTTCAGGTCCGAGTTAATCCTGAAGCAATTCGAGGATAAGAAAGCCCAGCCTCCCCCAGCCGCAGGCTCTGGCAGGGGTGGTGGTGTCTGGAGGGGACCCTTGTGTTGTTTGTGCCACCCCCTGCTCTCCAGAGGAGCGGTTCCTTTCCAGAGGCCATACCACACTGATGAAGCCAGCTCGGTGGCTGGTTTGAAGGCAGCCCCCAGCAGAGGCTTGGGGTGCCCCCTGGGCTGGGTGCCGAGGAGGGGGAGCAGGGCTTTACCTGGTCCAGAATGTGGGAGTTGGGGATTTGGCTTTTCAGGTCCCAGGCAACGCGAATGTTAGACTCCGGGGCATCAAAGTGGGCACAGGGGGTCCTCACGATTCTAGCCCCCAGTGCTTTGAGAAGATCAACCTTAGGGAGGGAAGAGAGCAGACGGAGAGATGAGACACAACTGACTCCAGTAACCTGAACCCTGCAGGCTCAGGGCAGCGCCAGGGGAGCTTGGTGTGCGGCTGCCTCTCGGCTCTGCTGGATGAGACAGGCTCCTGGCACCCAGGGCCTTCTGACTGCAGCTGGCACAGGGGCTCCAGCCTGGCTTCATGCCCTCTTCTCCCCAGAGGGCAGACTGGGGGCATGGCAGGGGTGGGTAATGCTCTGCTGCAACTTGGTGCCTGTGGAGAAGGACAGAGGGAGTAGCATCTCCTGTGTCCCCTGGTCTGAGCCCCTGCATGCAAGGAGGGGGTCTCCAAGTGTCTCCCCTCACCAACGCAGGGCAGAAGCACCCTGGGGTTTAATCCACTGGAAGATGCAGCTGTTGCAGGACAGGGGGTCAAAAGAGAAGGGTGGATGGGTGTCAGGAGATTAAGGCCGTGCCAACTGGAGGTGGCACCTGATCCAGACAGAGCTTAAGTGAGATTTGGACTGAAGTGAAAGTAGTCTTTTGGAGAAGGGGTTGGTTTTGAGCCAATTCAGGTCTGGCTCCACCAGTGTGACCTCTGCTGAGCACAGCTTGTGAGAGCTCTGGCTCTCCAAGGCAGGGATTTCAGCAGCTTCACCTTGTAACCAGCTCTTGTGCCAGGGAAGCGATGCCCAGCGTCTTGAGAAGGCAGCTCATGATCATCTCCAGGTTAAAGAAAACCATAGAGGTGCAGAGAGGGGAAGCTATTGGGACCCTGGCATCTTCTGCTTCACCCAGCCCTTGCCCTCACAGCCAGCAGACACCCCCCTCCTCTCCTCTGCAGCCACACACTGCAGTCAGCACGCTGGGTGGCTTCTGGGTAGCCCTGACGTTGGCGTGCACGGCGAGGCTGGTGGCCTCTCCAAGGAGGGGGCACCGTGTGGGAAAGGGAAAGGCAGAGGCAGACAGGGAGACAGATGCTCCCCTTCTGTGGGGTAACAGCAGACAGAGCTCTGACCTTCTCCGTGCTCATGTTCTCCGGCAAGACGATGACGCAGCGGTAACCTTTCACAGCAGCTACCAGTGCCAGGCCGATCCCTAGGTGGTGGTGGTGGTGGAAGGGAAGAGAATGGGTTGGTAACAGGGTTTGGCTGTGTTGTGCTCTCCCACCACCAGGAAAGGCAACCTAGAAACGTTCACCACCGAGCTCCACATCAGGACATCCTTCCCCAGCCTCTTGGGACTGCCGGGAGGCTGAGCTGAGCTGCATCACCCCTCTTGCTCGCAGGCACTTAGTGTGGCAAGGCTGGAGAGCACTTTACTCCCCTTGCCAGGGGCTCAGACCTTCTCCTCTCCTTCCCAGAGCACAGAGAGAGGTGATTTTGCCTCAGCAGTGCCTTCCCCTGCTCCCCAAACCCTCCCAATTAGGGGAGAGCACACACGAAGCTGCACACGTCACCCTGGGAGCAGGCGGAGGGGACCTCTGCTCCAGTTTCACTGGAGGGGATGGACGGAGCCAGCTGCTTCCCAGCTAGAGGAGGAAGGTGAGATGGGAGCAGTGAGTCCCTGTGAGAGGCTGGTCAGGGAGCCAGCGCAGCCACCTGGAGAGCAGCTCCAGGGGCAGACAGGTCCCCTCACCCCTGCGCCTGTGGGTGTCTGGGGAAAGCGAGGCAGGCTTTGGGGTGTCTGCAGCAGATGGGCCAGTGAGGAGCAGATTTCTAGGGACAAGACCTGTTCTGCATGGCTAGCAAGGGGCAGGGACATGCCCTTAACTCTCTGTCCCTGGTGTGGTGGGGACACTGGTGCAGGGAGCTGCTTCTACCAATGGCCCCGTGCAGGCTGCAAAGTAGAGAGGGGGCTCCTCTGTTTTGCCCCCTCATCTCATACCCCACCCCTGAGCAGGGCGACTGGGACAGGGAAGAGAACCAGAGTGCTTTATCTTCCAGCCCATCAGGAAGCTGCATGTTCCAGGGCATCCCACCCTGAAGACACATGGGGTAGCCCAGCCCCTCCAGCTCCCAAGGCTGTTAGCCTTCCTGCAGGGCAACCTGGCCCCTCACAGGCCTTCGGGAATTTCAGCCACCTGAGCACCCCAGAAAGCCCATGGCTACCAGGAAGGGAGCCAGCAGGGAGATGGAATCAGAGCTGCAGAGCCCCCAGATGACCCTGTACCCACAAGTTCTCCTCAGCTCCCTGCCCCTCCTGCAGCCCCTCAGGCACCTCAGCCTGCCTGGTACACGGAGGGGGGGAAGGGGCCACCCCCGAGCTGCCCACCTGTGTTTCCTGAAGTGGGTTCGATCAGGGTGTCCCCTGGCTTTATGATGCCCGCTCTCTCCGCATCTTCCACCATCCTCAGGCTGATGCGGTCCTTCACGCTGCCCCCCGCGTTGAAGTACTCACACTTTGCCACTGGAAATGAGAGAGGGCAAGCTGTGGCCAGGAGCATCAGCTCCCCGCTCGCCAAGCACCAGCCACAGCCCTCTGAAGGCACCCATCGCCCTCCCCCAGGGCAGCTGTTTGCTCAGGGGAGTGCATCCATCATCGCCCCTCGCCTACGAGGTGCCGCAGCATGGCACACAGGGCATGGCACGCAAGTACAGCTGCCTGTAGCCCATCTCTGCCCCTCATTTCATCGCCCTGCAGCATCCTGAAGGCCTGCTGAGTCCAGGACGGGGGGAAAACCAACAGCACACACAGCAGCTGCCGAGTGGGAGGCCCTACACCAGGGAGATCCACTGCGCCGGGGCTGCTGCGGGGTGCAGAAAGGTCTCACAGCCTTTCCTAGGGCAAGGCAGTCGTTCAAGAGGTAGCTCAAACTGTTCCTTTGTAGCCCTGACCTTGGCTGAGCTACCAAAACCCCAGTCAGGGGGTCAGAAGCCTCCCTCAGACTCAAGGCTCCCTCAAACCCCTGCCCTGACCAGACCCCTCCACGCTGAGCAGAGGGCTCCTCGCACCAGGGTTGTGATGAGCATCTACGCCTGAACCCACGGCACTGCCCTCTGCTTTGGGCACAAGAGGGGGAGCAGTGGGCACTTCACCCAGCCCAGGGGCACCTGCTTCAGGCTGCCACGTCCACCCGGCACCCTCAGCAGCCAGAGCAGTGAGGACAGAGATGCTGTGCTCATCACTGCCCGTTGTAGGGCGACCTGCTGAAACACCAGCTACTCGGAGGTCTCTGGAGGCAGGAGGTGCCCAGGTCGTCGTGCCCAGCCATCCCTGCTTCCTCGCCACAGCACTGCTACTAGCGTTCTCAGGTTGGCTCGGCGAGCAGCTGTTAGAGGACCATGCAGCAGCAGCAGCGCCTGTCCTCTCCTTCCCCCTCCTGCACCAGGGGAGGGGGAGACACCATCCCTGCCATCACACAGGGTCTCTCTGGCTTCCCCGCAGCTGTTCTACCAACGCTTCCCACTGCTGTCAGGAGGTCCCCCCCAGCAAGGCATCCCCCAGGGACGGGAAGGAGACACTCACAGAGCTCACACTTGAGCCCGAAGGACTTCCCAATCTTGTTGATCCGGACCATTGGGGTGCAGCCAATTTTCTTCAGGATGCTGGACAAGATCTTTGTTTCTTGAATCCTAAAGCAAAGCAGGGAAAGAAAAGGATGCAGGGGAACCAGCTGGCCTGAGCTACAACCCAGGGCAGGCTTCAGCATCCACACAGAGCAGTACCCCCCCAACAATGAACAGCAACCCGAGCTCAGTGTGGTTCTGTCACGTCTGCAATTAATTCTGGGGTCTAAAACACAATCCTGGAGGCTGTTCCGAATGCCTTGCTCTGCCAGCAGCTAGGCCAGGCTAGGTGGGAAGAGCTGGTAAGCACTGGGACCCCCACAGCGCGGGATGAAGGCAGAAGGCTGTGCGGAGTACAGGGCTCCTCTCTTCCCTCCATCCCAGCCAGCACTGCCTCTGGGCTGATGGTAACTGGGCTGGGCAGGGGTCGCAGACCCTCAAGGATGGTTCCAGGCCATCAGAGGGCCCAAGGTCGGGAGGCTCTCTTTGCAAATGGTGCAACAGAGCTCGTGGGTCAATCCAGCCTCCCGGTTCTGCTGGCCACCGCCAGACCCCAGCAGCTGTATCACAGCAGCTGACAGGGAAAGGCTCGTTAGCCCTATGGAAAGGCTTGTTAGCCCTACTGAAATGTTCATTAGCCCTATGGAAAGGCTTGTTTGCCCCATGGAAAGGCTCATTAGCCCCATGGAAAGGCTTGTTTGCCCTACAGAAAGGCTCATTAGCCCCATGGAAAGGCTCGTTTGCCCCATGGAAAGGCTCATTTGCCCTACTGAAAGGCTCATTAGCCCTACTGAAAGGCTCATTAGCCCTACTGAAGGGCTCATTAGCCCTACTGAAGGGCTCATTAGCCCTACTGAAAGGCTCATTAGCCCTACTGAAGGGCTCATTAGCCCTACTGAAGGGCTCATTAGCCCTACTGAAAGGCTCATTAGCCCTACTGAAGGGCTCATTAGCCCTACTGAAGGGCTCATTAGCCCTACTGAAAGGCTCATTAGCCCTACTGAAGGGCTCATTAGCCCTACTGAAGGGCTCATTAGCCCTACTGAAAGGCTCATTAGCCCTACTGAAGGGCTCATTAGCCCTACTGAAGGGCTCATTAGCCCTACTGAAAGGCTCATTAGCCCTACTGAAGGGCTCATTAGCCCTACTGAAGGGCTCATTAGCCCTACTGAAAGGCTCATTAGCCCTACTGAAGGGCTCATTAGCCCTACTGAAGGGCTCATTAGCCCTACTGAAAGGCTCATTAGCCCTACNGAAAGGCTCATTTGCCCTACTGAAAGGCTCATTTGCCCTACTGAAAGGCTCATTTGCCCTACTGAAAGGCTCATAAAGGCTCATTAGCCCTACTGAAAGGCTCATTAGCCCTATGGAAAGGCTCATTAGCCCTACAGAAAGGCTCATTTGCCCTACAGAAAGGCTTATTAGTCCTGCTGAAAGGGTCATTAGCCCTACGGAAAGGCTCATAAAGGCTCATTAGCCCTACTGAAAGGCTCCTTAGCCCTATGGAAAGGCTCGTTAGCCCTACTGAAATGTTCATTAGTCCTATGGAAAGGCTCATTTGCCCAACATGCAACCCAACACACACTGCCGTGAGGCAGGGGACTCACACCCTTGAACCCTCAAAGACAGATGATACCTGATGAGGGCTCTGTTTCTCTGGGCCACAACCGTATTGGCCCACACCGATGGCCAGCGTGGCCTCCTCTCTGAGAGGGGGCAAACAGCCCAGCCCCCTCGCCACCTCCGGCCTCCTTCGCACAGCTCGCACCTCATCTTTGAAACCTTGAACCCCGGTTATCTTCCCCCGCTATCGCAGACAGGCGGATGGCAGTCTGCTGACGGAGCGCCCGCGGCGCAGGGGGGACACGCTGATTTGCTTCAGGATAGACAGCCCGCTCCCTCTGAGGTTTGTAAGCGTCGGGGTAAACACCTCTCGCTTGGCAGGGCTACGAGGGCAGTGGTTGCGTGCAGATCTGTTCCAGAATCACAGAACTTTTGGGGCTGGAGAAGCCCTCTGAGCTCCTCCAGCCCAGCCCTGGACCTGGCAGCACCACAGCAGCCAGAGCAGGGCACTAAGGGCCACAGCCAGGCTGTCCTTCAACACCTCCAGGGGTGGGGACTCCACCATCACCCCGGGCAGTCCATTCTGGTGTCTGATCACCCTTTCTGTGAGGAAGGGTCTCCTAACATCCAACCTAACCCTCCCCTGGCAGCTTCAGTCCCTGCCTTCTCATCCCATCACTAGTTGCCTGGGAGAAGAGCCTGACCCCCACCTGTCTACAGCTTCCCTTCAGGTAGCTATAGGGAGTGATAAGGTCCCCCCCGAGTCCCCTCTTCAACCCCAGCTCCCTCAGCCTCTCCTCCACCAGCAGCCAGCCGTGCCAAGCCCTACAGCATCAACGCAGGACTCTACCTGCCTGCATGGTGCCAGGAAACAGACCTGGAGCTTCGGGCCGTGGTTTAGCAGTGGACTTGGTTGAGTTAGGCTAAGATCCTTGAGTCCAGCTATTAACAGTCTTTTCCAGCCTAACAGTTCCAATCCCACAGCGAGTTAGCAATCTCACAGCGAGTCTCAGACTACGGGAAGGAAGGAGGGTAGCTGGGCTGCAGCCCTTAGGCTGAGGATGACAACGGGATGGGTGCAGCGGCTTTAGGGCGCGCGTACGCATTAGGCTGCAGCCACCAGAGCTCTGTCTGCACGTCCCTCATGTTCCAGCAGCTGGATGATGCCTTCACGTCTAACTGTGCAGCGTCACACCTCCTGGAGCCCACTCTGCACGGGTCCGAGGTTGAAATCTACCTGGAAATCACGGCCATCCTAATTCTTCTGGAATGAGGGCCCCAAACCAACAGAGGAGGGCAACGAGGCGGTGCCGAGCCCCCAGCTGGCTGAATCTCTCCCCGGAATTACAGGGAGTGAGAAGGGTCTTCCTGGAGAGGAGACACCAGATGGGTTTTGCCTTCTGGAGAGAAAAAACCCAACCCAAAAGGAACATCACAGCGTGATGCCCGGCTACTGACCGACCTGTGGTCACAGCCATCCATCGCAGCGTGACTGCCACTGCCTCCTCAGCAAGGGGTGATGAGCTGCCTGCCCTCTGAGCTCAGAGGGTTACTTACAGGGGCATACAGGAGTGCGGAGACTGCGAGGCAGGTGCTGCAGGTGTCCACGTGCACCGGCTGGGCAGGTTGGGAAGAATCCACGTGCTGCCATCAGCTTTGCTCTCCTGACTTCCCACGCTGCCGCTTGCGTGCAGACACGGCTTCGTCGGCTCCTGCGTTGGGGAAGGAAGAGACCCGTGGTCACCTGGGATGAAAAGCAGCCAGATAGCACCCGGGTGAAGCTCCTCAAAGACAAGAGGTGACAGCTGGGGGTGCCCAGCCTGCGTGGGTTGTCTCTACCTCAAAGCAGAGTGCATCAGCAGCTTCTGCAGAGCGCTGCACTAGCCAGTGCATGAAGTAAACCGTTGCCTGACCATGAACCCCAGAGACCCTTCCCTGCTGCAATGCACACCGAAGCATCCCCTCCCCTAGAAAACGTGGTCTCTACTTAATTGTTGGGTTGAAAGCAGCATTTTTCACCCTAGCAGCAAAGAAACTTGAGGGAAGTCTACCCAGCACTATGGTGGGCACAAGGGGGCCAGGGGGCCCCTCCACTCCGGCATCCAGGCCTGTTGACAGGCAGCGTTATTGATGGACACGGAAAGCCAGCGCTCAGCAGCACAAGAGTTCCTCAGACTGGGAAGAGGGCTGGTGGTGAAAGCAGGCTTCAAATCCTGGGATTGAATCATCTGGGTTGGAGAAGACCCTTGGGATCAGCGAGTCCAACCATTAACCCTACTCTCCGCGCCCACCCCTGACACCACAGCTAAGGCGTGAAGGAGGGCACTGAGAAGGGCTTCTGTGTTTCTCCACGTCAGCTAATCAAGCACAATTAAACAGCAAGGAGTAATTATGAAGGCACAGCAGACAGAAGAGGGGTGAGATAAAGGTTAAATGAACTGGCAAACTCGAGTCCATCAGTGGCTGCTAAAGTTACTGGCCCCAGCGGTGCCTGCGCTCTGCAGACACGGAGATCTGCTGTCACATAGGAGGCTGGGTTTATCACAGCGTCACAGTGCTGATGAGGCTGGAAAAGACCTCAGAGATCATCCAGTCCAACCTAAACCCAACCCAGTAACCCTAACATCTGCCATCCAGCTCATGCCACTCAGCACTTCATCCAGCCTGACCCTGAACCCCTCCAGGGACGGTGACCCGACCCCCTCCGTGGGCAGCC
>VZRI01012200.1:12283-49036 GCA_013397515.1 Upupa epops | reverse complement strand
CACTCCAGGTGCAGTCTAACCAGAGCCGAATACAGGGGGAGGAGAACCTCCCTCTCCCTGCTGGCCACCCCATTCCTGACACAGGCCAGGGTGCCATTAGCCCTCTTGGCCACCTGGGCACATTGCTAGTTTATTCCCCAACTGGCCACTCAAGGAAGCATCCTCCCAGCACAGAGGAGGAGTCCTCCCAAAGCAGAGGGCTGCCTGCAGAAAGGAGAAGGCTGTGGAAAGCCCACTCCAGCTGCTGCTCATCCCCTGGGGAGAGAATTCAGGCCTCTGACAGGAGGATGCTGGAGCAAACGTGAGCAGCACGGGGAGCAGAGGCCAACGGGCTTGCGAAGCATCGCCTTCATCCCAGGCCACAATGCCACCGCTCTGCTCCTCCTGGACTCCTGTGCTGCCTGCAGAGCCCAGCTGTCTGACAGCAGAGCAGCAGGCAGCTCGGTGCCACGGACCGGTCCCGATTATCTCTCTGATTCGTGGCTCACATGCGAGCCCAACGGCAGCCTTAATTACCATCTCGGCCATCCTCCTCCTGCTTGCTTCACCCACTTGGCAGCAGCTTCTTTGCATCGGCGTGGCAGGGCTGCGGGCAGGGCTGGGCTGTCCCTGGAACAGAAACACTCCACACCGTTATCCCAGCCACCACGGAGCACTGGAGCAGCCCACGGGGCCTGACCGAGCTTCCCTGTCAGCCACAAACGCTGGGGCACCCCAAGGACAGCGGTCGACCACCTCACTGCTTGGCCCCACAGCTGAAGGGTGCATCGTGCAGATGCTGAGCCACCCTTCCTCCTCTGCAGACGCCGAGCCCAGCTCCACAGAGCAGTCGATGCCGTCAGGGTGCAGGGTGTGCTTGCCAGAGTGGCTCGCACCCTGCAGCGGGGCTGCTAGAGGTCCCCTGGCAAGCGCTGCCTCGCAGGGCTTCCCACACCCCCACCCCTGTTGCTTCTTGGCAGGGATCAAAGGCAAAAACCCCAGTAAATTTCCTTGCCAGCCCAGGATTTGTGCTGGCCTTGGCTGTATCTCCCCAGGCAAATCCTTATTTACCCGATGAATTAGCTGGGAAGGAGCAAAAGTCACCTGTGGATAAAGCAGAGATAAGCTGCACCCTGTGGGGCAGTTTGCATGCTTTCACAGCTGAGATCACCCCTTCCCAACGAAAATGCTGGCAAACTGGAGTCTCTGAGCCTGGCTGGGAGGGGGGGGGGTCTCTCTTTTCTCCAGTGATGCCCACCCACATCACTTTGCTTTGGAAAAAGAGGAGAGGCAAGGGGATGATGTTATTACGGCTGCTTTTGAGGGTCTCTGCCCTCTTTGCAGGCTCCCTGGACACAGCCTGCGGGAGGGCAGCACTGTCTGGGTGTCTGACCAAGGTGTCTGCCTCAGAAGGGGACTCTGACGACTGCCTCGAGTGCAGGAGCCCAGACAACACCGCTGCGAGATGGCCACCAACCTGAAACAGCACCACGTAAGGGGAGCACTCTGTCCTCCTCATCTTTTGGAGGCCTTCAAACACCCCCAGCAAGATGCTGCCCCGCTCCCAGCCGCATCCCACTGGCATTCAGGCTGGGTAGGAGGTGCGTGGAGAAAGGGGCACAGGGGCTCCGGACAGCCTGACTGCTCCCAGAAGGGCTCCGAGGGGCGAACATCCCCTCATGGGAACAGCAGAGCAGCTTCCAGTCACCTCACGACGCCACTCAAAGACCCGTCTGCTCTCAGCTACCCTGAGTACGTCCCAGTTTGCCTCCTAACCCCTACCTGGGCCACCCCATCAGCCCAACGCGTCTGGCCTACGGTTGCCCCGCAGTAGCCCAGCTCCTCCTCTCTACACAGAGAAGCTTGAGATGGCACAAGCCCGGGCAAAGGAGAAGTGGAAATACCCACTGGCGCGGGGAGGCGAGCCAGGGGAGCGGGTACCTGCCCTGCAGCTCGGCAGCTGCTGGCGCTCGCGGCCGGTTTACGACGGGGAGCACGGGCTAGCGTTTACAGCACAGTCTGCAGAGGGGAGATTGCAGTTATTGGATTATCAGGGCACGCTGATAACTTCAAAAGGAAGAGAATCAAGGCGCTCGTTAAGTGCACTGAGGGAAAGTCACAGGAACCCAGCGGGGCGCAGAGAGCCACCTGCCCTGGCCCGAGCCAAAAGCCCGCGGCTCGCCACAGAGAAGTGCTTCTGTTTGCGCTGAAGAAGACAGATGAGAGCGACTCCCCGAGCTGGAAAAGACCAAGCGAGGTCCCCGGCATCTCTGAGCCTTCTGCTTAGAGATGAATCAGCACCGGGTTCAGCCCTCTTGGGTCTTGGAAACCTCCAGGAGTGCCCCGGCTCTCCGGACGATCCACTCCATCACCCAGCCCACCCTGACACAAAGCCAGAGCATCCCTGCCTTTCAGGGGGACTCCTGCTGAAAGCGCTGTCTCTCCCCAGGTCAGAGGCCACCCTTGAGCAGGCTGGGAAGCAGAGGCTGCCGTATCCATCCTCTTGTGGAGAGCCCCTCCATGACATCCGAGTTACCTGGTTGCCAGCCACAGTCGCCGTGCAGTCGGACACAGCCCTCAGTCACGGATAAGCCAGACTTAGTGCCTTCAGTCTCCCGGCTGAGTGCCCTCGCCACTCTCCACGCCGGGTTTATATGTGACCCCGCTGGCAGGGGACACCAATGAGCTCTCTGCGAAGGGACGCTGATTGGGCCCTGCCCCACACCTCCTCCTAGCCCAGCGCCGGGTCGCTCTCCAAGCATGAACGATGGGGTATAAAGGGAGATAAGCATGAATCACAACAAACAATACGCTGCCAGTCTGCAGAAGGGCTCTCAGCCCAACCCCCAGCAGCTCTGCTGTGGTTCTCAATTCGGTTTCTGATCTGATTCAAGGTCTCCCATGGCTGCTGAAGCCCGGCTGGCCCATGTCGGCACGTGCCTCGACGGGTCGGGCAGAAGCCACCTACTAGGTTTGTCGCTGTCTGATACGGACTCCGCGTCCTCTGGGGACCCGGGCTTGGCTCTGCACAGCTTCCAGCTCCGAGCCTTTCTTCATGCTACCTCTCACTCCTCGTGCAACAGCTCGGCTACTACTAAACCACCTACAAGGAGCTAACATCTCCCGCTCTGCTGCGATGCCCAAGTGCCGGCTGGACCGGTCTGTGCGGGTCTACTGGAAGACAGGAGCAGAGTGGGGTTGTGGCTCCCAGCTTTTCCCTGCTCCTTCCCTCGGCCAGGCCAATGCTCCATCAAACGCAGACCTGAAGGAAGCTCGACTGCCACTCAGGCAACGCATTGAGGCAAGTGGGACTGCTTCCCTGGGAAGGAAGTCTCGCCCAGACCCTGGGGATCAGCGTGGAGGTGACATCACCTTTGGCCCTGCTGCAATAAAATGAACCCTCTGGAAAACATTGCCAGAGGTAATCCATCATGGAAAAAGTCTGGTGGGCTATCTGACGGGACACAGGGCAGGCAGGTCCCTTGTAAAGAGGCTGCAAATAACCCTAACCCTAACGCTGCTGCCTGGGCGTCGCGGTTAGGGAATAACCCGGCCAGCCCTCCCTCTCCACCTCCTGCAGCCAAACCTGCCTGAGGGCAATGAGAACCCCGGGTTGGCCACCAAGGGGAAGAATCTCAGATCGTTTCGGGCTACAATGGAACGGGGATGGGGAAGGGCACGTGGAGGGATAGAAGAGTTTGGAAAGAAAACCCTTGGCTGAGGGATTTCTTCCCCCCCCTTTGTTTCAGGGGAGACCTAAATGACAGATCTGGGGTCTCTGAAGATCAATTCCCCATGCCCCCCTTTTTTGGGGGCAAGGTAAAAGCTGCTAGCAAACCACCCATCGTGCCCCCCCCCAGAACTACCACGTGGCCTGACCCTGGCATCACCAGCGACCACAGCAGGCGTCCGTGACATGGGCTTTGCTGCTCTGCAGAGGAGGTGCTGGTGCACGGGAGGCTGGCTGGGGTCTGCACCAGCATCCGAGTCACGCTTCCACTCGACAGAGACTCATCAGGCACCTCGCATCCTGGGCCTCTAATAGAGCCACGGCCTCTGGGTACCTAATCCTACCTTGATGTCCTGAGGCACGTGGGAAAACACGAGAGAGCCCGTGGCACAGCTGCTCATTCCACTCCCACCACACAGTCTTCATCTGAACAGAGTTACCCTGTGGCTCTTCCCTGCAGGATCCAGCTGAGGGATCACTACTGGGGCAGCAGCAGGCAGGGAGAACCCACCAGCTGACCATGAAAAGAGAGGGAGGCACAGGGAGGCGGCTGAGAGCATCGGGATGGCTTCTGACTCTCACAAGGAGGTGTGATGGGAGCGTTCAGGGCTGTGCTCTTCATCTCAGCGACTCTTTGCTGAGCTATCTTCATCAGGCTGGGTCAGAACAGGTATCAGCACTCGAGTTTTGCTTCTGGCACTTGGAAGAGAACTTTAGCGACTACTGATTCACCACTCTAGTGGTCTTCTCCTCCTCCAGAAGACAGATGATCTGGTTTTAAACCTTTCCTTATCTGCTGGAACAAATGGGAAGGAGCCCCATTCTTCCCTCCCAAGTAGTTTAGTCATTGAAACGGCTTCTCCGCAGCTCCCCGGTGGGAGCAGGGCTTGACACGAGACCAGGAGAGGCAGGGGTAGCACTGTTCTGGGACGGCTCAGCAGAGAATTCAGAGCAGAACAGGCTTCCCAGGGCTCTTTCAGCCGTCAGAGAAAGCTGTTCTGCTGTGAGGACCCGGGGTTAAAACTGCCACTGGGCAAGCAGAGCGGCACTGGGAGAGCTGGAATGCTGGTGGAAATGCCCACTGCCTACGTTACGTGGCTGAACTGGGGGAAAGCAGTCTGTTCTGCAGACACACTGCTCACCTGCCCAGCACGCTTGGCGTATCACAGTGTCACAGTGCTGATGGGGCTGGAAAAGACCTCAGAGATCATCCAGTCCAACCTAAATCCAACCCAGTAACCCTAACACCTGCCATCTAGCTCATGCCACTCAGCACTTCATCCAGCCTGACCCTGAACACCTCCAGGGACGGTGACCCGACCCCCTCCGTGGGCAGCCCGTTCCAAACCCGGATCGCTCTGTCAGGGAAAAACCTTCTCCTGATGTCCAGTCTAAACCTCCCCCGATGGAGCTGAAGGCTGTGACCCCTTGTCCTGTCTGCAGTGTCCAGGGAGAACAGACCGACCCCGCCTGACTCCAACCCCCTGTTAGTTAGAGACAGCGATAGGGTCACCCCTGAGAAGCAGCCTCACTGTGCTGGAGAACTCCTCCAGCTGCAAACACAACGCGATGCAAACTACGGGGCCTGTGAAGCTCTTCTCTCCACCACACGAGTCTGACTGAAATCATAACGCAGCGGCTCGCAGTTCGACCCTCGTGAGCAGCACCAGGCCAGACTGACCCACGCAGGGTCGCATCTGATGGAGCTAGGCGTCGTGTGTCAGGTGCTCTAACCCAAGCCTGTGGCAGAGCCAGCAGAGCAGCCGTTCCCTCCCTCCTGTCTCAGGAGGCACCAGCACTCGCTCGTGCGACCCACGGGTTGTTCTCAACGCTCACGGCGCCTGTCTAACGGTGCTGGTGTCTGTAGGAGGACCCGCGCTCCAGAGCCAGCTGAGGGAAGAGCAGACCTGCTGAACTCTTCTGCAGAGGACGCTGGAGAGGACTGAAGGCGTGAGCAGCACCAAGCACGCGTGCTCTTCCACCCTCCGCAGGTCAGACCTGCTGAGCTGGCCCCGTGGCATCGATCAGCTGTGGCCAAAAGGCAACAGAGTCACTGTGAATCAGCACTTCCCTCCAGTTTTGCCGTGAAACGAAGTACCTGCTGCACAGCTCTGCATGCAGGGAGAACGGAGGGGAGCTCAGCCAGCCCCGCAGGCTGCTTGCCCTCTGTGTGGGAGTGCGCATCCAGCTCCTCATCGCTCCATGGAGCTGCGACTTCTCCAAGCTTCATCAAGCCGGAGCAGGCAGATGCAGAAGAAGACAATCAGTGTCTGTCCTTCTACCCCTCAAACAGACTTTTTGCTGAAGACTGGGGCCAGGGCACACGGGGCAGTTGGCTCTCCTTCCTGCCACAGCACTGCACGCTCTGCCCGCACTCACCATCCTCCAGCACTGCAGCTGCTAGGGGACCGTCCCTGTTTGGCACTGAACAAGGCAGTGGCTGGGCATCGTGACCTACGCCTCTCCTCCAGCACCGTCCTGACCTGGAGGAAGGCTGGGGCTGCTCCTGCTTTGCAGGAGCTGCAGTGCGACGCAGCAGAGGAACACCACCTAGCAACACTTGCCTGCTTCCCAGCCCGGTCACATGCTGCCCTGCTTCTAGACAGCTGGGTAAGCAACCTAGAAAATAAATAACCCAGAAAAGTGATTCACCAGCATTCCACACTTCCAGCTGGATGTCGTCTACAACGCAGCGCACGGCTGCAGAGGGGGCAGCAGCAGAGAACCTGGGCTCTGGGGACTCATAACCCCAGCAAACGGGGCCAGCACTCCCGTGCACCCTGCACAGCGGTGCCAGAGCCTGCACCTCCGCACGTCTGTGCGGCCTCTTCCCTCTCCCAAGCTCCATCCGCTTCCCTCCGGAGCAGAATGGCTCCAAGAGTGTGAGTCCACGCACATCTCTCTGCCCCTGCAGAGGTGGTGGCACTGCCAGGAGCAGCACAAGCGAAGGCTGGGGAGGGTGGTTTTTCTTCCCCCCAAAGGGCATTTATTGCCCCTGCACGGTGGCTTTCTGGACTGAAGTCCTCTGTTTATCTTGAGAGCTGGAACACCAAGTCGTACCAGTAATTTTCCATGCATTGGTGCTCTGGGAGGGGGAGCACCCCTGCAGCTGCCGTCGCTGCAGTCCTGGTAGCGACCTGAGGTGCTGCCTCAGCCGCTGGGAAAGGTTCCTCCTCCTGCAAATCTGGGCTGTGTGCAGTCCCCTACGGCCAGCACGGAACCTGGGGGGGCTAGTGATGATGTGGCACACACCGAGGAGCCCTGGGTGTTTCTCCCACTAGCCACACTGGCTAAAACCACCCTGATCTACCCGGCTAAGGCAGCTACCTGTTTGGGACAGCAGCCTTGGCCCGCTGGCAGAGCGGAGGCTGCGACCAGGGCAGAGATGTGCTGCTGGCAGATGGAACTTGATCCTATGTGCCGGCTGGCTGCTGCTCTCTATGCCTGGGTGCCCTTCGGACTCTCAGCTCAAACGCTCTATCCTTGCAGAGCAGAGCCTGAGAACCACGTTGGCCTTCTGCATATCTGACTCGATACTGGGATCCTTTCTGCTTCCCAGCAGGCGACCAAGCTGCAGCCGCAATGAATTGCGATCGCTGCCAGCAGCAGCGGCGGCGGCGGCGCTTCAACCAGTCACATGAGGAGAGCACACAAGGTAAGGGAGGTTCAGTGCTCTGTCAGCCACTCCGTGCTGCTGGAGACAGAGCAAACTGGATAAGGAAGGGGGTGATAAAGCTGAGGACAGAGCACGGCCACCGTCCCTCCACTGGGACTCTTGCTGGGGGCACAGACGAAGCCACAGCCAGCGATGCTCTGCGAAGGACCTGCAGCGGACCTGCTCACGGGTGCTTTGGGTAAACTGCTCGGGCTGGACTCATCCAGAGGGCACATTGACTCGGTTCAGACTGGAAGGCCAGCCCGCCAGGCACAGCAGCGATGCCCTGGCCACCTGCCAGCCTGGGCACATGGTGTGGCTATCAGAATGTTCCCCAGCGCAGCGGAGTCAAAGCGATAAGCAGCACAGCAAGCCATGCAAGCAAGAAGCAGCTTCTAAAGAGCACGAGACTCCAGGACAGCGAGGCAAGCAAGCCCCGTGGCAAGCACAGGAGCCTGCCGATTAATAGCCACACGGCTCTAAACTTGATCCAGGGCATCCCAACCAAACATCATCACCTGCAACCCTTCGAGCCCCATGGTGAACACCGAAGAGGGCTGCTGTGGTCCAACCAGACCATGCTGCTGCTTGCTTGCTTCCCACCATGGGGGGAGAGGGTCAGAGGAGGTGAGAAAGGCTCATAGACTGAGATAAAGGCTGCTCCTCAGGGAGCCCATCAGCCGTGTGCGCAGGGAGGGCAAGCCAAGGAGTCCATTCCCTGCTTCCCAGGGCACGCAGGTGTCCAGCCATCCCCGGGACAGCAGGGCTCCATCACGCACAGCAGTGACTGGGGGAGTCCACATTCTCACCCTTAACCAACTGCAGGGACAGCAGAGCAGATGGGATTCTTTGGGTGCTTTCGCTTTTGCCTCACATCTCTCCTTCCCTGCCTGCCCTGAGCCTCCTTCCTCGACTCAGCAATGCCACCTGCTCTCACAGCCTTAGAGATGAACCCATACAAAGCTGAGTTAAAGCCCAGACACTGTGTCTCATTAACCCGCTGCTGCCCGGCCCTAGCTCCTCTCATATCGCTGCTCTTGAAAGCAGCTTTGGCAGCCTCCTTCTGCCCTGCTCAGATCCCTTGCTGCGGTTGGTTAGGCTGGCACAGGGAGGCTTTACAGGCACACAGAGGTCAGACAGAAGCAGAGTCAATTTCCAAGAGCAGTGGTAACGCCAGAACCCAGCAGCAGCGGTTGCTGTGATGGCAGCATCTGGCAGAACAGCCTGCACCCCTCACAAGCGTGGGAACCCGAGGGAACAGTGGAAATAGCAGCACTAGGTCTCTCCCAGCCTTCCCTGAAAAGGACAGGGATTAAAACACCTGGAATACTGGGAGAGGTGCTCAGGACCTCGGCTGAAATACCGACCTATGGAGGTGTGCAGCTGCCCGTTCCCCGACTCGCTCCACGCAGCACCCAGGGTGTTTCAAAGTGCCCTTAGCTGTGCTCCCCAGCCTGGGAGGCAGCTCAGAAAGAGCCTGTAGCTGGAGCTGCTAGGCTCTGCCAAGCAGCAGCACAGGTAAGAGAGCTGCTCAGACTAGAGAGCACAACCCAGACTGGGAGCGTGTTGCCTGCACCCGGCTTTGCTCTCTTACAGCATCAGCCCCAGCCTGAGCAGCATTTTCCTGCTTCAGTAGAGCCAAGCTAAGAAAAGCTCCACTCCTGCTGATCAAGACCTTCCTTCTCAGCAAAAGAGTATTAGAAAGGTCGCCAGGAAAATCAAGAGTAGCTCCTTCCCTCCTGCAACTCCAGCAGTCCGAGCGCAGCAGCGTTCGGATGGGGCTGCCAAGACCAAGCCCTGCCAGGGCTCTGCAGGTCACAGTGGTGAAGAGCTGTAGCCACACGCAGCTGCTGCATCCCACTCGTGCACTGTTGGCAGTACCAGCCCACCCCACACTTGCCGGTTACTCCCAAGCTCGTCTGCAGCCCATTCCTTCACCTGCAAGGCTGTTCCCCTGGGATAAGGCACTGCAAAGACTCTTCTTACCTTCCAGTCTTCTCTCGTGCTTAGTCCCCAGGGTATCGCTGCTGAGAAACAAAGGTCTGTCCTCACAGTGCCTTCACTGCAGCAAACAAAGCCACGGGTTCACTCCTGGCGCTCGGCTTCCACTCAAGTTAGTCTCCCCTCGCAGCCGCCGGGTGAAACGAGCTTTGTCAGCTCCAGCCCTAACAAATCCCCCTCAGTGTTTTATGCTGCTGCCACCAAAAGGAACCCCTTCTGTCCTGGGACTCCAGAGACCACTGCAGGGTGGGGGCAAAGCTGCTGGAGAGCAGCAGAGGAGAAAGGGGGCTGGGGGTCCTGGCAGACAGCAGGGTAACTGTGAGCCAGCAATGGGCCCGTGAAGCCAAGGTGGCCAGTGGCACCCTGGAGTGGATTAAAGGGGGTGGGTAGCAGATTGAGAGGCTCTCCTTCCCCTCTACTCTGCCCTGGTGAGGCCACATCTGGGATCTTATGTCCAGTTCGGAGGCCCTCAGTGCCAGAAGGACACAGAGCTGCTGGAGAGTCCAGTGATGGAGCAAAACATCTCCCCGGTGAGGAAAGGCTGAGGGAGCTGGGTCTCTTTAGCTTAGGAAAAGGAGACTGAGGGAGGAACTCATGGATGATTACAAGTATGCACAGGGCGGGGGTCAGGAGGAAGGAGCCAGGCTCTGCTCAGTGTCAGACAATGATGGGAACAGAGGAGGTTCCACATCAATAGGTGAAGCTTATTCCCCGTGAGGATGACAGAGCACTGGAAGGGGCTGCACGGAGAGGCTGTGGAGTCTCTTCCCCTTGAGACATCTAAAACCCACCTGGACTGTTCCTNCAGGTTTTGTGGATGTGAAACAACGCTTTGGAAAGCCAGACTTCAGACACAACAAGTAAGGAGCATATAGTTAACGTAAGCAATATTTTCATATATATATATATGTAAAAAAATAAATGGTCTGACTAGGTAATGGTAGGCAACCTGATTAAGAAACAAGTCCCCAGAAGCTGTGCAGCGCAGCGAGACACTGCTTGTAGACCTGACGTCAGGAGAGCTAACTGCTTATTTTCAGGATTTAAGACAAGAGAAGAAATCAATCTGATTCTTTGGTGGACACTGCAATTTGTCAGAGAGGCTGCACCTTTTCCTGCTCGACTTCAGCTGGACTTCCTTTCCCGTTCCCGTGCAGTCACGAAGTTAAGCAGGTCGATGGCTGTAACGATGCCAAACACCATTTGACGCTTGCTGGAGGAGCCGTCAGTGTGGTCTACACAGAGACAAAGAGGAGGTGCCATAAACCCAGCCCAAACTAAACCAACACCATCACCCACACCATCCCGCTTGCTTTTAGCGGCGGCAACCAGGCCACGCCAGCTCCACTCCTCTACCAACAGAGCTGGCAGCTGGCAAGGCTCTCCCTCCTCGGTAGGAGGGATACAGAAACCGAAGCTTTCTAGAAAGAATGAGGATCCAGCAGATTTGTTGTTCTTGGCAAAATAAAGCACATTCTCCCCAGTTTCTGTAGCTCTGCTTAAAGCAGCTGCAAACTGACAGCATCCTGTTTGAACTAGGAGCCACTGGAGACCAGGTCACACTGCCACCTTCCTAAACCATTGTCAAGCTCACAACTACTTATAACATGTTCACGTTTATATGTGCAAACCTTATCAACCATCTAATCACCACTGCGTTGGCAGCACAGGTTCCAGCAAGGTTTACATTGTGAGCATAAGCCTTTGGCCTGGGAACCAAAGCGTCTGCGTGACCTGTGACCTTTTATCTATGAGCTAAGCTCCACGCTCCTGAAGTTCCTGAAGTCTGGCTGTGTTGAGATGTTTCATCTACATATACTCTGCTCGTTCAAGAAGTCCTGCACTCCTCATTTACTCAGTCTATTCCAGTATGAGCTTCCCGTGAGGCGCTAGGTTGATAGAGAATTAGAACACCATCAAGAGCACATCCTTACGGAGATCAGGAGAAGCCCCCCTAAATGTCACAGCTATACTTCACTTACAATTGAGACAGGTCTTAGAAACACTTCTCTGCTGCATCCTAGTACTGGTTTTAGTCTAGTGTGTCTAACCTGGCTAACCGCCTGCTGTAAGGCACACGAGGCAGGAAACAATAGGCACTGTTCCACGTGAAGCACACTAACTCTGGAGATTCAGTCAGCAATTTCTAGTTCACAAAGGCAGCAGTGCCAGGAGTTTTGAGAAAAGCAGAGTTTAGAGGAAAAGCATCAGATGAAGGATGGTAGTTTAAGCAGAATAAACACAACACAGAAGTATTAAGCTGCTGAGATGGCGATGACAGCGTTGACCTCTGTATCTCACTAGACTAAATGAAGTGGTCACAGGTTTGGCTTTAGAAAGGCAGAAAGCTGAAGCAGAATGCACCAGGGACTCTTTGCTGTTCTGGAACCGCTCTACATTGTTTGAGAGGAGTAGGAAGCAGCAGAGGTCAGTTGTACTGCAGGAGTTTATGCAGTGTTTATGGCTACTAACAAAGTTAGTGTACAGTAGACTAGATTAGACATCAATTCTGAGCAGGAGCTCGCTCCAAAAGAAGTTATGTTTGATTAGTAACTGAATGAGGTAATTAATGGATTTAACATTTAATCCACAAGAATTAAGGTGCTAACGCCTTACTAAGTGTTTGCAGCACAGTCGTTTATATAAACATTGAGAGGATCTGGGTAACACACTCCCGTTTGCACTGGCTTCTTGTTACTAGTCAAAGATTTCCTCCTACAAGGCATCATACTCACACTGAATTTGTTCATGCACCACAAGAGCGAAGTGGTCTATTTCCAGGATATGAGAGAGTTTCCCCAAGTTGTCTTTCAAGTTAATCTGAGAAGAGATTAACAGAAGTGAGCTAAAGCAGTGGTTTATATATTCAGTGGTTGATAATCCCCACGCACTCTGCGCAGTATTAAAACCCAATACATGAGCACAGATGGCTCCCGTTCAAAGTGCTGCAGAGCACTAACAAATCAAGGCCAACTTAGAAAGATCAGCTTGCTTTTTCTCCCCTCATTTCCACAGCAGAACAGAACCATTAAGAACTGCATGAAATTATTCCTTCTGATTCTGTAAACATAAGGAACATAATGATTACACTGAATGTCTGAGGAATGTTAAAGTCAAGTGTTCCACGTGTCTAACCAAAGAAGGTACCACGAAGGTCACTGCACTCGGTGATTTCACTCTAGCAGGACTGGGAAACAGTGACCAAATCAGGCTGCAAATCATCCTGGAAAGGAAGCAGGGGAAGAGAAAACCCAAAACCACCCAGAAAGAAAACCAAGGGTGAAGACTGCTGGGCTAACGCTGCATTCGAGTGCAAATGAAGGAACTGAGAGCTAAGAACTCATTTTGAAGGAGGTTCAGCCTCACCAAGACAGTACTCTGTGCTGTTGACTGCAGAAAGAATACAGATCCTTCAGAAACACTCAGCTAATTCCTCGCTGGAAGCATTTGAAAGGATGCACAAAACTCTTCTCCCTATGTGCTTTTAACGACTAAGAGGCAGCAAGGGGTCTACTACCCAGATGACTCTTCAGGTAACATCAGCATCCACCATCCAACACAGTGTTAGTGAAGAGGGTTTAAGGAATGCACAGCAGAGTCTTGTGCTGCAGATGACAAAAGCCCCCATCACACAGCGAGCTTGGTTTCTGACTGATGAATGCCACAGCACCAATACCTGGTCTGCACTGGAACAGAACTCATGGTCGCTCTGGGAGTTCAAACAGACCAAAAGGATTCCCAGCCGCCTGTGTTTATGGGACCAGCACCAGTCTTGAAGTATGCAGTCCAAGCAAGGGATGGGTGAAAGACTGGTTGGTCCTACTGCCTCATCAAGTCAGTCATCAGTCACCACCAGAGACAAGCAGGTTTGTGCAAAGCCTGGTTTCTGAATCCGAGTCCAAAGCTCACTGAAGGAGTAGAGAGCCCTCCTTGCCATCTGACTGTCTAATCAATAACCCTGTTTTCAGGGGCTGGGTAGGCTAAAGCTGACAACAGGCAGCCCACAGGCAGTACTGGGGCAGCTACGAGTTCTCAAGTGTTTTGAAATTAAAACAAAGCTTCAACTAATGAAAATTTGACCTAAGTCCTGCTGAGCTGTCACCCATCTCACTAGTCATTCAAGCTCCTTAAAAGTCTTGCCCGTGAGTTCTCTCACATCTAGGTGGTTTTTGTACATCTACTCATTCTGCAAGGTCCCCAACATGCTACTACACTACCTATGACTGGGACTGCTGTGTCTCTCACCCTTAGAGCCGAGCAAGCACTGCTCCCGACCTTACAAGTACATCCTGTCCTTCTCCAAAACTAGGTTCTGGTCTACCAGGGATGCTGGGGACACCAGGTCTTGCACTGTTTAGCAGAACACTACATGGTGTGGGGCATGAACCAAAATCCCACCAGAAGAAAGGTATTAAACACTCAGTAATAAGAAAGTGCCAATCTGACTGCCCCAGCCCTGTACTCTGGTACAGGCAGGCAAGCAGTCTGTTAAGACCAGATCTGCACCACACCTTGCAGATGCTAGTAGTTAATTAAGAGATTCTTTGGGGTAGAAAGAGATTCCCAAAGCACTGAAACTAACCCTTGGCTCCACAAGAATAGCCTCCCTCTCTGCTAATATACAGCACTTGGTTGGATTAGCAAACGATCTGATGACTGCTGCTTCAAAGCCCGAGTACAGTCCTACCAGAGACTTAAAAATCTACAATCTTTACTCCTCCACTCTCAGATCAGCACAACACAACTGTGGCAATCATACCAGAGCAAGGTTCCTGTGCTGCCACACATAGCTGATGACTGCCAAGGCAAAGCTAAGACCACCTCTCACTGATGCATGCTGTGGAACAGATCCTAGGTGCAGGATGTTCTACATCGTGTCAGTGACACGGGCGATCCGTCTCACAATGTCACCAGTAAACAAGCCAAGTAAGGTTGACTGAAGTGGTAAAGAAAGCAAGATCCACACTACTTCTGAGGTTATGCACGTTTAACCACATGCTGCCATGAAACCATCAACTATAGCTGCAAATAACCCATAAATTATGGGGTTATGACTCGTAGTTAGCATGCTAGCAACACCACCACTTTTAGGTCACTTCCTTTCCGTCCTCCACCAACAAACAAGTCAGAACTACAAGAAAAGCAGCAGTTAAGCTGTTCTTTACTGTGTAAGCTTAAAGAAACATCAAGCTGCCCATAGGAAAAAAGCCACAACCTCAGAAGCAAAAAGAGCCAGCTACTACAGCTAACACCAAGTGTAGCTCCACACTGACTGCACACCACCAGCCACAGAAGCTCCTGAGGTGTCCAAGTGAAGGAGAAAATGAACTAAGCAGTTTTATTACGCACCACGCTTCCACCTGATGCTCGATTATCTGTCTGGGAAGGAAAACAACACATTTACATTTGTCCAGCAAGAATGAGCATCCTTTCTCAATCTCAGACTCGGGCATTTGTAGACCAAACAGGAGCATTACACATACTGCTGGAATAGAGCTACTGTGAGACAGAGGTGAAACTAGAAGCCTGGTGGAAAGGAAATCGACACTAACAGTACTTGTATACTACAGAAGAACACCCACAGAGCTGGGAAGTCATGGTATCTTGGTGTACCACATGGGATGGACAGGTGAGACCTCAAGATTCAGATGTCTAGACAGCATTAGTTCTCAGCAGCCATCCCCCTGTTTCATCAAGGCACCCACAGGCAAACGCCTTCTTGTTTGCAGCCAATGTAGACACTTGAACAAGCTGTTTCAGCACCTCCCCATCCCTTCCCCTGGATAGTCACGTTGCTCAGATTTCCACCAGGATGTTTGAGGAAGAAGGAAAGGACAAGTATGCTAGAAGAAAGCCTGATGGAGCAACAGAAGAGCAAAACCTGGGAGCACTGAGCGACCTAGCAGTGTTTATAGCACGTCTGTACTCAGTAACAGCTGCTCTGTACAACCCCCAGCAAACATGACCCAGCTTGATGCCACTGGAGTGTTAGGTCATACAGTAGTACTTTAAACCAGACACTACAAGTTTGAAGAATGTACTCACCTGTTTGAATTGCTTGTAGATTACTTTCCTGACTTCATCAGAAGGCTGAACTTTTCCAGCAAGCAGGGAGGAAAGCATATTACCCAGGGTAACCATGCCCAAAATCACCCTGGGGAGAGAGAGAGAGAAGTCTCAGGTGTTTCTGCAGATAAAAGCATCCACTCTCAGACAGCCTGGACAAGTCAGTTCAACTGTGCCATGGGAGGAAGTAGCGTTATTGAGGGTACACTTGGATTCTGTGTCTCTGCAGGAGATCATCCAGTTCTCACAAGGTCTGGAGACTCACACAGAAGCAAGCAGGTGCTGTGGGTGCCTGGCCCTTCTGAGCACCAGGCTCCTGTACTCAGCACTGGTAAGGCCACCCTGTGAATGCTGTGTTCAGTTTTGGGCACCTCACTAAAGAGTCGCATTGGGGTGCTGTAGTGGGTCCAAAGAAGGGCAATGAAGCTGGTGAAGGTTCTGGAGGACAAACCTTATGAGGAGTGGCTGAGGAAGATGGGGTTGTTTAGCCTGGAGAAAAGGCAGCCGAGGAGAAAACTTACAGCTTTCTATAACCACCTGAAAAAAGGTTGTAGAGAGGGGGGTGCTGATCTCTTCTCCCAAGTGAAGAGTGATTTTGCACTTAAGAAAATACTCTCAAGTTGCAGCTGAGGAGGTTTAGGCTGGATATTAGGAAAAGCTTCCTCACTGAAAGTGGTGTCAAGCATTGGAACAGGCTAGCCAGGGAAGCGGTGGAGTCAGCATCCCTAAACATACGTAGATGTGGAGCTGAGGGATATCACTTAGTGCTGGATTAACTGTTGAACTTGACAATTTTAAAGATCTCTTTCAACCAAAAGAATACTGTGATTCTTTGTGTCTCTATCCTTGCAAGTGAAGAGTTTCTTGCCATCTGAGAGCTTTTGAAAAGTACAGCTTTATTGGTTTACATCCTATTGAAAGGTTTGGCAATGTCAGAGCAACAGCTCACCTCAACTTTCCTCGCTCCTGTTCTCCCCCTGCAAGGATCTGCAACAATTAACCCTTTGAGTTATCCCTGTAACTGGAGAATAACTAAGCAACCCTTCATGACTCAGCCTGTCCTAAAGGAGACCTACAAGGTTGTGAGGTACCAATTCATTAGGCACACCCAGGACGGCAAGACTCACTACAGCAGCACACCGTAATGCAGTGTTCCAAAGAAAGTGGGTGAAAGCTGTGGTGGACACGGGTGGGTTTGGAGCTGGTTTAGATAAGAACCTTTGCTTTACCAGCTACTTTAAATTTATCCCAGAGACACACAGAGGACACACACCATAATCACTGAAGGCAGGACAGGCCTGCCAGGACAACACATCGAGTCTGAGTTCAGAAATGATGCCACTCTAACTGAAGAAAGATGAGTGTGGGGACACTGTAGTTCCAGTAAGCATTTCAAAGACATCCCCTGGGGCCTGGTGAGGGAGGCGACACACAAGGATGAATAGTGATATATGTGGACATACCCAGATTCATCAACAACTGGTACCTGGTCGAATCCCTTCTCCCGGAGAATTTCTACAGTCTTTGCACAGGTAACAGTTGGAAGCACAGTCAGGGGAGCGGAGAGGCTGAGTTCCTGAACGCTGATGTTCCACCACCTGAGAAAACAAAACAAAACCATGCAAGACCTGTGGTGAGAACAGAACAGAACCAGCTGCTCATGCACAGGAGCCTTCAACACTTCAGGAATGACAGAAGGCTGCAAGTAAGAGTCAGAATTCAGCCAGAGTCAGGAAAGCTTTGAGATTCTCAAGTTCTCACCCCAGTACCATGAAGTCACTGAAGTGTGAGCAGACTAAGACCAAAATCATCTTCCTCATTTCATCTACTTTCTAGGACAATAGATGGTGGACAGCACTATTCTCTCTCATTCCATTACTTCTATCTTGTACTTCATTAAGTAGGAGCATAAGATATAAATAAAGAGCTCAAAGCCACAGTCATTACAAAGCAATTTAAGGAAGATCCTGCTGCACCTATGTAGACTTGGAGTGGTCTGCATTCCGGACCTCTGACCTCAGAAGGTTTATGTGGATATTAGCTTTCCTTTTCAGATGCAACCCTCTTCCAAAAAATAGATTTAAAGATCAGTAACTACTGAGTTTTCTTCTGTTGCCATATAACTCAGAGAAGGAAATCAACAAATTGAATCTGAGCTGATGAACAGGTTCAATTACGCACCAACACAACAGCATGGAAGATAAGCTGAACCAGAGGAAGTAGTGTAAGTGCAACGTGTAAATTGAAATGAGCTTTAAATTTCATTGACGTTATGGCAGTTGCAAGAGACTCATGAAAACCCAGATGGATCTGTCCTGCTCACCAAGGTTTTTTGACCAGGTCATCCTCTTCTTTCATGAACCCTTTCTGAATCATCCATTTGTCACTCAAGAACTTGGTCCTAGGAAAGAAAATCAGGAAGTGAAAGCTCCTTGGCAGGCTGAGTCCCAATGGCACGCAGAGGCTATTGTTCACAGCTCACTACCACTAACGACCCAAGCATAAGGGAAAGCATATCCTCATCTGCCAGCCAAGCACATGGAGGAAAAACGTTAATAGGAAGAGAACTGATCCCATAGACAACAGTTTCAACTACATCAGTGCCTTGCAATACAAGAGACACGCAGCTTGGAATGGAGAGGTGCCAGCCTGTACCAGGGCACGGTCTACCTGCAGTTTCTAGTGTTCTAGTATCGTGTTGGATGCAACAGAAACCAGGAAAGAAGAGCTAAAAGCAGCATGCTTTGGGTTATGTTTCAGTGCCATAGGGAAGAAACAGCTTCTTAGCACACCTCAGAGCCTGCAACAGCAGGCTTTGGGGAGAGTGTGTTACATACTGAAGTCAGACCCAAGTAGGGGATCAGCTTTCAGAGGGCTAAGGTCCTTTTCACACCATGTCAGACCCTTTCTAGACCCTCTCACAAGTTACGCTCTGAAAATATTTCTTGCTTGAATAACAGGGTGCTGAGAAGTATGTATGCAACTGGCTGCTGCTGTGAAGGAGGTCTGAAGGACTGCCTCACCCTCTTCCCAGAAAGAAAACAAGCAGATTCTTACATGTAGTTCCTGATAGAGTCAGGGAGGATTACAACACAGCGCTGACCTTCCTTTAGCTCCTTGGCTGCCTTCAAAGCTACAGACATAGCACTGCCTGAGCTGCCACCTGTCAAAACACAAATCAGAGGCCAAACTGTTAACCCATAAGTGAAATGAAAGAGAATCAAGGAGGTGATACAGCAGAAGAGCCCAGAATAAGGCACCACAGAGTAATCATGGTTGTAAAGGACTCCATGATCACCGAGTCTAACCATTGCCACACAAAAAACAACCCTAAATGCCTGATCAACCAAAAATCACAGAGTACACCACTCCCCCCCAAATGCTGCCACTCCAGCCTCTCGTGAAGCACCATGGCTACACTGACAGCTTCTGCAGTGGAAGGAAGTCCCCCTCATCTGCACAAGGCTTTGGCCTCCCACACGCTTTCTAAAGAAATCTGAAGGGCTTGCATCTGCTCTTACCACACAGCAGTCCTTCCTCTCGGATGAGCATGCGTGCTAAAGCAAATGACTCCTCATCGTTGCTCTTGTACCACTGATCCACTGCCTGGGAAGGGGCAGGAAGACAGAAAGAGGAGTCTGTTTAAATGAAGAGGGCTAGAGAAGTTGAACTAGCGCAATTCCAACCCATGCTTTTTGTGGTGACAACTGCCTAGGTCTCCAGTCTCCAAACACCAAGCATGGGTTTCTCCACCAAGGTTAAGATGACAACATTAGCACGACATGCTTATTGAAGGATCACTTGAGAACAGGCCACAGAAACATCTACCATTTCCTCCCTGTTTTGGGGTGCTTCTCCAGGGACACAGGCTCTGTTCAGGATATCACCACATCACTCCACCACTGGAGTGATTTGTTGGGGGTTTGGGGTTTTTTTGTTTGTTTTGGAGGGTCTTTTAATTTGGAAGAGTGAGGGCACTGTTTATTTTTGGTTGTTGTTGTTTCTTTTTAAAAGTACTGTGTTCTAGCACAAACTTACCTGCTCACAGCACTTAGAACTACCATTCCAAAACAAATGTGGCCAGTGCAGAAGCCTTTCAAGGGCTGCTTCCATGAATACTTCCATCAGCTAGTCCTCCCTTTCAAGTTTAAAGATATACTTCCAAGTTTCCCCTCTACCTTCCACCTCAATTCTGCATCCCATCATAGGCCAAAGGGCAGTAAATCAAGAATCATGACTTACAGATCTGTCCAACACGGTGGGGACAAAATCATATCCGATTCCTTCCACTTCATACATAGTCTTGTCAGTTTTGTTCAGTTCTTCTGGTGCAGCAAGAATGGAGCCTTCAGGATCAACACCTATGATCTGAAGCAGCAGTTTCCACTTTAACCAACAGGACACTCCACTTTTGAGGACACAGCAGTTGAGCACTGGCTTCCACTACAGCTGTTGCCCCAGCTGCACACACAGCCAAGCTAACAGCAGCCCAGTCTCCTATACATTTCTTCCTGAAGACATTCAGCTTGCCAGTGAGCAAAATGTTCTGCTGCTTCTGGTCCCTTGGCCACTCATCCTGACTTCTCAAGCTGTAAGCACTGCCTGAAGGGCACTACTTGCTCTGCATGGTATTTACTTGGTTTAAACAGAAGACAGATTTTCCCCAAGACAAGATTATCCCTGCTCACAGACCAGGCATCATCGCAGCCACTACTGTCTGCCAATGCAAGCAGTTAAGCTTTGTTCACCACTGCCTGTCTATGCAGGAAAGCAGCCACGGCTGAAACAATGCCAGCTTCGGTGAGGAAAGCCAGCACAGCACACTGGTAGAGAGACTGGCCTGCGTATGCAGAGAAAACATCACTGGGTGAAACCTCAGCAGCTCTAGACAAGTTTGTGAAGCCTTGGTCAGAGAGGAAACACAAGGCTGCACTACACTCTATATGTCAGCATCTTCTCAGACACCCCTTGGTAGGATCTGAGAGCCAGTTCTCATCTGCTGAGTCAAATCTGACTCGAGCACAGTGATTTCAGACAGTCTAAGAACACTTTCTTCACTGCTCAGAATTACTTGTCAACCAAGGAAATCCAAAAGCTTCCTGCAGAGACCCAGGACAGGTGTGAAAGGAATGGGACATGCCAAGGGGAACAGTCTGAGATTCACCCTTGCTGAATAGAAATGCTTCAGGACAGCCACGTACCTTGCAACCTGGACACTTCTCCTTTAGCTTTCTGGAGAGGCCAGTGATTGTACCTCCTGTGCCAGCCCCAGCCACCAGCATGTCTAATTTTCCTGTTTAAAGGTGACAGATGGAAGACAGTTATGAAACCTTCAGGGTTAAGTTTCAAATCCATCATTCTAATTATGAAGTTTAACAAAAACTAGGCAATATAAGGCTCATTACTTCCCAGGTTATGAGACCACCCTGTTTAGTCCCCATTTAATTCAACAACAGTTTTGAAACATCCACTCAGTGGCCTGGCAAGGTACCAAAGGTACTTTGGACAGAGCTGGAGGTGGCCCATGCAGCTGACAATCCATAGTTCTCCTGGTACTGCTCTGCTGGTGTAGAAAATTCATTAACTTCGAATGAGCAGCTGTTGTATCAGTTAATGTACTGAACCTCCTGCAAAAGCATGAGGTAGGAGCAGATGTCTTGATGAACACCTGAGAGAACCCTCTCATTCTGACATGAAAAACCCTGTTGTGGTCATGCCCTCCCAGAGGGCAGGTTTGGTAGTCCACACTTGCCCTGTGGCACATCCACAGGACACCTTTCTTAACAGAAACACTTTTTAAAAGGTTACTCATTCACACACAAAGCCAGATGTTTGCCAGCCAAAAGAAGAACACCCCTCCAAGGAGGGGTATGAGATCAGTAATAGCTTAGCAAACATCTACATGGTAGGCTGCAGGAACACAATGCCTACAGTAGCTTTCAAACCAATGCCTTAGCCCCAGCCAGCTAGCCCAGCTGAAGCTCTCTGCTGCCACAACTCAGCAGCTTCTGGTACTCAGCTGTCTGCAGCTGAAATGAAAGTGACCCCTGCAGAGTGAAAAGGTCTTAGTGATGACAACTGCAGCACAGAGCAGCAGTCTGCACTCCCGTGGACTCCTGGCAAAAGCAGCTTCCAGCATACTGGAGTATTTGGTCTGAGAACATGAAAATACCTCTTTGTGTCTGTGATCAGAGGAAAAATTAAGGGTGACTTTTTATAATTAAAATACTCTATGTATCACTGCTTTCTCCACATGATCATAAACAGGGAAGTCTAAACACCAAAGATTCCCTCCTGACTGGAAAGAAATCATCATTACAACCACTGAAATAAGGAGGTACTCTAGTGACACTGTGTAGGTATGGAAACTGCCGTACCCAAACCCATGCACTTCTCACCCACCTCAGGTCTCCCTCTCCAAGTAACTCACAGTAAGTGAATACCAGGGACCCACTGAGGAGGAAATGAGCAGTAGGGCAAACATACCATCACACTGCTGCAGGATCTCCTCAGCTGTGGTGTCATAGTGCGTCAGGGGGTTGCTGGCGTTACGGTACTTTGTTGGAAGGCAGAATAGTCATTAAGTAGATCATAAAGACAAAATTAACACGGTGAAGCATTTCAAGAAGTGGGCAAACAGTCTCCAAGTCTCACAACAGCTACATCTACTGTTCACAGGCTCTTTCCTCAACCATTGCCTAGATCACAGGCAGAATGCCTGCACGAAGATACAACCTTTGTACGCGATCTAATGTAGTGCCAAGATGAAGTCCTGTCTGCTGGTCAGTTGTGGGTTGTGGTTTTTTTGGAACATGATGACCCTTGCACCCATCCTTCCCAACACGAGTACCAATTCAGTGGAAAAAACCACTCACATGTTTTGCAGCTTCTGCAAACACAAACGCCTTGCTGCCCTCTACTGACTACGAGAACCTCTCAGCCGACGGCACGACCCTTGCTCTGCTGCTGACTCTTCCCGGAACACACTTGGGGTGTTGCACAGCCATCCAAGGGCGCTAAGGAGCAAGGCTGTAATGCCTCCTCTTACACTACACCCGCATCTCCAACACCTTTGCTCTTACCTGGTCTAGTATGTGTGCATTGGGGATTTCATTCTTCAGCCTCCATGCTACTCCCACGTGAGACTCAGGAGAATCAAATCTGGCACTAGTCGGTGTCCTCACGATCTCAGCACCCAGAGCTCTCAGAACATCCACCTGTAGCAAATAAAGGTGGTCACAAAACTTCAAGGCACTTCCAACACCCCAAAACCTCCCAGCACCGAGACCTCATTGCAACACAGGGTAAAGAAAACATCTCCCTTCTACCTGGTGTGCAATAGCCTCCTCAGTCGATTTCCAAAGCTACACCCTCACGTCATCAAGCTACAAATCCAAATCCTTCAAGTCATTTAGTCCTAACTAATTCTTAGCTCTGGAGCTAGGATTACTCAAGCAAAACAATCTCCTTTCATGCCAGTCACATACGCTCTGCACTACAAAAGCTCTACAGCCCAATATTTTAAGTGCAAATCATGTATATTTACCTCCTTCTTTGGACACAGGCAGCAAAGGAGATCCTCCACGGCCTTGTGCACCGCTCAACTGCTACAAGGGCAAGAAAGTTTATCACACTGAGCTAAGACAACACTTGTCATCAGAGGGAATGGAGGCCCTTGGGTGCTGTGTGGCACATGACAATGGCCAGGTGGTTCTTCTCCCTCCAGAACAATGGGCATCAGGCCTTCAGCAGACATTATTCTCACTTGGGCCACAGTCTTTCAGGTGGAACCCCATAAGTGGTTTCGCTGACAGCTACTTCAGCTGTGAAACACTAGATCTCTACTCTTCTCTGGCTGCAGGCAGCAGCATAGAGCAGCTAGATGTTGTGTGCTGTCCACAAGGAAGGTAAGTGGACTTACTGAGGTGACTTTTCCTTTCTGTTGCTGTGGTGACAACTCTGATGCGTGCCAATATACCCTGATGGAACTTGAGGAGCAAAACAGCCTCCTTCACAGCTTTGCTCAGCCCAGTACAGAACAGAGTATTAAAGGCTTCAGCATCGCCTTCCTCTGTCCTCCCTTGCTCAGCAAGTGGCTAATTCAGGGACAGGTAGCTACTTTAATGTGATAGGTAACTCCTAAGATCCCTTGACATTTGTATTTAAGCCAGTTACAACAGTTTTCCAGGCAACAATGCTATGGGGATGGGTCTTAAATACATTTCTGTCCATGGCTAGCTAGCCTGGATTTCTCTGAGCACTGGCAATCAATCCTCAGCAGTTTTGCCTGGCCAATGACTTGAAGGCCAAGAACCTACACCCTTCACTGCCAAAACCACAGAACTTAGCTGCCCCAAGAAGTCTGCAAGAAGAAACATGCTTATTCTTTAATTCGTGAAAAAGCAAAAGCAGATCTGACCTTCTCCATGCTCATTTTCTCTGGCATCACAATGATACAGCGGTAACCCTTCACTGCTGCAGCCAAGGCGAGCCCAATTCCTGCAGGCAAGCAGAGACTCAGTGAGAAGCACCAAACTCCACAACGCTAGCTTTGGCATGCCCTGGCTTTAATCAGATTTTCCCCAGAGGCTCGAGTATGGTGTCTCTAGAGGGGTATTGAGGCCCCATTGACCCATCTCTGCCTTAAATCCCTGATTTGCCATGTACCAAAACTAAGGACATGATGCAAATGCTGTTTGTGATTGATGTTTCATGCAGCACATCAGTACCTTGACTGTCAGAGGCAGGCAGCGCACTTCTAACTTAAAAATACACACCTCCAGACTGGTTTCTTCCTTTTAGCTCATCACTGCCTGTCTACCTGAAGAGCTAAGCTCAGAAGGCTCTTCCTGTGGAAAAGCAGCTGATACCCGTTATCAAGACACCTCTCTGCTGGAGGAGTTAAAGATTTAGTCGATACATGTCTGAAGTCAAACTGCATCACATCTCCCCAGCGATCCTGGGTACTGGGCACAGTACCAACACATGCCCGTGACAATGCCTCGCAGGCAGTTCACTCCTCAGAGAGTCTTGCTTGTTCAGCATTGGCTGTTTCTACATGGTGCTGCAGGGTGCAAGGCTAAAGTGAAATATTTTCACTGCTTCTCTGCTCCTGTAAGAGAAGCGTAACTCACACCTCAAGTAATTCCAGTAGTGTTTACATATTGTAGAGGGACAGGCAGGCAAAGCATTTCCCAGCTCTCTCATTACATTATAGATAAATATGGGTGCCAAAATGAAAACAAGACAGGCAAGGCCTTGCTATGGCCAAAGACTGAAGGTAAATCATCCAGCACTCTCTCTCGTGGTCTGTGATGAAGCACTTTGTACTTTCTGGTATGGACCAGTACCCGCAGCAAATACCAGAACAGGACTTTGGCTGCAGAGAGGATAAAAGTCTAACACACTGGCTCTCACATTTAACATACCAGTAGCTCTGAGCAGTAGCCTACAGCAAAAGACAGTCCTCTCAGGTTACTGTTTGCCCTGGTCTAAGAGTGCCAGCTCTCTAACGTAGTTGTCCTCAATCTCCTTCAGCTCTGCCTTCTTCCTATCTTTAATGATTCTCCTAGCTACAGAATCCAAATCAGGTAGTGACCCATGAAGGAAGATGTCATGGTATGATCTCAGATCCTGGAGGAATGCAAGATAGACAGATGTTCCACACTACATGCCACTGCTTGGGCACAAGGGCTTCAGTTGCACTGCTTGCCACATGCAGCACTTGCTAAGCACATAGCAACTGACACAACTTCCCAGTTCTCTGCTGATGGCAGGGGAACTGGGCACAGACTACTTCAGCATCCCAGTGCTTCCATTTGCAGCTGGGGTAGGATCAAAACAAAAACTGAAAGGTCTGCCTGACCTTGGAAAACAACAGTGGATGGATGCCCAGGAATGAGTTTAGAAACAAGACACCTATAAACAAATTCCCTGCCTGTTATCTTTTGGAGAGGTGAGAACCAGCTCAGAGGAGACCATATTTAACCAATTCAAAGAGGAACATGCTTAGCAGAAGTACAGCAGTTGTGACATAGGAGCCTAGAATTAACTATCTGCTCAGATTATCAGGTGTTCTTCCTTCACTGCTGACTGGCAGGACTGTGCTTCCTACAGCCCTCCCAAGAATAAAGAGACTGTCATGCTGATTCAAACAGAACCTACTAAGTGTGCAAGTACTGCGTTAGCAGACAGCACTGCAGACATGCAGCTTATTTCCAGTCTCAGGTGCATCACAGTGGAAAGGCTTTCTCAAACTCACATGACAGTGTAAGAACAAGGATCACGGGACTTCCAAACAGAAGGTGAAGATCCAGGTCTTGAAATCAAGTCTTTTGGCCTTGATTTCCAATAATTTCAGTCAGACTAATTCTTGGAGCAGGACCTTAAGACTCTAGTGAATCTGGTCTAACGCTTCATTTAAAGCAAAAAGGCCCTGCAAATTTAGCAGGCTTCATTCCAAGATGCTCTGGTCAGCACAGGACACTGCAAGATTGTTCTCTGTATGAAAAAGAGGCACTGTGCTCCCTACACCACGCAGGGAAGAAGAGATCCACTTTCTTCCTTGCACAAGCAGCCTCCACGCTCTAGCCTCAAGTCTGCACCTTCCAGGAAAACCACCCCATCACTTTCCCCCAGACTTTGCTAAGGTCTTTCCATCCCTTACCTGTGTTTCCAGATGTTGGCTCTATGATTGTGTCCCCAGGCTTCAGGATCCCAGCCTTCTCAGCATCCTCTACCATCCTCAGGCTGATACGGTCCTTCACACTGCCCCCAGCATTGAAGAATTCACATTTTGCCACTCAAAAACAAAAAGACCAAGCAGAGCTCTTAAACAGAAGCCATTTGTTTGCTAAAGAGACTGCCCATCCCTGACACATCTACAACAGCAACTCTGTTAGCCTATCTGCCAAATTCACCTTCCTGCTTCACAACACCAGGGACAGGGAGTCAGCCCACAGCATCTCCACTCAGTACAGGTCAGTTACGTGGCCAGTTTGGTCACTGATGCTGGCCACACCACTCAGGAATCCATACTCTGTCAGTCTCCTCAAAAGGTGACCTCTTTGTTCATCTTTCCTCTTTATTACAGCCCAGTCATTGGTGTCAGCAGCCAGAGGGTTCTGCCAGTGCAGTGGCACAGGAAAATACAACTCTACAAGCATGCCTTGCCCTTTTCCTGCTTACATGCTTCAGCCAAAATGTTTCTGACCAAGCTGCAGTTCCCACCTTTGTTCAGCATAGAGTTTTAATTCTGGGAGTACTGAAGTAATCTCTTTACTAGCGTTAAACACCACTTTTCAGAGCTTCTAGGTATTTCCAGCAGGGTTGGGTTTTAAACCACAAACAGTTTGAATCCTTTCATCATTTTCATGGAAAAGCTGCAGAAAATGGCATCACAAAGTACAAACTGAAAAACACTGTAGATTACCAAACATGCTGAAAGTCTGTCAAAGAGAGAGCTGGATTTGCCCCGCTGTTTTCTACAGGGTACTTGCACTCCCCCTTTGCCCAGGCTGAGCCACAACACTAACTAGGTCCACTCAAGTTTCTAAAAGGGTGTTTTCTTACTTAGATTCTCTGCCTGCAGCAGTACTCACAGAGTTCACACTTGAGCCCATAGTGCTTCCCAATTTTGTTGATCCGCACCAAGGGTGTATTGCCGACCTTATTCAGGATGCTTGGCAAGATTTTCAGAGGCTCTGGCCTGGTACAGGTAAAAGAAAAAGCTAATATAATCCCAGAAGGAAACAAACACAGGCAAGTCAAACAAAACCAACACAGCATTTCCAACGGGTTTGATTTCATCCAGCTTCCTACATCACCTCTATCGGGCCAGCTGCTCCAGATATTTTGGTTTAAAAGAACATCCATTGGATACAAATTCACAAAACAACAGATTTTCCCTCCAAAACAAGGATTCCTCAGATACCAGGCCAAGTGCTGAGTCGAGAATGAAGTGCTCTGTACTTTCTCCTGGCATGAAGTGGCCTAATACCACTGAGAGTCAACATTTTATAAGCCAAAGGCAGTAGCAGAGTGATCTCGTTTAGTCAGGGACCTGCTTTTGAGGTTACTTCACAGACTTGGAACTAGCTGTTTTGTTCCACATCTTCATCCCAAGGCACCTTGTATGCTTCACCCGGATGCTTGGCTTCACTTACACATGGAAATGAAGCAGCACTAGCATATGCACATGCTAAACAGCATCATTCTAAATCAGTCTGCTTTTGTTGCAGCCACGCGGCTCCCAGGGGTCCTGGATTAGTGCTACTGCAAAAATCAGCAAACCAAGGTAATACCTACAGAGTGGTATGCCGATGGGGAGAGGCAGACAGGGGCTTCCCGAGTTTCCACGTGCATTTGCTTGGTGTGTCAGGGCGGATCCACTCCCTTTCCTTCTCATTAGCCTTGCAGTTGTCTTTCTCCTTGCCAACAGGGGAAAAATGGTTGCCGGGTGCATGAGGGCACGAGTTTGTGTTTGGTTTATCCTGGGAAGGAAGTGTAGGCACTTCAACCTTGAGCTTGGGCAGAAAAAAATGAAACAGAGGAAAAAAAGAGAGGGAAAAACCCCTAAGCAACCAAATGAGAGTGATTTGCAACAAGATCAGGGCATCTTTTCAGGCTATCAAAGTTATTCAAGGTCTGCATCATGGGAAGCCACTCACTCACAGCATCACCCCAGCCCACAAGAGCAAACATGTATGCTACAAGTAAGATTTTATTCTTGTCGTTTCAACAAATGAATTTCCAGTCTGCCGTTTCTGCAGCTGTTCTGAGGGAAGCCTGAAGAGAAAAGAACCTGGTGGCAATTTTCCAGGGAGCGGTGTTGCCCATACAAGCTCAAGAGGGCAATGGCAACGAGATGCTTTCAACACTCAAGAACAGCTTCTGCCACTGACTACAAGAGATCCTATCACTACAGCAGAGACCCACGACTAGGGGAGAGACCACAGCAGTCTGTCAGAAAAATCCCATTCCCAGTTAAAAGAATCCCATCCTCACATGTCCCAGTCTTGTTTTATCCTCTTATCTGAAAAAGAGGACAAGAAATGAGTACTCGGATGGTCACAAGATGTTTCCAAAGTGCTGGGAATATGGCAAAGCTCTCCAGGGTAATTTTGATTTGCTGAAGATTTATGACCTAAACAAAACCTTGCACTACAACACAAGAGTTCAGTGCAGTGCCCCGGGTAAAGCTAAAACAATGATAAACAGAATAGGGCTAATCTCACGGGAGACAGCCCTCCCACACCAGCAGCTTGATGAAATAAAACCTTCCTATTCTAAGCAGAGAGAAACAGAGCAACGTTACTTGGTGACTAGCCAGAGAATGATTGCAAAAGACTTCACCGCTACTTGTGGTCATGGAAAACATCTCTTCCTGACAGTCCATTAGTTTTAGAGTCACCTACCTCCGCACTGCTCCAGCAAAAAACAACTAGAAATCTCTCTGAAAACAGAGCTTTCCCAAATCCTGGTGACAAAATGACAGGCAAACAGCACTTCTCACTCATTCCTCAATGAGTACCTTGGGCATGGGAACAGGCCTTTCTGATATCAACTTCTCCATGTCCTTTGGTGAAGGTGAAGGCACAGTAGACTGGACTTTCTTCAGAAGGCAGAGTGCTGTGGGTCACGAAACTGGAATCCTGTTCGAAGCTGCACATCATGCAAGTTAGGAAAAAACAAACCACACAACTATCAGGGAAAGTCTCTCACATGGGCAAGGCACCTGTCCCACTCACAGGGGAAAACAAGCAGCTACAAAAGAAGGTGGAGATATAAATAGCATTTTAAAAACTCAAACATACATATCATGCAGCAGGGGTACCGGGAAAGACAATGGAGGGTCTCCTGACCCTGTTCTTACAACATCTTAGGCAGGCTGAGAGAGCTGGGGTTGTTCAGACTGAAAGCTTCAGGGTAGGGAACTTACAGCAGCCTTCTAGCACCTGAAGAAGGCTTTCAGGAAAGCTGGAGAGGGACTTTTTACAAGGGACTCCAGGGATAGGACAAAGTAGAATGATTTCAAGCAAAAAGGTGGTACATTTAGATAAGTTATGAAGAAATCCCTCCCTGGGAAGGTACTGAGGCACTAGAACAGTGAAGTGGAAGTGTTCAAGACCAGAGCCCCATCCAACCTGAGCAACCTGGTCTGGTGAGAGGTGTCCCTGCCCATGGCAGGGGGTTGGAACTAGAAGATCTTTAACACCCCTTCCAACCTAAGCCATTCTATGATTCACTCCCACATTAATCACCCTTCTGCCCAGCCCAGCACAGCTGAGATAGAGTGAAGTAAGCAGAAAACATCTGCATTGTACTGTCTGCAATTCCACCAGCTTGAGAGCCACACGAAACAGAAAATACACCAGCTCACAGGGTAGGTGCTTCTAGAGACACAAAGGGCACAGAGACCCTGTAGGCAACCTAAAAACAAAAGCCTTACAGCAGAACAACTGCAGACACCTCTCTACTCTTGAGGAGACCAAGATCAGACAAGATACTACTTGAATTTAATTAGCACTGCACAGACAAGTTATGCTGGGCATAAAGCACACGGCAAACACCTCAACCACAAAGAAGTCTTGTAGCAGGCTTTTTGTTCCAGAACGAGTCAATATAAAATGGAAGCAGTAAGTTAACTTCTGCTCCAGACAGTTGTTTATAAAAACTGCTGGCTTCATCTCAATGGCAGACAAAAACCTGGCTGCAATCTTGGGAAGGGTGGGATCTCTCTTTCCTAATACTTGTTTTTGCAGCAAGGTTCAGCTATTTTACATTACTGACTTGTACTAGGACGGCAAAGGGCCCCTGGCCTCACACTTCTTCTGCCAAACGCACATAAAACAGGTACAGCTTAGACTTGGCAGGGTGGATGGTCTGGTGACACACTGGAAAAAACCCTGAACCAGAGACTCGCTGAACTTTAGCATTTGATCCTGCAAGGTCACATGCATCAGTGACCACCACTGCCGTACGCACACCAGCTCCGTTCGTGTGTGCCAACTCGAAGAAGAAAACACCTCAGGCATTTAAGACATCCTTCTTTAGGATAAAGAGCTGCTGAAAGGGTCAGCCTTCCAGACTAAAGCTTGAAGTAATTCTTAATCCTAGAATGGCTAAGGTTGGAAGGGATATAAAAGGGATAGATCCTTTTTGGATATGTGTGTCTTCTACACCACCACAATACAATAGTCCTTTATTTAGGTTAATCTATATCAGAGACCCAGGATGGACTGCACCCTGCCCTAGCCAACTGAACAGGACTAGACTGCACAACACACCACCAGTTCAAGAAAGATAACATTCCATAAACATACACAATTCAACACCAACAACTCTTTACCAGAAGTTAATTTCATTCCACTTCCAGAGCAAAACCCAGCCATTCACTTCCAGCTCTAGAAGGTGCCTGGTTCACAAGGGAGAACATCAGCACTTTTTTCTAGCAATAAAAACAACACTGGAGAGGTTTCAAGTCCACATGTCACGTGTTCCTTTGAACATCTGGGATGCAACACTGCACATAGACACCAGCTGCCTCTGCCAACAGGCAACAGGGATAATGTTTACCAAGTCCATCTAATGAGGAGACCCTGCTGCCAAAGGATCAGATGATTTCAACATGCAGGGAAAAAAGCAGTAAGGGGTTACAGGCAAGAGACAGCAGACTCTTTTCATGGTGACACATCAGAAGGTTGTGCTGCCATTCAGTGAGACCTGGACAGGCTAGAGAGTTGAGCAAAGTTCAACAAAAGCAAGGAGTACAAATTCTCAAGCACAGATGAAGAACTGACCTGCTGCAAAGATGCTCTTGGAAGACAGATTAACCAGGAGCCATCAATGTAGCCTTGTGACCAAGAAGGCCAGTGGGATCCTGGGGTACAACTGAGATCACAACCAGCAGTCTGAGGTTCTCTTCCCCCTCTACTCTGCCCTGGTGAGGTTATATTTGTAGTCCTGTGTCCAGTTCTGGACATTCTGGTTCAAGGGCAAGAACTGTTGGAGGGGTAAACTGAAGAGCTACAAAGATGGTGTGGGGAACTGAAGCATCTGTTATGTAAGAAGGCTGGAGAAAAGAAGGCTGAGAAGAGATCTTATCAATGCTTAGAAGCATCTACAGGGAAGGTATCACACAGAGGAGGCCAGATTCTTTTTAGCACCCAGTGAACAGGACACATGGCAACACAGGCACAAAATAGAACACAAGAACACCCATCTGAACTCCAAAGGTCCCATAAAATAAGGCTGCAAAGCCTGTAAGAGTTCCAAATCACCACTCCTCAGTGTCCTTCAAGAAGGTCCAAAAACTGAGGAGAAAGGGGGAGAAAATGCGTTGCAGTAAAAGGCTGAGATTTCAAACCCCACATACTTGGTTTTGTATTGAAGGCAATGAAGAAACTAACTTGTCTCTCTTCCGAAGCTGCCCTTTGGAAGATTCCCTCTAAATCAGGCAAGATAATAGCATATCTTTTTGGCTATTACACAATCATGGAATCATTCAGGTTGGAAAAGACCCTTTGGATCATCAAGTCCAAACATTAACCCTGCTCCACAAGTTCACCCCTAAACTCTATCTGCTAACACCACATCTAAGTGACTCTCAGCTGGAGATGGGGACTCAATTAACTCCCTGGGCAGCCTATTCCAGTGTTCAACCACTCTTTCCATGAAGAACTGATGTCCAGTCTGAACCTCCCCTGTTGCAGCTTGAAGCCATTCCTTCTGGTTCTGCTGCTAATTACCTGGGAGAATTGATCAGCACCGAGCTCTCTACAATGTCCTTTCAGGAAGCTGTAGAGTGCAACAAGGTCTCCCCTCAGCCTCCTCCTCCTCCTCAAACTAAGCAGTCCCAGCTCCTTCAGTCACTTCATAAGCTCTCTTCTCCAGACCCTTCACCAGCCCCATTGCCCTCCTCTACACTCACTCTACATCTCTCTGGTACTGAGGTGCCCAGAACTGGACACAGTACCCAAGGTGTGGCTTTACTAGTGCTGAGTACAGGGTGACAATCACCTCCCTCCTTTTCTGCTGGTCACACAGTTTCTGATACAAGCCAGGATGCTTACTATGCATTACTCTACATAATGCCACCCCCCCAGCCTAAAACAAATCCATACACACGTCTGAAATTAAACAGTAATTGTGCTAGTAGAGAGTCAGTTGCAGCTATGGCCAACCAAGCACCTCAGGGCTCTGAGGGACAAACTCCTGCTATAGATTGGGTTGCTCTCCAAGGGGAATTCCTAGTACAGCTCTCAGTGGAGACATAAAAGACCTGCAGTGGCTTATAGTAAATCCAAGAAATAGATCAAGGGCCTAAGAGTGGATTGTTATGTTCAGAACCAACCTCAGATCTTCAAGCTTCCTCCGTGCTACAAGAGAAGCCTCCTGATGCATCACCCACAACACCTATCTAACAGGCACTGCTTACAGCCCCAGATGACAGCTTCAGCAAAAGAGAAGGCTATTCCCACGTTTTCCTCATGATCCTGCCTACAGTCTCAAATCAAGCCAGAAAAAGCTGGTGCCTCATTCTACTGGGGAACAAAGGGAAGGGGGCGAGCAGAAATCCCCATAAGAGGGTGACTGAAATTTCTCTACTAGCCTGACTCTCTTCTCAGTCCTTTAAGGGAATGCAGCCTGGGGAGACACAGGACAGGAGAACAGCAATGAGGTTCTCCAACTGCAAGTGAATGCTGCTCAGAAGAGCCTGAAAGAGACAAATTTCAGAAAGAGCTGCCCATTTTTAGGCAAACAGTTCTGTCAGGCTGGTTTTCCCTTTGCTGTAAAAGGCAACACTCCCATACCTAGCAGGGGGCATGGGCAGAGTCTGACCCACTTCTGCCACTGTATCTGCAGAGCACAGGGCAGAAAGATCAGAAACACAAAGTCACTGAAGCCCGAGTCACAAAGGGGACTGGAACAAATAGGTATGAGATCCAGAAAGCCTCATGGGCAAGGCTCACGTATCCAGATCCCAAGACCTAAACTATTTCTCAGCTCCTCCAGAACAGGATTGAAGGTCAGTGGGCGAAATTAACCCCTAAACAGCCTGAGCTGAACCCCCTCCCTATGTCAGTGGTTAGTTTCGAGGGCTGTGTATGTGTGATACCAGCACTAATGCACGTATGTAAGGAACGACATGTATGCCAGAGCCTAATTAACTCGAGTCTTGTCTGCAGCAGAAATTAAGGTAAGCAGCAGGTGTAAGAGGCGGATCAGAGAGATGCCCCACGGACTGACTCCTCAAAAGGAGATGAGATACAGGACTCCATTATGCTGTGGCCTGAGAATGGGAAACATCTACATTAAGGAGGTGCTGTATGCTGAACAAGTCAAGCTCTAAAACCAGTCCTGCTCATCTGAGCATCACAGGTGTGGCTCCCATTTCCCACGTTCCCTGGGGAATTACAGTTACCTCCTGTAAAGTACCCAAGGCTCAGTGGCCTCTTAACATTCCTGTATCACTATTATCTCCTACAGAGGATCACAGCATGGAGGTCCTCCTTTGGTATAAAGTGCTCCTACTCTCTCGAAAAGCAGTCAGCCTTAGATCTGGCACACTTGTACACTTGTGACCCAAGAAATAATGCCAGAACTTCAGGATCCAGCAAGTCTCAGACCTGTGCAAACTAAAACATCCAATCACTGGAGCTGGGTTATAATGGAAAGGTAGCTGACAACAGTCAGTCTCAGACCTCAAACAGCAGTCCAACCTTTTCTGTGGTGGTGGTTGGTTTGTGTGTGCCTGTGTGTCCCCTTGCTACTCCCTCAGGGTAGCCTGATCCTGTGTTAGGAGACATCGAGTGACCTGAATTCACTGGGGTCACTACTGTAGCTCTAAGGAACTAGTCTAGTCTTATTTCCATTGTCTCCTGTGGAGCAGATAAGCCCAGGTGTGTGACCTCTCGGTGATCTTTCTTTCAAGGCCAGCCTAGCATACTCATAACGTTCCTGAGAGGAAATGGGTAGTCCTGTAATAACCCCACCTCTGTAACACTGCAGAGATACTAAAGCTTAACAGCCAAGTACCTCCCACAGCTGTGACCATGGTTGTGCCTACTGAAGCCTTTAGTCTGCCTTTCCCCAATGCTGTTGGGTCCTCGAGAGGCACAACAGCCCTAAAGCCTAGGGAAAATCTTATCTGCATTTTCACCTTCCACAGTCAGAAGAGCTTTCAGTCTGTCTTTCTCTGCATCTGGTCCTTGGCACAGAAAGGTGGACCGACCCTACAGACAGAACGTTTGCTCCTGCTGAGTTCACCAGGTAGAGAGAAAAGCGTTACAGGTAGGGCAATGGGGGCTTAGAAATTAAGCAAACTGCCAAGCGCCACAAAGAGAGGAGTCACTCTCTCTGCTCTCAATTTCTGACTAGGTCTCTTAAAGCAGGCAGAAGCACAGCTCCCCTTTCTCAGCATTACCGTACTCCCTCACCAGGCATCCTATCTTTTGTTAGCCCAGGAACTTCTAATAAAGGGGCAGAATTGCTAATGACTTCTGCCGGGGCCAGCAGCCAGCTTTCTGTGGGAAAGAGCAGCTGCCACCTGCTCTAGCTACTACATCTGTAGAGCCTTTAGCAGACATCCACGGAGCATCCATGGGCATGTTGCACACTGCTGTCAGCATAGTTCCCACAGAAGTTTCATGCATACAGCAAGAACATGCCAACAACCAGACTGCAGACCATCCATCCTGGTCACAGCCAGCCATCCTGGCAGCCTGCTATTTTGCCAGCGCCAGATTAGTGACATATCTGAGTCACCACACACACTCCAGGATACAGAACCCTCGTGACCCTAACTACTACACACAATTTTTATAAGTATTGCTCTAGCTTCTGGAAAGCAGTCTGGTTAATTCAAAAGCAACAGGGTCATGATTGGATTTTAAAGAGCCACCAAATGATATAGAAAAGGATGACCTGTCCAAAACCACAGCACTAGACCTAACCTAGCACCTAAACCCTACTCCATCAGTAGGGATCTCATCACTGATGCCAAGAAACAGCAAGTTCTGAGCAGGTCTGTTCCCCAGGAAATAGTTTTCCTCTCGGACATAAAATTCCTGCCTTCATACTCTGAGTTTTCACTCCTTTCTGCAGCGTAAGTCCCACAGAAAGCAAAGCTCTCAAGCCTCAAATCAGCAGACTCGTTTGAAGTGTAAGCAGCTCTGCTGGAGCAGGGCACAGTACTACAAAGCTCCCATAGTCAAAGGCTTCAGGATGAAAGAGGAATACACAGAAGGTGAGACAGACAGGTACAGGAGGAGAACTGCTTGTCTCTCCGAATCGATATTACACCGTCAGCATTACTAATGCTGCTATCGAAGTGCTCTCGGGTTTCAGCCAAGCGCTGGTCCTTTCCAGCAGGGGAAGGGCAATGCAGAGTATAAAATTAAAGAGAGTAAGTTCCTTAGTCGCTCAGAATCAGTCACAGGACGGCAGGGACTGGAAGTGACCCCTGAAAGCCACTGAATTCAGCTTCTCTGGTAAAGCAGAATTACTCCAGGAGATCACACAGCAACACGTCCAGGCAGCTCCCCTGCGTTAGCCAGGCTGGCAAGAACGGTACCCACACGGGACTGGCCAAAACCGGCTGAGCAGCCGGTGCCTCGCAAGCCCGTGCAAACAGAAAGCCAACCCTTCCTCTTGTTCCCTGCTCCGAGGCAGCTCTCCACGGGCACCCCCCATGGGCACCTCCAGCCTGCCCTCAGCATCCCCAGCGCCCGCCTCTGCCCAGGGGCTGCCCGCAGGCAGCAGGGCCGGCTCCGGAGCTCTGCTCGCCCCGAGCCACTGCGAAGCTGCCCGTTGTTAATTAAGCCCTGCTCTTAATTACGTAAAGAAGCCAGAAGCCCATCCGTGTGGTACAACCGTAGCCACCTCCCAGCCACCGCTCCTTTCCCTCCCTGTGTGCCCACGGCCACCAGAGCTGCGGCAACGCGCGGGGCAGACCCCGACCCACGCCCGCTCCATCCCTCACCCTCAGCACCTTCACCGCTACCACCACCACCTCCTCCTCTCCGGATGATGCAACCTGCGGCGACAGGGACGCAGCCACCTCCCTCGCTCGCTCGCTCGCTGCCGTCACCTCAGCTCACCCCAGGGCCGCCGGGCGGGCGCTCCGCACGACGCAGGCGCTGCAGCCGCGGCCGAGGCGATGGAGGGAAGACGGGCGGGGCTGGCGCGACGGTTAAGAGGAGCACGCGAGCCACCCGCGGCGCCGCCCTCCGCCAATCACCGAGGGGAGGGGGCGGGAGCGCTCGCGGCGATTGGCCGATACGGGGGCGTTGGCGACGCGGAGGCGGCCAATGAGGAGCGG
>VZRI01012200.1:0-11425 GCA_013397515.1 Upupa epops | reverse complement strand
CTTCAGGCTAAACAGCCCCAGCTCCCTGAACCTCTCCTCATTAGAGGTCCCTTCCCCAGCCTTGTTGCTCCTCTGGACCCACTCTGTTACCTCAATCACTTTCTTGAAGTGAGGGACCCATAACTGCAGGTTGGATGTTGAGAAAAATCTCCTCACTGGAGGGGTTGTCAAACACGGGAACAGGCTAGCCATGGACGTGCTGGAGTCCCCCTCCCTGAAGGTGTCTGAGAGTCCTGTTGACATGATTCTTAGGGATGTGGTTGAGTTGAGGACTTGTCAGTGTTGGGTTAACAAGTTGGACTCCTTCAAGTTGAAGGTATTTTCCAACCTGGCCAATGCTGTAGCTCCCTATTGTTATCAGCCACCTACCTACTTACTGGACGGATCTGCTCAAGAGGATTTCCACAGCCAGACACTACCCCCAGCACCTGAACCCCCTGAAAAGATCTCAGAGTTGCATTGCATCAGGGCTCCAAGCCTTGTGCCTCCTTAGGGCACCCAGCTTTGCGGCATCAGCAGTGCAGGCCTTGTCCCAGCTTGCCCAGATCAGCACTGGGGCAGAGGCACTTCTGGGTCTTATATCTGAGCTTAGAAATGCACAGCCCAGAGCAGGAAGGAGCCAGTGACCTCCCATTCAGGAACTGCAGGCTGGCAATGGGGCTACAGGTGGGAAATGTAAGCATCTCACTGGAACAAATCCCCAGCAGTCATTACGCCAGCAGCAGTTGTGCCACGGATCAGGAAACGGAGTTATCCCAAAAGGTGCCAGGCCCTCAGGGTGGCCTGTAGGGTAGGGGTGGGGAGTGTGTTACAGCTGAAATGGCTTTATCCCTTTCATACGACATTCAAACCCACCTGGCTATGTTCCTGTGGGATCATCTGCAGGCAGTCCTGTTCCAGCAGAGGGGGGTTGGATGATACCATCTCCAGAGGTCTCTTCTCACCTCCAGCATGCTGTGATCCCGTGAGTCACCAATGCAATGGCCAGTCCTACTCTGACATAACCATGACATCTCCAGGGGTGCCTGAGAATGTGATGATGCTGAATTCACCTGGAAAGATGCTCAGTCACACCGGCTGCATGGGCTCCATTGTGAATGGAGCTGTGTGATGTGTAACACGGGCTGCAGCTGAGTGTGAACACAGTACAGGCTCTCCCGAGGTAATTCTTAGCAATGATTAGACAGAGGGTTAAAAACCACAGCAGAAATCCTTGCACACAAGCAGGATGATACCGAACAGGAGAAGCCTGAATAGAAGATGCTCCTCTCACCAGGGAGAAGCCTCCCAAAAGGGCAGGTTGTTGCTGTAAAAAGTCCAAGCAGCAATTTCTTCTGTGTCTAAAAAACCCCTCCTGAAAATAGAGAAGCAATTCAAGTTAGATTTGTTGTAGGACATGGCTCCTCCGTGCTTTTTAGGTGGTTAAAGAACTGTTTAGGGGGGTGTGGAGACACATCTGCACTGTAGTACAGCTATAGAATCACACAATCATAAAATCCTCAGGGCTGGAGAGGACCTCCGGGATCACCCAGCCCAGCCCTCATCCCAACAGCTCCCCAACCCCTAGACCATGGCCTCAAGGGCTCTAGCTACTCTCCCTCTAAACACCTCTAGGGATGGTGACTCCACCACCTCCCCGGGCAGCCTGTTCTCAGAACTTCTTCCTGATGTCCAATCTAACCCTCCCCTGATGCAGCTTGAGGCCATTTCCCCTTGTCCTATCATCAGGAATTTGGGAGAAGAGAGCAGCAGCAGCCTCGCCACAGCCTCCTTTCGGGTCGTTGTAGAGTTTCACCTCCACAGGAAAGGGAAAAGGAAGAGCAAGTTTGAATCAAGAGATAAAAGTGACAGCAGACACTTCACCAGCAGTCGGGGCTGACTTGAAGTTGAGTGACCAGCCTCGCAGTTAAAGAGCTGGGTATCTCTGGCAGGAAAATGGGCTGCGATTAGAATGTGGGGTGGAATCCCTAAAAATACTCTGGAGAAGCACCGAGCCACTCAAAGCAAACGAAGAGTAGAGCCAGGTTCTTTACCTTTGTCTTAAATAAACAGTGACGCTGCGGCGGCTGTTCCGTTCCGGGTGCTAAAAACCCACAGGAATTCAAGAGGATTTCTGCTTTGGTGACAGATTTCACTGCCTCTCCCCCTCTCTGCGCCCTTCTGCATGGAAGGAGATAACCAGCCCCCTTTGAATTCCACGTTATCCAGTCCCCAGTGGTTCTGTGAGTCTCCTGCGTTTCCTTTCAATCAGTTTTCCGTGCAAATCAGGTCTGAAATGGGCATGGTTGGGTGGGGTTTGCAGAGCAGCCGTTAGCCCCGCTGGAAAACCAGCCACTGGAAAAGCCCGTGGGATCGGCTCCCAGCTTGTACTGGTGCAGCACGGCACACGGGGAACGCAGGCTGCGGAAAGAGTGATGAGCTGGATGAGGGGTCAAGGCTTGGTGAATCACGGGTGACACCAAGCAGGGCGGCAGTGGCGATCTGCTGGAGGGGAGGAAGATGCTGCAGGGAGATCTGGACAGGCAGGGTCGATGGGCAGAAGCCGAAGGGATGAGGTTGAACAGGGTCCTACACTTTGGCCACAAGAACCCCCAGCAGAGCTACAGGCTGGGGGACGAGCCAGCTGGGTGCCCAGGTGGCCTGGAAGGCCAATGGGATCCTGGCTTGTATCAGCAATAGTGTGGCTAACAGGACTAGAGATGTCACTGTCCCTCTGTCCTGGGCACTGGGGAGTCCTGGGGGCAGTTGTGGGCCCCTTGCTTCAAGAGAGATCGAGGGGCTGGAGCGGGTCCAGAGGAGCAATGAGGCTGAGGAAAGGACTGGAGGGAGAGGCTGATGAGGAGAGGCTGAGGGAGCTGGGGGTGTTTAGCCTGGAGAAGAGGAGATGGGGGGACCTTCTCCTTCTCTACAGCTACCTGAATAGAAGTTGTAGACAGATGGGGTCGGGCTCTTCTCCCAGGCAACCAGCAATGGGACAGGAGGGCAGCGCCTGAAGGTGCCAGGGGAGGGTTAGGTTGGCTGTCAGAAAGCCCTCCTCATGGAAAGGATGATCAGACAGTGCCCAGGGCATCCCCACCCCTGGAGGGGTTTGAAAGGCGAGTAGACGGAGCACTTGAGGCCATGGTCTAGGGGTTGTGCAGNGGGTGCAGAGGAGCAACGAGGCTGGGGAAAGGACTGGAGGGAAAGGCTGATGAGAGGCTGAGGGAGCTGGGGGGGTTTAGCCTGGAGAAGAGGAGATGGGGGGACCTTCTCCTTCTCTACAGCTACCTGAATAGAAGTTGTAGACAGATGGGGTCGGGCTCTTCTCCCAGGCAACCAGCAATGGGACAGGAGGGCAGCGCCTGAAGGTGCCAGGGGAGGGTTAGGTTGGCTGTCAGAAAGCCCTCCTCATGGAAAGGATGATCAGACAGTGCCCAGGGCATCCCCACCCCTGGAGGGGTTTGAAAGGCGAGTAGACGGAGCACTTGAGGCCATGGTCTAGGGGTTGTGCAGGTGGGATGAGGCCTGGACATGGTGATCTAGAGGTTCTTTCCAGCCAGGAGCAATCTGTGGTTCTCAGCACAGAGTGCAGTTGCCGTACCAGCCATGAGCAGACACGCTGAAGACTGAAAGGACAAAGAGAGAGAGCCTTTGGACAAGTGCAATCGATGATCAAGGGGAGCAGGGGCAGCTGGGGAAGAGTAGGGTCATTGAAGGAAGATCAGGAGGAGGAGGAGGTTTTTGCGAGTGACTAATAACATCCCCCGAAGAACCAGCAGAGCTTTGGTGGTAGTCACAGCCCTGTTGAGAAGGGACAGCACAAAGCTGCCACACCGGCTCACATCTGCCTGCAAGGGGAGGAAAAGGCAGCCCAAGAAGAGCTGCCCCGTACGCTAACTGCATGGGCACGACTGCAAACAGTTGGGAAGAGAGAACGGCAGTTCCAAACCACCCCTGAGACACTGGAAAACGAGATGAGAAGGTAAAACCAGCAAGCTGGGCATTGAGGACAAACGCAGGGTCTTACAGCTAGGCAGGAGGAGTCAACTGCTTGAGCAGCCACGGCCTGGACAGCGACTGCGTGGAGTGGCAAGTACGTCTGTGGTGCCACGCAAGCCCAGCGTGAGTCAACACAGCCCTGCTGTTGTGAAAAAAGCAAACATCCTACAGGGTTACGCAAGCAGGAGTACGATCTGCAGGACACACAGCACTGCCAGCACCGGAGCCCTCTGTAGAGCTGCAGTTCAGAGACGTGGCACATGTGGGGTATAAGCCGAGGAGCCCAACAAAGAGGTGCAGACAGCAGCACGGCCCTTAAGGAGAAACTGGGAGAAGAAGAGTTATTAAGAGGGGAGAAAACTGGGGGGAAAACAAGCAGAGCTGCCTTCGTTTAGCTCCAGGGTACTGTGGAAAGGGACAAATGATCTTCCACGTTCACTCAGAGCAGCACAAAGGTGGGAAAAGGTGAAAGTTAGGGTAATCATACAATCCTAGAATCCTTAGGGATCAGAGGGGACCTGGAAAGATCATCCAGTCCAGTCCCCCTGCCACAGCAGGATCACCCAGACCAAGTCACCCACAGGAACACAGCCACGTGGGTCTAGACTGAACTGAACTGCATCAGCTCTCAGGCTGGAAGGAACCTTTAGGCCTTCTGCAGTTCTAGATGGACTCTAGGTCCATCTAGAGATCAACTGGCAGTTCTAGATGGACTCTAGAACTCTAGGTCCATCTAGAGATCAGCCGAGGTTGCTCAAGCCTTGCCCAGTCCAGCCTTGAAGTCTCCCAGGACACAGACTGCACAGTCAGTCCAGTGCTTGGCTGTCCTCACAGACAACATTTGGCTTCAGGAAAGATGCCGAGGTTTCCCCTCGCTGACCAACTTGTAGGCACAGAGAGATGGCCGCTAGGGCCCTCCATAGCCACCCCTGCCCCAGCCTAAGGAAGCTCTGCTCACTTGGCCTGTACTCACAGGGACTCCGTAGCGGTCCCTGACTGCCCTGGGTACCCTCTCCTGTCCCTGTTCATCCCAGCAAGGATGCAATTGGCCTCCTTCGCCCCCAGAACACTGTGGCCACACGCTCAGCTTGCTGCCCACCAGGACTCCAGAGCTTTACCTGCACAGCTACTCCCCTGCCAAGCAGCCACCAGCCTGTTCCCAGCCAGGGCTCGGTCCTCGATGGATGCTATGATGCTTCCCACAGTCCACACCTCAGGGCCTTGGGGGTGGCCGCATCACCTTCGCACAGGGCAGGCACACTGACCGACTCTGGTGTCATCTGCAACCCAGTAAGGGGTTTGTTTTCTCCTCTGAGTCACCAGTAACACAGGTTTGAAGAGAGGGTGCGTGCCAGCACAGATTCTGTAACTGGTCTCATCCATTACTACCAGGAAAACAGAATCCACTGCTTTCTCTTCTCACCCCTTTGCTGAAGAGGGCCTTCCTGTAAAGGGCTGCAGCTGCCACCTCATGTTTGAGAACCACAGTCCTGTCCAGCGGACCTAGAGGCTGAGCTGGAGGGGCCATTAAGGAGCTCTTTGTTAACAGGATCACACGGAAGAGGCCAAAATCATGAGTCAAACCCCTCTGGAATGAAAAGACTGGTGCAGACATCAATCGGACGATGACTTGGTCAGACTTTCGCCTTAGACCTTGGCATCTCCCTTGCCCACCCCCAGCCCAGCGACAATGGAAGCTGTGTGCCATCCAACAGGCAGTAAGCTGTCTGCTCTCCTTCCCTTGTGCTTCATCCCAAAATCAGTTCCTCACGTCCTGCCTCAAGGCCGCTCTAGGGAGTCTCTTCCTCTTCCTCTTGCAACTCCAGGCTTTCTTTTCTCCACAGACAGAGAACCAGCGGCCTCTGTGTTCACTGGAGATGAAGAAGGAAGAGGAGATGGTGGAAGACGCAGGACTAGTGTGACCTGTGAAGCCCTCTCCTGTCTTTCTCTGAGGTGTGAGTAGTAACAGCTCTGCAGGGAACCAGGGGTGGGGAGAAAAGGCGAGAGAGGTCACGTCGCTGGCTCTTTCCAGTTCTTTCACAGTCTCACAGGTCCTAAACCTGAGCAACGCAGCAGGGAACAATCATCTTTTGAAGACCACAGCCCCCCAGCTGCTCACGTCTTGCATCAAACGTGCTCTGTCAGGAACAAGCCGCGCTCTCTGCAGACCACAGGAGTAATCTGCGGGCACTGCGGAGCAGAACCCCGGCCGGCTGACAGTTTAAAGCCAAAATCACCCCCCAGCTTACAGACGGTGGCGGTTCACCTTCAGCAAGTAAAGGCAGGCAGTTTGATTTCGAGATGCTTTGTTCCTCAGCCGATGCTATGCTCCACCAGCTCTGCAAAGCGGACGGCAAAGCATCGCTCAAAGCCAGCAGCTCAAGGAAGCCGCTCGTCTCAGGAAGCCGGGACGCGCAGAGCGCAGCACCCCACCTAAAGGAAAGGGCTGATTTTTGCCAGATTCTTATAAAAAAGGCTTTATTTTGAACAAGTGTTCTCCATTTGCTTTTACAGTCTCAACATACATCATATTCATGGACAAGCAGCATTTTCACAGAATAAGAGCCAAATACAAAGAAGCAGCCACTTGGGATTAACAGTTTCAACCTAATCGACTCAGAAAATACTGTATGCTGTCACTTATTTGAGGTAAAGGAATTCCCTAAGTTAGGATCCACCGGTTAACCGTGAGTTAACCATGAGTTAACGATGAGTTAACGATGAGTTAACAACGAGCAGGAGGCAGGTGCTCCGGGCAGGAAGGGAAAATCTTTCTACTGAGACACTATGAGCAACAACAGGAGGGAGAGGCAGGAATCCCCCTTGGTTTGGACAAACACGCACGTTTGTGCAGCGGAGATGTCGGGTCTGGTGGGTGTTAGTGGAAGTACTGTCTTAAAGGAGGTGAACCTTGCCGGTCACCAGCGCCGCCTGTGTGCCCAACGCTGTCACTAGGTCATGGCCACACTATGATTACGGGCCACGATCAGTGCACAAGCTCTTTTTCCTTCAAGTCTCCCGTGACTGCTTTCAGAGCCCATCACAACACGTTCCAGTTCCAGTTCCAGTTTGTTTTTGGGCAGCTGTGCAGTCAGACCATAAAACCAGGTATTTGGTAGGGTTCAGGAGTACTTGAAGCAAAATCGTACTGGGGGGTGAGGGGGAAAGGAGGTATCGACCTTCTGCTACCTGTTCACGCAGAAACACACCTGCTGTTTAACAGGAGTGGGTAAACAGGCGGAAGCTGTTACAGGGACACCCCTTGAACTAGCTCACAGCTACCCTGGTTACAGCACAGGCGCTCGTGTCAGTCATCTGTGTAAAAACGATCTTCAGTCTTTTTAAACAGCACCCACACTGGACACTGTTTAAGAAAAGGGAGTCTTTGCAGCCTCATCTTTTCGAGCCCGAGATGTGCATTAGCTCACTGATAGTTCTGCATCTCACCAGAGGGAAGAGAACCGGATTCACATTGGTCAGCTGCAAGAGCTACATTAGCCACGTCAACCTCCTAACACCCAGCAGAACCGCCTGCTCGAGCTGCTCGCTGCCAGGCAGTGCTCAACTCTGCCAGTGAGATCAGCTCGCCACCAAAAGGCAACGGCCCGAGTCAGCTCCAGCGCCCAGTAAAATCAAATCCAATTGCACGGGCGAGAACTCAGTGGCAAGAGGCAAAGCTTCACACGACTCCAAAAGCTCTCCTCTCAGTGTCACTGCCTGCCAACCCCAAGTTCCAGCAAGCAGAATGCGCTTGCTCTGGAGGCAGAGAGCAGCTGCCCTGTTCGCCCGACTGCGTAATGCTTCCCTATTCTAGTTCTTTACCTTCGCTTTGTAAATAGCACTCCAGGTTTATCTATCAATTAGCAGGTTCTCTGACTCAACTAGAAAAAGCACTAATTAAGTCTCCACCTTCTTGGGAAGCTGCACGGGAGGGGTTACTTGGCTTCATGTAAGTACAGCCTGCAGAACCATGACCACTAGTCCTTACTACATCAGAGTCAAAGCAGACACAGCCTTCTGCTCAAGTCAGCTGTTAGAGAAGTCAGCTCTCCGCACGTCCCAGCATCATTTCGATTAGAGATTTGAGATTTGCCTCCTTCAGAGCCGCACAACTCACGCTCTACTGCTATTTGGCAATCAAACAAAAGCAGAACGGTCTTGTGAAGACGCTGCTGTTACTCAGTTTACCTTAGCTCTGCACTTCAGACCATCTGAAAACGAGTACAGGTGGATAAACAAATGCATTCCACCAGCACAGGACTGGTTTCCTGTGAGCCCAGACACTACCAACACGCTCTTCCTCACGTGACAGGCTGGGAGAACAGTGGGGAAAGAGCAGTCTGTTCAGGAGTTCAGGCTTTTTCAGCTCAGGGCCCTGCATTTCCTTCAACAGACTCTACGGATCGCGTTGCCTCGAGCATTCTGTTGGTCTTAAGCCTCACCTGCCTACTGTGAATGGCTGCCATCAAACACCGCTCCTTCCCACGCTGCACTAGGCACCTTCCTTTCCAGTCAAAGGCGAGGAATTTAGTCAAGAATCATTAAAAAACCCTAAAATCAAACGGACCTATGAACTCTGGCACAGCTAGGAGCAGCACCTCCGCCACTCCTGAGTGCTTAGAAAAAAGGCTTTAGATTTTACACCAAGAAACTGGGTTTATTGTAAATGCCACAGTCACATCGACAGACAGAGCAGAGACTTCTGGTAACAAACATACAGTTCCGTATCAAGCGTTTCTACTGGGTAAATAATGCAGTTAGCACAGCCTTCCTTTTCCGTGTGCCTAAACTAACCTAAATAAGCAGACAGCATAGCAGAAAAAAGGGAAGAACTTAGGTAACTGTTTCTTCATCAGTCTATGGTTTTTATTATGTATATAATATTTTATATTATATACACACATTTTCATCAACAGCTCAAATGATACCCAAATCATAATTAAAAAGTCAAAACCAAAGCTGGCGCTCCTCCAGGACATTTCCCACCTTTCCCTCGGCCACAGCTAATCCAGGTCTGCGTCAAGATAGAGGAATGACAGTTAAAAAGACTCCCCCCACAAGAAACAAGTTACACAAAGAATACTGGATCACTACAAATTGTTTTTATTCAGAAGCCCATCTTTAAAAAAAATCTCATTATGAACTTGTTTGGTCAAACTACAACACTTTCTAGCAGACATACAGTAAAAATGGCATGGCTCAGAATCGACCAGATCTTTCGCGATCTCTTGACCGCCTCCTATCGCGTTCACGTCCTCCTCCACCACCGCCACCGCCACGACCACGATCTCTGGATCTAGACCGACGTTCGCGGGACCTCGACCTGGATCTATGCCTTTAAAGAAAGGTTGGACATTTTACTGGTTTATTCTCTTCAGCAGTTCAGTACCAGAGAGGAAACTCCTATCGCAGCGAGAAGACGGCCAAGGTGGCAGCTGGAGGACCGGTAAACCGACGCTCGGGCTGCAAAGCCAGGTATTTATAAACTGGACAAGAGCAACGCCCAGGAGTCAGCGCGCACTGTGGAAAGGACTCAACTGTCCCCTGCCAGCAGTCCGGTACAAGGGATGTGCAAAACTCCAGGCAAGCAGTGCGCTGCCACACGGCTGCGAATTACAGCGAGAGGAGGGGCACCTGCTTTGCCGTTAGCAACAGCCCTGAATACACAGCAAGAACCTACAGCTGCAGGAGTCCACTCCTGTGACACCAGCCTCACTAATGAGCAATTAGTTCTCCTTCCCCTGCCCCTCTTCTAAGAGCCATCAGCACTCGCATGTAAAATCCCTGCACCTGAGGTCAGAGGGAAAGCTAAACCCACGCCAGTGTAGTGCTAGCACAGCTAGTGTGCATTTATAGTTCACACAGCAGCTGAGAAGGAAGGCTTCGGTCTGAATGCTCTCGGGCATTTCAGGAAACCAGTGGACAGTGTAACAGACGTGGAACTCAAAGGCTCGGACAAACCACGCTGCGAGGCTCAGGGTGGAGGGTTCAGCTGTTTTAACTGTTTTACCACAGGCTGAAACCAGGCTACGAATAAAACGATGATNTGGAGGGTTCAGCTGTTTTAACTGCTGAAACGAGTAAAACGATGACACTCCACAGCCACATACACGAATCTCACCTTCTTCTGCAGTGAAAGGTGGTTAAGTAACGTGAACATTGAGACCAAACTTGTACAAGTGGCCCAAAGGCTACAGAAGCGTACTTCAGCCTTTCTGGTGCATCAGTCTCTGATCTTAAAGGCTCACAATTCACTGGGCTATTTTAGGGAGCATCCAGGCACAACCACAGGGGTCTAAGCAGCACAACCTACGTTTCCCAAAGCTAAGTGAATCCTCACAAATTCTAAAGACACTGCTGATTAGAGACACAGAAAAACCCCGTTTGTAATTGCAGGTTCCTTCTGTGACAGAAGAAAGTTACACAACTGTGCTCTGTATAGAAGGAAGTTCAACAGTGCCTGTCCCTGCTTAATAACAGGTCTGAAAAGGGAGTAGATTGAATCAGCCTGAGGTGAACCATCCCCAAGCCAAGTATCGTAACAAGCAAGACTACTAATCCTTTTCCCCACTGAGAGTTCCCATCAAGAGTCACACTGCGAGGCTGGTTTTACTGGAGAGATGGTGCTAAAATGAAGGTTAACAACACGGGCTAGGAAGGTTAGCCATGAAGTGTTACTAACAAATAAAGCTGGGCCCTGAATGTAACCTACAGAGAGGCTTGATCGTGCTTAAGGATGAAAGCAGCCGCTCTGGTCCAAGCAAAACACACACGTAGATAGATGAGTTGCCTACTTCTAATGGAGGCCACAGGCAGACGTGTTTAGACGAGAACAAAGCAGAGCACTACATTCGCACAAAGAATGGCTGAATTTAACAAGTCACAGTTTGGAGACTGGAGCTACAGGTCGGTCTTGTGTACTCAGTAGCAGTGAACCGACTCCTCCAACCCTGTCTTCTTTTAGAAGCACATTAACCTCCAGCATCCCCAGCACCACCGAGCAAGTACCAGCACAACCGGTTTGTTGTTTCTCGGGCTTTTTTTTGAAGCCAAGGTCTATTACTTTCTTCTAAAGTGGCAACCTGCCAGTCTGACTTGATGCCCTTTCACTGGCACGCGTGTGTCTGAATGGCATTAGTAAAAAAATAATCAAGGACTCGATCAGCTGCTGAAAACTCTGAAGGCAAATACTGAGTTTACCTGTTTAAATGGTATTTAAAAGCAAACTTACTTTTTACGCCGCCGCCCATACAACTCACGTCTTAACTCTCGAGAAATGGGCTTCAAATGCATAAAGTTGCAGAAACCTCCTCGTGTACACTCTCTGAAACACAATTGAAGGGACTGTTAGTAGTGTCAGCTCCACGCTGTTGGCCCTAGCACACCTCTAGCCACCTAGGAGTTAATCACCCCTGACAGTAAAGCCAGTGAAGTGTCATTTACTGAC
>VZRI01012199.1:0-35514 GCA_013397515.1 Upupa epops | reverse complement strand
ACTCAGGGCCCCAGCCAGCCTGGCCCTCGACACTGCCGGGGATGGGGCAGCCACAACTGCCTTGGGCAACCTGTTCCAGCACCTCAGCACCCTCACAGCAAAGAATTGGTTCCTCATGCCCAACCACAGTCTCCCCTCTTGAAGTCTGGAACCCTTTCCCCTTATTCTCTCACTACCACCTGTGTCAAAAGTCCTCCCCCAGCTCTCTTGTAGCTCCCTTCAGAGATTGAAAAGCTGCTCTAAGGTCACCTGGGAGCCTCCTCTTCTCCAGGCTGAACAACCCCAACTTGCTCAGCCTGTGCTGATAGGGGAGGTGCTCCAGCCCCCTGACAGCTTCATATGCTCTCATCTGGACCCATTCCAGGAGCAATATGTCATTGGTCTGTCTGCACTTATGGAAGATCCTTTCTAAACTCGGTATTTCAGATGCAGCTGATGACAAGACAACACTCAGTATAAAAATTCAGTAGCTGTTCAGCACCTATTTTGCTTCCAGGGCAGAGATTCAGCCTTCCACAGCCCCAAGCAGGTGTTGAAGAGAATAGGACACAGCTGCAGAGCTCTGAGGAGGCTCTGTTAAGAGATGCAAATGCTTTTCCTAGATGACCACAAGGGAGCTCAGAGAGGACATCCATGCTCCTCTAAGAGATTCTCAGCACACTGCATCATGCTACCAAGAGTCTCATGTCTCTTATTCAGTATCTTGCATTCCCTCACATGGCCACCTCATTAAACTGGGAACTGTTAGCAGAACACAAGGAATTCAGTCAAGCCTGACCTGGGCACAGGCAGAACCACCCCTAGGACTCTTAACCGAGCACTCCCAATTAATATTTGCACCTCCATAACCTCTGCCATTTCATACGAGATGATCTGTAGTTTTCCCAGCCTTGCCTCTAAGAGCTGTCTGTCACCCTCGCAGGGAAGGAATAAACTCTTAATTGATGCTATAGCATCCGAGGAGGAGGAAAGCAAGCAGCAAGCAAACCAAAATGACCCCGATTTTCACTTCTCCTGCACAATCAATCCGAACGACAGCGTATACCATGGCATTCGTATTGCCACCACACAGCCTGGTATGTCTGCATGAGTCACAAGCCATTTCATCTCACCCTCCCATNTGTGAGGGGTGGGTGTCAGGAGGATGGAGCAGGCTCTTCTCAAGGTCATCTGGAATTACGACAAGGGGCAATGGGTGCCAGCTGGAACAGAGGAGGTTCCCTATCAATACCAGCAGAAACTTCTTCCCAGGGAGGGTACCGGAGCACTGGAACAGGCTGCCCAGGGGGTTGTGGAGTCTCCTTCTCTGGAGATGTTCCAGACCCGCCTGGCTGTGTTCCTGTGTGACTTGGTCCAGGTGACCCTGCTGTGGCAGGGGGATTGGACTGGATGATCTTTCGAGGTCCCTTCCGATCCCTAATGATTCTATGATTCAAAGGAAGCCACATAGGAAACGAGACGCTTTGCTTTCTGCTGCTGCCATTAAGGAAACTCATTTCAGTTCTGAAGCAAACAAGATTTATACAAGTTAATAGCATGAGTGATCCAGGAGCCAACTAGAGCAAGGGTCGTCTTGTTCCGTTTTAATAACCCACAGGCTGATCCCAGGTATTTACATAGATTAAATCCTCCAGAATTAATTAAATGAAATCCTCCAGTTGAGAATTTCCTGGGTGAGAGGGAGATTTACCATTCATTTAGAAGAGTGCATATGACTTCTTCTGGCTTTGCACGTGGCCCTGAAGCATATTGGGGAAAGCATAAAGACAGACAGCCTCCCACACACTGCTTATCACTCAGGATTCTCTGTCGCCAGTATTGAAAGAGGTAGTTTCAGTGTCTGCAGACTCAACAGTTTACAACCCCAATATAGAATCATAGAATCATTAGGGACCTCAAAAGATTATCCAGTACAATCCTCCTGCCACAGCAGGATCACCTAGACCAAGTCACACAGGAACACAGCCAGGTGGGTCTTAAATGTCTCCAGAGAAGGAGACTCCACAACCCCCTGGGCAGCCCCTTCCAATGCTCCGGTACCCTCAGTCTGCAGAGAAACTGATATTGAACAGCTGCAGTATTTACAGGCAGTGCAGTCGAGTGTGTCAGGCAGGGGAAAGCGATGCAAAGTTCTCCGAGAGCAGAACAGACTGCATTTCCATTCTGCCAGAGATGTGGAGAACCATTCGATTAATTTATGCTGCCATTAATAGATTATAACTCCTGCAGGGTATTGATCAAGCTGCAAAAACATCCAGTTGCTGCCTCTTTTGTTACTGCAACACGTTGAAAAACAGCCAATTATTGCAGCTACAGTGGGGAATATGTTCTCACACAGAGCCTGCTTTTCCTAGGGAGCTAATTCACAGTGAGGTATCCCCAGTGTGACATCTAAAGCAGAACTCAGGACATGTCCTAGCTCTTTCCCCACAAACGTTTATGTTGGGATCTATATCAAATATTAAGAGTGAAATTTGCCAGGTTTTGTGTTTCATTGCTTCTGCAAGGACCTGCCAGGGTATGAGGGCAGTGGAGGATCTGTGGGTGAGGATGCGTGAAGGGATATCTCGATATCCCAGTGCTCACACTTACTTGCACAGCCCCAGGACCTGCGCTCACAGAGGCATGATCATAGCTCTGCGACTGTTTTCATCACATCTAGGCTATCTAGCAAAACACCTTTTCTATTGCAAAATGAACGGAAATCACAGAGAAAAATAAACTACAGGGCGATCACTCAACAACCAAAAATGATTGCACAAGCTCCTCTGCCTCTGAGCAGCAGAGAGATGCAGCACAAGGCATTTCCCTGCTGTTTTCACTCTCTGATCCAGCTACAGCAGCAGCGCCAAAACAGCAGCTCATGGCACACAGCCCTGTGCCCAGTGAGGGCTCTGGCCACTGCCACAGTCAAAGGTGCCACTGCAGCCACCAAAGGGTTCCTCGCACAACAGGAAAAGCCTGTGCTTTCTCCTAGACCGCTTCTGTAGCCTTAATGTGGGGAGTTTGCTGGCTATGTTGGTGTTTTACATCCCTTCAAAAAGCCATGGCTCTGAACCAGCAGTGTGGCTGTTGTGCTGCCTGGAATGTAAATGGGGTGATGCTTCCTCTAGTTTGAACTGAGTAATAAGGATGTGTTCACAACACACCACGGGTTTTTGAGGGCTGCTGCATGCTAAACCCAAGCTCACAAATGCAGAACATGTTTTGGGGTATAACATAGCATCAGCAGTGAAAGACTAAAGATGGGAGAAAACTCAGAAGCACTGAAGACTCCAGAGGAACCTTATCTTGATCTCAATGAATGTGATAAACTCTCTTTCCCACCTAGGGGCAGATAAATGGTTGTTTTGCCCTTCGCATTTACACAGCTTCATTACCCTCTGAGGCTGAGCAGGAAGACAAGAAGAAATGACAATCATTTCTTCAGTCTAAGGATCACCTGGAAACGAGATGCTGAGAGCTATCAGTTGGCAATGGAAATACTCAGGCAAAGAACTGCAAAAACAGGTGCTGAGCCTGCAGGAGGGCATCCATTTGTGACGTCCAGGGGTTCGAGGGCCTGATTGAGATAGCATCAGTCCTTCTTAGGCTCTTGTTCCTCAACACTCAAAGCAAAATGTCTGATACAGATATCCCTCTGGGAGGCACCTGGAAGGAGGTGACCATGTACCTACTGGGATAAAGGATGGCGTTGTGGTGGGTGTCTGTCTCTGCCTTGCTTGTGGTAAGGATAAGAAACCAGCCTTCCTTGTATCCCCAGCTCATCCTGCATCTCCTGTGAGATGATGACCCCCTGTGGAAAGCTTTTATGTTACACATACAAGGCTGCAAGAGATGAGAGCAATAGCTCAGCACTGTGGAGAGGAAGGCATTGCTTAGCCCCCGATTTCAGCAACCACTTTTCCGTGCTGGAAATTCATCCATTTGGACACAGAGCCGTTGATCACAACTCTTTGGATGCAGCCATCCAGCCAATTCTTCATCCAACTGAGTGGTCTGACTGTCAAATCCAATGTCTCTACGTTTTAGAGACAAAGATGTCATGCGGGACAGTATCAAATGCCCTGCACAAGTCCAGGTAGAACGTGATGTCTGTTGCTCTATCCTCATCCACCAACACTAACCCTGTTGTAGAAGACCACAAGCTTTGTCAGGCACGATCTGTCCTTAGTGAAGCCAGTTTGGAAGCGATCACACAGTGGCTAGAGGGCAAACACTGGAATATCATCAGAAAAGGAGGCAATATGTGCCAAACAGAGCCCACCAGATAAGGAGAAGCAGTGTGCCCTGATCACTGATGGGTCCTGGCGCATTGTGAGAAAACACCGGTGGCGGAAGGCTGCTGTGTGGAATCCTGCAAGGTGAGTTGCCAAAGCTGTGAAAGAAAAGGTGAATCAAATCACTTTGTAGAGGTAATTTTTCTGGGAGCTTCTGATTTGTGCTGGATTGCTGAAAGCATCTGAGTTTCCTTTTAACATCTGACCTCTGTTGCTTCTTGCTTCCCCTGCAAAAGCATCTGCAAGAGGTATTTGCTATCTACAGGAGAGAGTAGTTTAAAACAGTGCAGAGCTGAAAAGTCTCTCACCAGGTCTCCAATCCACATCAGATGTGTGGAAATACTCTGTTTATTAGTCTGTCAGCACTTGGCAGGAGAAATTAATTTCACTGAACCACCTGGCATGTGCAGGGGGGAAAACGCTGGAATGAAGAGGGAAAACATTTCCAGCTATGTTATCTGGTTAACACAGAAAGCAGTGGAAATACCTCAGATTCAGGGAGGAAACGTAGATCATTCAAAATGTGTGGTCGTCCTAACAAGCCACATGGGTTTTAGCAAGGCAAGGTCAATGTAAGTAGCCAACTTCCCCAGCCAAGCCATACTCAGATGGATCTCTGATTTCATTCTACAGGCTACTGCTTTTCCTGAGGAAAGCCTGTTCTTTAAGAGTTCCCAGACTGAGACAGCTCTGTGACCCCTAAGTTCACCAAATCAAACCTCTGCACAACCAGAACTTGCTGCATCCAGCTTCACCTGGACAAGCTGCACCATGTTATGAGATGACCAGCTTCTCAGATAGCTCTTGTGGCCTCTCCTCCAGAGAAAACCTACTCAGAAGCAGCATGACTGCACTTGCAAGCCAAAGTCACCCAAAAAGCCCAGCCTGGTTTCATACAGCCTGGCTGGCTGGGCTCCCTAAGCACAGAAAGAAGTCTCCTGATGCTCCTGGCTGGGGAGGGTGGAATCACCCTGCTTTTGGCTGAGGTAGGAACTTTCTCCAGGCAGCTGCTTAGGGGGCCCCAGCACAGCTCATCTTGCACCTTGGACAACCCAGAATTACAATGATGGAGCGAACAATGGGTGAAGAGAGATGGTTGCCAGCCCTGCAGCCATCACTGCTGCTGTGTGACGTTTCCTTTTGCTCTCTGTCATGCAGCAATTTGCAGCCTGGCAGAACTTGTCACTGCAGCAGCTCAACCATGAAACAACCAGAAGTTGAAAGACGTTCAAGAGAAGCAGTCCACGTCTTTCTCCTCAGTAGTGAGAGCAGGATGACACCACATGGGATGACTTTCAGGGTGACTGAAGTGACCTCACCACCCATTCCCCAGGCAAGGGTAGGCAATGGAAGTGAGGACTCAGGCTTCACTGATGTTAGTGGCACAGGTTTTGAGCCACTCGTAGCCACTTCTGGCACCTGGAAATGGTGACTTTTGACAAGGGGTGTCAGGGTTTCCCTGCTCCAACTCATAACAAGGGAAGAAAATCAGTGCTTACCTGTACAGATGGAAGGTCTTAACCTAGGACAAGGGGGAGAGGAATGCTGAGCATAAACAGCACTACTTCTCCTGAAACCACCCTCTTCTCACTAGCTTTTACATCCAAGATATAAAACTTGACTCTCTGGCCAGGCCTGAGTCCGTTTCTTCAGCAGCTGGGGATAGTATCCCTTGTGGTACCTGTAGTCTGCAGCAAGACACAGAGGACACAGCAGGGCTTGGCCTGTCTGTTGGAATCATCTTGCACCTGAGTACATGCACATATTCACTTCAGCAGCATGCCTTAGGGGGAATATTTCACTGTCTAGCAGACATCTGTCTGCTCACATCAATATTTTTCCATCGATAAAAACATCCACACACTTCAATTTGATTTTGGGCTTTTGGTTTTCTCCCCCTTCCTTCTCCAGTTAGTGGGGGAGGATGAAGTGGTGTTGCCTCACCGTGTGCCACACACACTGTTGCTGCGAACAGCCAGAGAGCTGTTTGCAAGGCAAGAGGCACCTTCAGGGCTACCCCCTGCACACATGGGCCAGGAGGTAAGTATGGAGAGGAGATGGCTTCACTTGCCATTGATGGCATCACCCCAGCAACAGCCACATCACCCTGGGTTGCTTAAAGGAAAAGGGGTAGCAATGGTAGGACACAAGGCATGATGTTTCTCAGCTGATGGGGAAAGAGAGGACAGTGCCACTCAGCGAGGCACCATATGTGATGGTGTTGTGAGTCACCAGTGATTCTTTCTCATCTGGAAGCAGAGAAGTGTTTCCCCATCACTTGTCCTATGCACACACATACCCACATCCACTCCAACAGATCAGATATAGCACCCAGAACACACCTCGACACTCATGCACCAACTTATCACTGAGAGGAGTGCTAGAGCTTTTCTCCATCGTTGCAAAATCCTACAGCAGGAACCTGTCAGCTCTCAGAGGATGAGCAATGTCATGAGAGAATGACAACACAGAGGAGAAGCTTTAGCAAGTGTAACCTCGAGACCTGGATCCTGCCTCAGGATCCACCAGCACACTGAGCCGTGACTTGAGGCAGAGAAGAAGAGCAGGGAGACACTCATGAGGGATTTGCAAGGTGGACCCTACAGGTTGGGCTCTCTTCTCACCCAAGCCAGATAGGTACTCAAGAGTCCTCCTAGTCCCACCTCGCTAAGCCTGGGACCATGCTGCCTGAAGAAAACCAAGCATCTGCCCTCCCACCTTCTCTCCAGCATCACACCACCAAAGCTGGGTCATGGGAGGGTCCAGCATCATCACCATGGACCTAAGTTAAGACACTTTCCTGTTCAACCCTGCAGAAGTTATCTCTGGATCATCCCTGCATCCCACAAGGAAAGGGATCTGAAGTCTTACCTCTCCAGCATCATCATGAAGAGATAAAGCATCAAGACTCAAAATGGGATGTGTTTGATCAGTAAAATTCACCTCCTGAAGGACCCACACTGCAGTGATTCTGAGGCACTGCATGTTCATGATGGATCCAAATAACCAAGCATCTCCAAACACTTTCCAAGAGGTCTCCATGCCTTTGGCTAAGCAATATTCCACATGCTAAGCACAGGCACACTGGAAACAGCAGTGGGTGGCCCACCCACAGGGCTCCACAGTGACCTGGCTCCTCACACAGTCATTTCCTTTCATAATTGCAGGAAATTGCAATGTGCAGAAGGAAGCAACTGGCTGCTACAGCTTTCAGCATTTTGGGAAGCCCCTGCAGGGTCACTTTTCTGCACAAGGAAAGGATGAGCCAGGAACTGAAGGAGGCCATGCTCTCCCCAGTAATGTACAGTCCTCCCATAGGGTCTCAGCACAGCCAGTAGAGCCAAGGGGGGGATAGGTTGCACTAACAATCCCAGACACAGTGAGGAAATGAAGGAGGACCAAGGTAGCTCCAGGAAGCCCCATCTCTAGGAGTGCAGGTCCAAGGCACACACAGCAGCCAGGGCTGGAGATCAGGACACATCTACTACAGCTCAGTCAGAGATGGGGGACACAGGCTAATGCTTAAATGAGATCTTAGGCCATGGGTAAAGGAGGTTTGTGGACGAGGGTCCCAGATATAGTAAAACAGCCAAAGGCAACTCATAACACAAATTTCTCAAGAGTCTCAGGGCTTTTCAGATCTTAAGGTAAAAGCTGCTTTTTATCACAGACTCTAACACTTCAAAAAGGGACAGATACACTGGTGCTGCAAGCCTGGACAGGTGGGATCAGTACCTTCACTAGTAAAGCTCCAGCACTGCTGTCTTCAGCTGAGCACACTGGTAATGCTTACAGGCTCCACAAGCATCACAACTTTCACTGCTCTGCATTTCAGCTCTATTTTACAGAGCTGAGAGCTACAGGTTTCTGTGAGGACAGGTCTGCAGCTACAGGCACTGCTAAGAGCAGCTACTTCTCAGTCAGTCAGCCTTCACTTTCCCCAGAGTGAGGAAAAAGCTTTGGGTTCATGAGCTCAAAGTTCTGACCTCCTGAGTTTAAGTAAGCACAGCCACAAAATTGAGGTGTCAAATACAAAAGGTAACATAAAACAAGCACTTCCCTGGCCATTTATTCACATCTGCCACTATCACTTGACAAAGTCAGGCAGCAAACGCAGCTAAGAATGAGGCCTGTCTCCAGCTGACTGAGCTACCGCCAGCAGGCCAAGCACAAAGACCTACAAGGAAAAACACTCTTGGCAGGGCAACATCCACTAATGCTCTTAGCTTTCTGCAAATTCAGAGTAACAGCCCAGAGAGGAAGGTGCTTAAATTAGGTCAGGCTTTTCCGGCATTTGCTCTGAGCAGAGAGCGTGTCAGGACACCCCCAAAGCCAACACTCTGCAGCGCGTGAGGATGGGGTAAGCAGTGCCCTTCATCACTGGCATTTCAACATGAAGATACAATACCTTTGCATTTAGCAGCTCCTAACAGTCAAATTCATTTTCTGCAGCACAAGAGCACACTCTTTCCTTCTTCCCTCATGTTGTTCAGAGCTGCTGGCTAATAAAGAGGTGGAAGAGGCTGGTTATGTCCAACCACACCTCTTCTTGCCCAGTCTCTTTACTAAGAAGGGGAACAACCAGGAGGGTTGCTGCCAAGGAACATTCACACCTGCAGAACAAGCCCTAGCTTGTGGGCAATCCCCATTTACTACAAAACTACACTGGCTGGTAACATTTCTATCCCCAAATTTACCTATGTAACACTAATTACTAACTTCCCCACTGTTTTCACACTAGGCTGTCCCCAGGCTAAGCAGGTTATGAGTATCAGGCTCATCCATCCTTCCCCATGCAGATGCACATTTCCTTGCAATACAAATTTATCAGTTTAATAGGAAATAAATGGGGAACACCTCACCCCTGAGAGGTATTGGGTGGTGATCCTGTCTGCCTGCTGATTTGAAGCTATCTGCCCAGACAAGATATCCTTCCCTCACCCCCCCATCCCATGGGCAGCTCAGTACACCCCTCTCTGGACAAGCTTGACATCAAACCACTCCAGACATTTCTGCACCCACCTGTAACTGCAGAGGGAAGCTGTCCTGGGTCAGACATGCTGAAACAGCTGTTCTCCAGTTCCACCAGTCTTAGTTGAGGTTATACACTTACAAACCAAGTGAGCCAGACTGCTGCTCAGACCAGAAGGAAAGCTCTGGGGCATTCTGCTCAGAAAAAGCTACAAGATAGAGTGCAAAGAGCAGATACCAGAGGAAGCAAGGGTTCCTAAAACAGCCCAACGGCACTGAAGACAGACACTGGAGTGATTAACTCTTCCACAGCACACTGCATAAACATAGCCTTGCAACAGCTCAGCATAGTAGCCAGAGCCTGCAACAATCACAGCCTTAGAACAAGATTTGGATCAAGCGAGCACAGCAGTGTTTTAGAACAGCACACTTCCTTCAGTGACAAACTGCCAAGGACTTCCACTTCCTTCCTCAAAAAACCAGTGGCCAGTTACAGGACAAGGAAACCCGTTTTATTGCCCCTGTGATCAGAACCCCACATTCCTTCTTAGCCCATCCTTCAGGCAAAATACTCCAGTCACAAATAAACCCAAGCCCTCCAAAACAGCAGATGCTTAAAGAAAGCTACATATCACAACAATTATTAAGCCTTTATGCTTACAGGAACAACAAGGGGGTTTTTAAACAGAGTTCTGATGTTGGCATTATTTTATTTGCAAGACCGTAGGGAGACCAAATCAGCTGCTCTAAAACATCACAAAAAAAGGAAAACACAACTTGAGATCACACTGTGCTTTGAAGGAAGGTTACACTTTAACTTGCATAGCACAAGCTTACAGAAGTAGTTAACAGGCATTGATAAAGCCCATCTATCTCATCCTGGGTTATTGCTTCTATTTTAAAAGAAAGCAACTGGTTGCTGGTCTCTGCTGGAACCAAGGGTAGGCTTAGTGACAGCTATGCTCCAGTAGTTCCATTCTGTTTTGCCAAGGAACGCTGTACACTGTGAAGTTGCAAATGGTGCGCTAAGGAGAGAAAGAAAAAAGCAGTTATCAGATTAAGAGCATAAGATGCTGTCATTAATGATCTAAACTGATTTACTTCCCCTAAATCACACAGGATGTATGTCCCTTCCACAGCTCTCTAAATTTCCATGCTCCTGACAAGCATTCTGAACCACCACTCTTGTGAGGGCCTTGCTCACAGTGAATAATTTGTCTAGAACACTGAAAGAGAAGTTGAGCAGTCAGCAGGATGAAGATCAGCTTACCTCCTTTACCCATTCACACAGAGGACAGCTCTCAGCTTATGTGCCAACATAAGCTCTCATACACAGGTAAACCCTCCTGCGCAGCTGCTCTGTATGTGCATGCGTTAAACCACTGCAGCTGTTAGATTCTAGCTAGGTGCTTAATGGGTCACAGTCAGGAAGGGCATCACCACAGAGAAGCTAAAGCCTATTACTGTGATTAACAAAGTAATGAAGTACTGTGGAAGAAGCAGACCTCAGGCCAGATGAAGGCACTCATATTTAGAGCTCTCCTCTAAAATGCTTAAGTACTCCTTAAAGAACACTCCTATCAAATAGCTTGGGAGGCACAGACAACATGAATAATGCACCTCTTGTGTTCAGCACTTAGCCCGAATCACTACTGACTGTAATGTAAGTACCCCAAACAAGAATGTCAAACCAAGCATGTTTATGTTACTATGGGACAAGATGAGCAAAGAATGCCATGTGGACACAGGACACTGGACTGAAAGCCAGGAGACCTATAAGCCTGGCAGAATTTCCTCTGCCTACCCTTGTAATCCAGACTGTAAGCATTTTCTAAGAGGACAGGCACAGACAATTCACCATGCACTACATCCTCAGCACTTATAAAACAGGCTAAAAGGAAGTGCCTGCCCCCTCCGTCACCATCATCTGGCAAAACAAGTTCTGCAAAGGCATCATCTCATTAAGCATACAAGCATGAAGTCTCTGATCTTGACTAAAGCAGACAGGGGACACTGTCCATACACCTCTGTACAAAACCTGCCAAAAGGAGGTTGGAAACCCAGAGGCAAGCACAGCCTACCATGGCCATCTGTGGCGCATCAGATAGAGCACAGTTCTGAAGATCAGCTGCTGGCTTCTGGCAAGTTGTTCGGCCAATCTCAACTTCCATTATGTACTTGACTCCAGCCACAATCTGCAACAAGACAAGTAGAAGAAGCAGCAGCTTTATTTGCAGCACACAGAGAAGGGCTCTCTGCTTAAAGTCAGACCATTTTCTGTTTACATGACACAAACCAGACACCAGAAGCACACAGGGAGTTATGAGTGGCAACTGCCACACGACAGCCGCTTGGCACCCTTTCAAGAACGGGAAACACAACCCAAACAAACAAGTCTCATGGGGCAGCTTCCTTCGTCAGTCTGCGGAGGGAAGCTCCCAGCTTCCCCAGTAACACCCAGCACCCAAGGGCACTGTGGCTGACACAACTCGAGCTACAAGGCTTTCACTCCGTGCAAAGAAAAACCAGATTGAGCAAACACTGGGCTTTCGGGCCTGCTCTTTCTCCAGGAGGATCCCGCACGCCTCAGCAGGAGGCCCCAGAGCCGATTCCAGGAGGCCCCAGAGCCGATTCTAACGCTTCTCCCTCCCGTCCTGGACCCCTACCACGGTTAGCAGGCCTCTCCCCGTCGCGGCACCCACCTGGCTCTTGGCGCTGATGAGCCGCACCACACGGCTGGAGTACATGTCGTTGCTGGCCTTGTTGTACTCGGCCATGGCGAACCGCAGGGCCTGCTGCAGGCCCCTGTCATTGCCGGCGTTGGAGATTTCCACCGGGGCTCCTACAAGGGGTGGGTTCCGGGCCCCCAGAACAGCCTCAACGAGGAGCAAGGCCACGGCCAGCAGTGTCACGAAGAGCCGCTCCGCTGCCATAGCTGCGCACCCGGCGGAGCAGGGCCCTGCGCAGCCCTTTTAATGACGGCTGGGGCGGGGCCTCGGCCCCAAGTCCTGGCCCCCGACCGCCCCCGCCTGCGCTCGGAGCCGCCCTGAGGGTGCTGGGCGCCGGGCAGCGGCAGCAGGAGCTCCCTGGTAGAGGGGAGATAGGAGCCCGGAGGCCCGGGGCTGTAGCCCCTCATTGAGGGAGCAGCCTCAGGCTGCATCAGGGAGGGTTAGGCTGCGCATTGGGAGATTTGTTTTGCCGAGTCAGACCTCGGAACAGGCTGCCCAGGAAGGTGGTTGAGGCACCTGGATGCGTTTAAAGGTCGCTTAGATGAGGTGCTTGGAGATCTGGTCTAGTAGTGAACTTGGTAGAGTAGGGTCATGGTTGGACTTGATGATCTCAAGGGTCTTTTCCAAGCTGAATGAGGTGGATGTTCCCTTTAGAAAGGCCAGCTCTGTAAGAACCCCCAGATGCACTGGGGAGAGGCCTGTGCCTGAGTCGGTGGAGCAAGCCCTGCCAAGTCCTCTATCTCTCCAGGAAAGCCCAGACCCCACCACCCACTGCCCTTCCTGGGGGACAGATAGAGGAGGAGGAGGAGGTTTTCCAACACAAGTCCGGGAAGTCAAGGACTTTTTCCAGGCTCTCTGATCCTGTGGGTTACTCTAGCACTTATTTCCCTCTACTGCAGAGGAAAACGAAAACCCACAAAACATTTTAAGCTACAAAAGTGTCTCCCAGCACAAACCACCATGTGTCATTTCTGGTATCTGCCTCCACAGCACTGGAGCAGCTGCTTGTGAGCTCATTGTTCTGCTGCTGAGGGTCAGGGGGCTGTTTGGAGCAGGGGCGTCTTCCCGCACAGATCCCGTAACTTCCACTTTCCTCATAACCACAGGCCTATCTTCCTCATCCTACCAGGAATCCTGTGTTTTGAGAGACAGAACTTAATATAGCATCATAGAGCTAGCTCCAGCTGTATGGAATTTTTAGGATGAGGGTGGTGTTTTGCACCTGAATGTCCACAGCACACACACTAATGAAAAGGAGAGGGCTATGCACTGACTGGAAAGGCTACCTGCAAGCTAGAAATACCCAGTGTGTGATTATATACTGGAAAAACACAAACTGTGTAACTAACTCAACAGTGACAGAGTGTTGGGGTAGTTTTTACAGCTAGAGAAAGGTATGAGCAGCACAGAAAACATTAGAAAGGGTCCAGGACATGGGTATTGGGGTGTTAGCCTGAGTTGTTAGTAGCTGCTGGAGTCTGTCTCTGTCTTTTCCCTAACTGGCCTTGGATCCAGGCTCAATCAGTTTAAAACTCAAGGTTAGAGCTCACCTTGTGTCTTTACATTGATTGTGATAATACCCTGTAACTCTTGTAGTGTGTCTTACAGCAGGATAATTCACATATCTCACTGTTCTTTAAACTTGTCTCATTTATCTCTAGAAAGAGTGGGATGTGACAAATGTAAGTACTGGATACTAGAATCTCTTCAGTGATCTTGCTCTAGCAGGGGCATTGGACTAAATGATCTTCAGACAGCCCTTCCAACCCCTGCTGCTCTATGATTCTGTGATTTAGAGGTGAAGACTCCCTTTGCACTGTCTGTGGCTGTTGCCGACAGGAACAGGCAGCTCTGGCCTAAATCTCTGTCTCTGTCTCCAATGTACCTGCCAGCTCTCTTCCCACCACCCTGTGCTGGCCCCGCCAGTTCAGACCTCCACCAACCAGTGCACCAGTTCCCAGCTGCTGGAGATGCTCACCAGCCCCACAAAGTGCAGAGAGGGCCCTCACACAAGGGAAGAATCATAAGGAAAACAGTGTCTTTGGCATACAGAGAGCTTTGGCCTTGCTGGCAAACAAGCAAGTAGTCTTAGCTCTGCGTAGGTCAATTCATAGGAGGTAAGGTGTCCTCTGTAGCTTAAACCAGTGGGCAGTAAGTCTGCTGTCAGTACAGTCCTGGTGATCTCATGGTTATCTCTGCAAGCACAATTTGTGGGAGGTTCAGGACAACACAGCTGCCTTCCCGGATGAGTCTCTGCCACAGAATTCCAGTTCAGCTGGAACTTGCTCTGCCTCAAAACCCCAGGGTTTCAGTTTCTTCACACATGGCCCATTTCTGTCACTGGCCCAATGAATAACTGATGCCACAAGGCCACTTGAGCAGAAAAGGCTGAGGAAGCAGTGACTTGCTTCAGTAATCTGAAGGATGGTGACACCATTTGGGAGAGAAAGGTTCATCCCCCTCCTTAAGCACATAAATATCCATGCAGTATGGAAGACATTCAACACAGATTAAGGCCATCCTCTCCAAGACAGGAACCTTCTTGCCCCCAGAGAGGTTCCAACCTCCCTGCACAGGCAGCGACACCTTCACTAGATCAGGTTACTCAGGGCACCATCCAACCTGGCCTTCAACACTGCCAGAGATGGGGCAGCCACAACTGCCTTGGGCAACCTGTTCCAGCATCTCAGCACCCTCACAGCAAAGAATTGGTTCCTCATGTCCAACCTCACTCTTCAAGTCTGTAACCCTTTCCCCCTGTCCTCTTGCTACCACCTCTGTCAAAAGCCCTGCTTTCTTGTAGCCCCCTTCAGAGATTGGAAAGCTGCTCTAAGGTCCCCTGGGTGCTCCTCTTCTCCAGGCTGAACAACCCCAACTTGCTCAGACTTGCTCAGATAGGAGAGGTGCTCCAGCCCCCTGCTCACTTGAGCTGCTCTCCTCCATTGGTCAATGTCATGTTGTTCTCTTCCTTCATCAGCAACACCTCCCTTAGTTGCCTGCATACAACTGCAGATAGCAGAGCTGTCTGTGCTCAGCACTGTCAGAGCCTGGAATTTCTTTGGTGCCAGGATTTCTCTTTGACCTAGTAGTTGCAGCAACATTTTGTGTGCAAAAGGGTGGCTGACAGTCCCTCGTTGACAGAATTGAAGCCTCGCTCAAGTTGAAGTGCTGAGAACTGAGGTTGACACATGGATGATTCTTTTGACACTANTGCTGAGAACTGAGGTTGACACATGGATGATTCTTAGTTTTCTAATGAGAACTGTGAATGCCCAGCTGCTTGTGGAGGAGCGTGGAGACAAATACTGCCCTGCTTTTATTCTCAGAACTAAGTAACCTTGAGAGAGTCTGGATTGGATGACTGACTATAGGTGTCTGCTTCAGGGGGGAAGTTGTTAAAGCAGCATCACAGTTAAAAGTGAGGCTGCTTGCAGACACTTCTGGGGTGAGAGAGAGAGTCTTTGTAGTCGCTCTGCGGGACTCTCTGTATCCATCTCTGACTGCAGACCGGTGGCTGCAGACAGAAGGGACCAAATTAGGACAATGCCCTGGATTGTAAGTTTAATGAACATTGTCTGTGATAGGTTTGGGTGTTTCCTCTTGTTGTGGACTTTCTCACTCCCTTTGGGTTTTTTGTTGGGGTGCTTTTGGTCAGGATCATGACCTCCAGGATCATCAAGTCCAACCATCAACAGTTGACTGTATATCCAGTGTCATTTCAGCTGCCTTCTTGTCTTGTGTTTTGATTTCACTGAGAACTGGTGAGCTCTTTATGTCACCAGGAATACTTGTTTCTCCAGTTAACTGCTACTTTCCTTGCCCTTATGTCAGTTTGAGAGCTGTCTGGTGGCAAAGGACCTGAGGGTGTTGGTGACAGCCAGCTGAACAGGAGCCAGCATGGTGACCAGGTTGCCAAAAAGGCCAACAGCATCTTGGACTACATGAGGAATGGTGTCACCAGCAGGAGTAGGGAGGTGATGGTGCTCCTGTGCTCTGCACTTGTGTGACCACACATTGACTACTGGGTCCGGTTTTGGGCACCAGAGTATCACAAGGACATTGAGGGGCTGGAACAGGGCCAGAGAAGGGCAATGAGGCTAGAAAACTGGCCCTATGAGGAGCAACTGAGGGAACTGGAGTTGTTTAGTCTAGAGAAGAGGAGGCTGAGAGGAGACTTTCTTGCTCTTTACAGCTACGTAAGAGGAGGTTGCAGCAAGGCTGTTGCTGCTGGTCTCTTCTCCCAAATTCCTTATGATAGGACAAGGGAAAATGGCCTAAGTTGCATCAAGGGAGGTTTAGATTGGACCTTAGGAAGAAGAAGCTCTTTCCTGAGAGAGTGGTTGGGCACTGGACCAGGCTGTCCAGGGAGGTGGTGGAGTCCCCATCCCTCGAAGTGTTAAAACCCAAGTAGCTAGAGCTCTTGAAGCCATGGTGTAGGGGTTGGGGAGATGTTGGGATGAGAGCTGGACGTGATGATCGTGGAGGTCTTTTCCAGCCTTGATGATTCTGTGATTTTATGACATCTCTCACCTCTCTTTTAACATCCGTAAGAACGATCATTGATGTCTTAGTAGCTAACTGAAAAGCTCTGGAATACTGTGGCCTGCATTACAAAGTACAATAGAAGTACAAAGGAAGTTTGCAAAAGCAGCTAGTCTAGATTTTAAAAGTCAAGAACTGTTTCTCCCCAGAGCTGAACTCTGAATGACCCTAAAGAAAGAGTAATTACTTTGAGAGAGGCAGGAACAATGAGAAAAGCATGATCGAACGCTAAACATCTGCTTTCAATTTTCTTAACTGACAGCAGGCCAAATCTGTGCTGGGGTCAGTGCTTTGCATCCCTCCGAGGGAATTTAGAGCAGTGCAGGCTGAGATGTCGATGTGGTTTTCCCTTCTCCTCCCACCATACTGCATAATTAATACAAGGTGATGGAAGGAGGCATTTTGTACAAAACCCTCTTCCAAAGGCTCCTTCTTGAGCCAAATAGTCAGTGATTGAGCTGACTGAGAGTGATTGAGTACTAAAGGCAAAGACTGTGGAAGAGTGCCCTCTACTTATGGAAATGAACCTATCCCATACCAGCTTAGATTCAGTGGCAAGGAGAATGAAGAAACCTTTGCCTTCCTTCAAGGCTACCTCTGCCCACTCCCTGCCCTGGCATGCAGAGGCATTTTTTTCAGGAGACGAATGGAGGCAATGTCATGACTTGTCACACAAGGAAAATTAGGGTCCTATCTTTGCTCTCAGCTTCAAAAGGGAGGTCTCTGAAAACTAGACAGCTAATTTGAAAATCCCCACTGAACCAGAACCACAGCCACATCTCTTCTGCATGTACACATGGCATCACACGCTGGCAAGCTCTTGTCACAAGCAGCCAGGGCTGGCTTTTCTGGATAGACTGCATAGAAATTCTTCAGCTGCAATAACACTGTGCCAGGACAGGCTTCAAAAGCACCAAAGGGCTGCTCTGGATGTATTTCAGTCCTGCAGTACAACCAGATAAGTAAAAGGCTCTCCCTCCAGTCCCCCTGAGACACAGCCATGCTTTCTTTGCTCTTCACAGTAGCCTGGAAGGAGCAGATGCCTATCTACTTTAAATAAGCTTAGCACTTGGAGCCAAGTGTGCCTTTCAGGCGGTTCGGTGGGAACAAAACTATTAAGAAACACAGGCCCTCAATCTAAGTGTTGAACTCTCTTGAAAGCATAGCCCCAAATTTCCTGGGAACAGAGGAAAAGATAAAGAAAAAAGAAACCAACTAAAACAAATACCCAAAGAAGAAGCAAATGCAAGTAGCACCAAGCCCTTTTCAGTCACTGGCAGCCACCTTTAGGAATTAAATGCCAACAACTCTCAGGATTGATCTCAGGCAGGTCACATTTGTGAGGATTATCACCCTGCAGAGAACAAGTCTTGTGTGGTTGAGGTGAGAGCAGAGGGAGCTACTTCACTCTCTCTGCTCTGTCCTATGCTTTCACATCGCTACTGGCTTGACAGAGCCTCAGATTTGAATCTGTTTTCCTTAGGACAATGCAGAATCATAGAATAGCTCAGGTTGAAAGGGACCTCAGAGATCATCTAATCCAACCTCCCTGCCATGAACAGGGGTGCCTCTTGACTAGATCAGATGCCTCAAAGCTTCATCCAATCTGGCCTTGAACATCTCCAGGGAGGAGATATCCACAACCTCTCTGGGTAACCTATTCCAGAGTCTTACCACCTTCCTACTGAAGAAGTTCCAACCTAAACCTTCTCCTCCAGTTTAAAGCCTATGCCCTGGACATTCTTGTAAGAAGTCCTTCTCCAGCCTTCCTGTAGTTCCCCTTCCAATATTGGAAGGCCACTATAAGGTTACCCTGAAGACTTGTGTAGGCTGAACAATCCCAGCTCCCTCAGCCTGTCCTCGTAGCAGGGGTGCTCCAGCCCCTGGATCAATCTCAAGGCTCTCTGGACTTGTTCCAACAGATCTATGTCCCTCTTATGGTAGGGATACCAGCACTGGACACAGTCCTGAAGGTGAGGTCTCACAAGAGCAGAGTAGAGGGGAAGAATCGCCTCTCTTGATAACTAGAAGATATTCTGCCTCTAATAAGTGGGTATTCACATGCAATGACTGAGTTAATGTGGAAAAGCATTCTTATTTTAGCAGCAAATAAAGTAACTGCCAGCAGCATTCAAAAGCCAGCCTGCAACCAGTTACGGTCTGAAACAACTGAAGCAATGAATCCACAGTATTGATGGTGAATGCTGACCTAAGTGAACTGCGGGTGCACTTGAGATGTCAGCAAAAGAACCCTGCAGCAGCATGCTTTTTTTTGCTCCGAGAAATACACATGCTGGCACAGCGATAGCAAATAATCAACATGATCACCAGAGATTGCTGTGCCTTTGCTGCATTCGCTTGTATTTACTAATTCAGCCATCCCCTTGTCTTCTTTTCACACACTCATTCGCCTCAGCCTGCAGTAGAAATAGCTTTGTTCATTAATTCTTATTAGAGGGTTTTTTCCTTCCCCAGGACTTGTTTTGTTTAGAGCTGACACAATTAGTTCTGTCCTCAATCTCCAATCCAATCAGAAGAACAAAGTGCATATTTAAGCTCGGCTTAAACACCAGTGACTTCACACAGCTCAAAATAAGCCTCACATAGTTTTGTGTGCTATGCTGAAACTGCTGGGTTAGTGTCTGTTCCTATCTCTTCTAGCATCAAGCTCTCAAGCTAGAGTGAAATGGTCAAGCAGAAGTTTGATTAGTGGGGAAGAAGAGACAAAAGAAGTATTTCTTCTAGTCAGGGCCACAGTCTGCATACGGAAATGAAACTAAGTGTGGCGTAGGAGCTTGTGAAGACTGGCCCCATGCTCTGATTGCTGCACAACTCCCAGGAAGCTCAGAGGGGAGTTGCCTCTACAATGTCTGTGCAGAGTTCCCCTAGGAAGTGATTCACTAGCCACCCCACTTTAGTCCTCTCTGTAAACTGGCTTACTCCTGTCCTGCCTTGACAATAGCTCATAGCCATGACTTCACTACTAAGTCCAAAGGCTTTGGGACATACTGCAAATGTGGGTGTTCCCTAAGCATGCTATCACCCCTCAACTCTTCATGTTCTTTCTGGGGAGCGAGACTACAGATCTCTAATGCTTGCAAAGGGCCACCCAGAACCTCTAGTTTTGGTCACTTAATGTCAGCTCCTCCACTATGTTCCCAGCAGAGTCAAGCCAGCTGGCAGCCAGATGCCATAAGCCTTTAGGCTGCAGGACACTGCACTGACACAACTGGGTTTTAGAGGTTTGGTGGTTTTGCTGTGGGGGTTATTTTTAAGAGACTTGTTGTACTGTCAAGTAATTGCATCGATTTCTTGTTAGAAGATAAACCAACGCTGCACAGCCTGCATCTATTCACAAGCCCCACATCAGAACAACCTCTGTGCTAGGTTTTGAAGTGATTGTGGTTTCTGTCTGCTCAGCATTTCAGAGCAGCAAAATCTGCCTGGTTAAGGTTGTTGGTTTTTTCCATATGGGGAAGCAAAACTCTGGTCTCAAAACATCTGAGCACAGACTGTTCTCAAGGCGTTGATTTACCAACGTGCCTCAGGCTGCTTCTCAGAGGAAAGGACTTAAGCTCCTGTCTACATTGTGATTGTTGGATTTGAAGCACTGGGAAGGAGCAGGGAAGTTTATTATAATGAACTTAAGATGTCAAGGTAGCTTGCAAACTAAACCAGACAGTCACCCATATCAGACAAATGGATGACACCACGTTGTGGAGAGGGTGTTGGTCTGCTAGAGGGGAGAAGGATGCTGCACAGAGATCTAGACAGGCTGGGTCAATGGGCAGAGGCCAATGGGATGAGGTTTAACAGGGCCAAGGGCAGGGTCCTAAATTTTGGCCACAATATCCCCCTGCAGCTACAGACTGGGGGATGAGTGGCTGGAGATCAGCCTGGGAGAGAGAGAGGGAGCTGGCAGTACTGGTCAACAGCCAGCTGAACAGGAGCCAGCAGAGTGCCCAGGTGGCACCAAAGGCTAATGGCATCCTGGCTTGGATCAGCAATAGTGTGGCCAGCAGGACTGAGGATGTAATTTACCCCCTGGGGTGGGCACTGGGGAGTCCTCTCCTGAAGTACTGGGGGGAGTTCTGGGCCCCTCACTTTAAGAAAGAGATTGAGGGGCTGGAGTGGGTCCAGAGAAGCAACAAGGATGGGGTAGGGAGTGGAGGGAAAGTCTGATGAGGAGAGGCTGAGGGAGCTGGGATTGTTTAGCCTGGAGGAGACGCAGGTAGGACCTTATTACTCTCTACAATCACTTGAAGGGAGACTGTAGTCAGGTGGGGGTCAGGCTCTTCTGGAAGCTATCAACAGGACAAGAAGGAGGGCCTGAAGCTGTGCCAGGGGAGGTTTAGGTTGGATATTAGGAAGCGCTTCCTCACAGAAAGGGTGCTCAGACCCTGGAATGGACTGCCCAGGGCAGTGGTAGAATCTCCATCCCTGGAGGTGTTGAAGGACAGCCTGGCTGTGGCCCTTAGTGCCCTGGCCTGGCTGATGTGGTGACATTAAGTTCCAGGCTGGGCTGGATGATCTTAGAGGTCTTTTCCAGCCTCAATAATTCTGTGATTCTGTGAAACTGGGATAACTTGGCCACTGAGATTTTTCCCTCAAGAGGAAGTAAAATTGTGGTCAATCCCAATATTCACCCAGGCAGCTGTTCACATGCATTCTACACATCAACAGGCCAGTGCAATCCAAACCAGCGAGGGGCGTCAGAAGAGCACGTGCAGCTGTGCAGAACTAAAAGCACCTCGTCTATCATCATTGTACTAACACACTGCATGTCTCCACAGTTAATCTTTAGGCCATACTCATCCCATGTTTATAGCCAGCCATCCTGCACATTTCAGAAGGCTCAAGCACACAAGAAAAGAGTCACTTTCAGAGCAACCCTCAGACAAGAATAGGGTTATTTGTGAGTGAGCAACATTGCTTCATAGTCAGCAGCTGGCAGTTGGTTAACTCCAGTTGACTCACTCAGTCATCCATCCGGGAAGACAGAAAGCTGCTTCACGGCACTCAACGCACCTGATGACACAGAGCTGTAAAATGCCACTGGCGTAAATCTTAAAGAGAAGCCTTAAAAAGGTGCAGGGAATAGAAAATAATGGGTTTCAGTCCCTAGGAGGCCAACATGTTCTGCTGGAGAGAAGGGAACAAACACGCTTGGCTGGCTGGCTGGCTTTACCAGAGTTCATTTAAGCAACAAGAATTAAACTGTGAGTGTGAAGTGAGTGAGGAGGAAGGATTAAATTGTGTGAATGTATTCCTCCCTGTATTACCAGCTGGGTCATTATTAGGAGTTTAAGAATACGACAGCAGGGCAGAGAAAACGAAGCTTGAGTTCCACTGCAGTTTATCAGAGGGTCAAAGGCCTGGCTTCTGGAGGAAGGGCTGAATGCATCAGGCTTTTCACTTAAAATCTGAAGAGCTCAGCCACATTGCTGTTTTATTTATGGAGCTCAGTTCCACCCTGGATGGATATTTAGGTCTTCTCACAATCCTCGGTGCACAGACTTGACACAGTCACAGTCCTTTGTTCAGTAAATGCCTTGCACTGATATAATTACAATGAGCACTAAGCAGCTTTGGCATGGCTCCCTAAGGAAATGTGCAGAGACCCACAGCAGGGCATCCTCTGTTGTCTCTGGCATGCCGTTGATTTTATGAGCACTGAGTCTTTCACAGGCATTGAAGAATAAATTACATTTTCTTCCTTCTCTAACATTCAGAAAATACATCTCTCAAACAAGAACCCTTTCCTTTTACCAGTCTAACTATTAGAAGGTGTTCATGATTGCAAAAACCTTTAGCCTCCAGCCAAAGTCTGCTGGAACAGGTTGCTCAAGGCAGTTGTGGCTGCCCCATCCCTGACAGCGTTGAAGGCCAAGTTGGCTGGGGCCCTGAGTAACCTGCTCTAATGAAGGTGTCCTTGCCTGTGCAGGGGGGGTTGGAACTAGATGGTCTTTAGGGTTCTGTCCAACCCTGCCCGTTCTAGTATGTACGGACTGTACAGACCAGATACAAAAATTACTGTAAGATACAGTGGGCCCAACCATTTTCCAGCTAGTTATCTTGGCAGCTCTGGAATGAAAAGGACCTCCCCTCCAGTACTTGGGGCAGTTCTGGCCTCTCACTTCAGGCTCTTCTCCCAGGCAACTAGTGTCAGGATGAGAGGGCACGGCCTGAAGCTGCTGGAGGGGTTAAGTTGAATATTAGGAAGCCCTTCCTCAGGGAAAGGGTGCTCAGAGCCTGGAATGGACTGCCCAGGGCAGTGGTGGAGTCCCCATCCCTGGAGGTGTTGAAGGACAGCCTGACTGTGGCCCTTAGTGCCCTGGTGTGGCCGATGTGGTGACGTTAGGTACTAGGCTGGGCTTGATGATCTAGAGGTCTTTTCCAGCCTCGATTCTGTGATTGTGTGATAAAATCCCCAGTTTAATGCAGTGATAAGACTCATGGGCACAGGTTCATAAAGCCATGGACAATTAGAAATGGCAGGTGAAAGTAGGTAGCGCACATCCATGTGTAGTGCTGCTATGGGCTATGGTTCTCACTTGGTACCAGAACTATTCTCTGGGCACAAAGTTTCAGAGCTTAGCTGCACTTCCCAGAAAACCCATCATTATTGTCATTTCTTTCCAATTATATAAGTGCCTCCACTTTGGGGCTGCTATCTGCATTTGTCTAGAGATAACTATGTTTAGTGCTGGCTACTCGAGGGTGGGAAAGCCTGCAAAGCTCTAATCTCTGCACAGTGAGAGCAGAACACTCAGGACAGAAGCCAGAGCCTGCAAGAGAGACGGAAGCCTTTGCTGTCACTAAGGTGTGAGATAGCAAAGCTCAGATGTGGAAAACTGAGTAAGCATGCTCCCTAATCCCTAATCATGCTAGATTACCTTTGAAATACCTTAAAACCAATACAATCTAAACGTGGAGGGAATTGGATGGAGTTTTTATTCCTTTTTAAAATACATCAATCATAAATCAAGGTTAGATTTCCCTTTTTCCTCCACCCAACTGCCAAGTGTGGGTGATAACAGGGTTTGCATAAGTTTGCCTGTGTTCAAGGGGTGGAGCTGGAAATAAAATCAGTGATTATTGTGAGCTCTCTGAGAGAAAATGAAATCTGTAAGGGCTAGCAAGGTATTTGGCTTTAAAAGCTGAGTAGAATCTGTCAGTCTAATCTGTGTGTTTTCTGCAGAAAAGCTTAAAGTTTGGGTTTAAAAAGTTGAAAAGAAAAGTGTCTGCATCCCCGCTCCCCTCCTCTTCCCTCTATGACTCCTTCACTTCTCTCAGTCTTGTTGGGAGCTGTGTTGCTGCAGCCGAGAGGGAATGTTATCACCTCTGGAAATGTTATCACTTCTCAAGTTGAGGAAAGTTTATAGCGAGTGGGAAGATTCACCTGGACTGGAGAGACTGTAAGAATTCTGAACCTTGAGGATTAATGAGGATCAAGACTGAAGTCAGATGATCACTGTGATCTGAGAGTGAGCTGTCTCTGAATGGATGCTTTGGGCATTTTCTATCTCAGTTCAGTGTAGGAGCACTGTGACAAATCTCCCTGAGTCTGTGTCAGTATCTTGTGGAGTTGTTTTCTCTGATGTGTGAATTAAAACATCTTAAGGCCTTTCCTCTCAAAACCGAGGCAGTTGTGTCCTTGCCTGCAGATTCATCAGTGGGTTTGTTAAATCCTCCCTTTGTGTCTGACACTTTAGATAAAAACTCTTGGTTGAAATCTGGTCGGGGTCTCTGATCCAGGATGTTAATGGCAACCCAGGTGGGATGCATGGGGATCCAGACAGGGACCCATACAACACACACTAGTACCACTACAACGCTACACAAGGCTGTGAGGATACATCACTGCACCAGCCCAGCACAACAGGTAGTACTCAGTACTCAAGGAAAAGATGTTTCTCAATAAACTAAGAACACATTAACAAAACATATGAACAGAGACATCTCTCCAATGAGCAAATGTCTATCTGAATAACTGACTGCAGCCAGGGGAGCATGAATTACAGAATCACAGAATAATCCTGGTTGGAAAGGATCCTAGATCCCCAAGTCCAACCATCTCCACACCAACAAAAAAACCTCAGTACCTGAGAGACTGACAAACACAACCTGACCCCCTCCATGCTGCCACTCAAGCAGGGTGTGAAGCACCATGGCTACACGGTTCTTCAACACCTCCAGGCATGAGGACTCTACCACCTCCCTGGGAAGGCCCTGCCAGTGCCAAACTACTCTTTACATAAAGAATTTCTTCCTAAGATCCAATCTAACTCTCTCCTGCCTCAACTTCAGACATTGCTCCTGCTTCTGTCAGCAGTCACCAAGAAGAGGCCAACACCCACCTCTCTACAACCTCCCTTCAGGTAGTTGTAGAGGGCAGTGAGGTCCCCCTTTCAGCCTCCTTCTTGAAGCATAAGCCCATCATCTTGAACGATTACTGTTCTGAAAAGATAAATGGACATGCAGACGTTTGAACAGTTCCTTCCTGCTCAGACAAGCAGTCTCATGGAGAATTCTCGAGCATGCTATGCTCAGTGCTTCCTCTTTTCAAATGACAGGAACCTCTAAAATCAGCAGGGACAAAATAAAGAGAATCTAGGCAGCTGGATGTGGAATTAATTAATCACAGTGATGCTTGATATTGTCTTTCCAGTTATTCTGAATCACTTAGTGTCAGGTCAAACTATTCCACTGGGCACTTAGATATTGGCAGTTCAGGACTCTAGCTGAACATTTTTACCTGGTAGGAAATCACTCTACAAGTAAAAGGCCTTATTTACCATGCCACTGCCCCTTCAGCAAGCATTAAGCAGTATTATCTGCTTGGTAAGTCCCACTGTGCTGCGTAAACCAAGGGCAGGTTTGCTGTGCTGAGCCTCTAAAACTGAGAAGCCTTGCAGGTTTACAATCACAGAATCACTGAGGCTGGAAAAGAACTCTAAGATCATCCAGCCCATCCTAGGACCTAACATCACCACAATCAGGCAGACCAGGGCACTAAGGGCCACAGCCAGCCTGTCCTTAAACACTCCCAGGGGGCCTCCACCACTGCCCTGGGCAGTCCAGTCCAGGCTCTGATCATCCTTTCTGTGAGGAAGGGCTTCCTAACATCCAACCTAAACCTCCCCTGGCAGCCACAGCCCCTGCCCTCTCATCCAGTCACTAGTTGACTGGGAGAAGAGCCCAATCCTCCCCTGATTACAACTTCCCTTCAGGTAGTTGTAGAGAGGGAGAAGGTCCCCCTTGAGTCTCCTCTTCTCCAGGCTAAACACCTCCAGCTCCCTCAGCCTCTCTTCATCAGCCTTTCCCTCCAGTCCCTTCTCCAGCCTCATTGCTCCTCTGGACCCACTCCAGTACCTCAATCTCTTTAGTGAAATAAGAGGCCCAGCACTGCCCCCAGTACTCGAGGGGAGGCCTCACCAATGCCCAGTATAGGGGGAGACTGGCAACCCTAGTTGCTGATCCAAGCCAGGATGCCATTGGCCTTTTGTGCCTCCTGGGCACTGTGCTGGCTCCTGTTCAGCTGGTTGTCATCCAGTACTGCCAGGTCCCTCTCTGTCAGGCGGGCACTCCAATCCAAAACACGCAGGCAACCAAATAATATCATCACCTTGCCAAGCAGGGTACTGCCTTCTTGATACAAATAGCAGAAGCTGGGCAAACACCATAGCTATCCCTAGCTTTCAAAGATGAGGACACATCTCCTGAACCCTTTGTTGGTTTCCCAAGGGAAAATTCCATTCTCTTCCAGAAGTATTCATCTAAACTAGTCCCAAAGCCTCCTTTATTTTTCCTTCAAATCCCTGGATAAAGCTTTGCTTTGATGAGACAGAAAATAAAGCGCTAGACAGGAAAGCAGTGCATTAAAGCCCTGTCTTCCTGCTGCTGGCTGCTTTGTCACTCTGCCTAGGTCTTCCTGTTCATGTTACATAGTAATTTGAGGCTCAGAGTTGTAAGAGATGCTTCCTTTGCCTGTGTTGGTACTGCATCTACAGACACAAGCAAGGGCTTCAGCGTTAACAACACTGCAAAGAGTTTGGAGTTCACTGGACTGAAGTGAATCATAGGATCATCGTAGAATCTCAGGGTTAGAAAAGACCTTCCGAGAGCCTCAAGTCTGAGCTTGCACTCAGGGAAGACCTGTTCTGCATGATCTTTCTGCATCTTTCTTAAGATCAGGTCTTCCCTGGAGTAGAAATTCACAGCTGTGAATTTGGGGAGCTGTCAATTGAACAGTTACCTTCGGATCAGGTGGGCAGTCTCAGCCAGGCACTGGAATGGGAAGTGGTGGAGTCCCCATCCCTGGAGGTGTTTAAGGACAGACTGGATGTGACACTTAGTACCATGGTCTGGCCAATGTGGCTGATGTTAGGTCATCAACCGGCCCCCTGATGATCTCAGGGGTCTTTTCCAGCCTCAATAATTGTATGTAATGCTGTATAATGTGTAGAATTCACTCATTCTAGTACAACCAGCACCTTGCAAAACCAGAGCAAACAAGGCTATTGCTCAAGAGCACACAACATAGCCAAATCCATTGAATGAGATTTGAACCAAGGCCCAGAATCAGGAGAGGAATTACCTGTGTTAATCCCTCTCATTTAATTGCATTGCTAACATTTATTTGCTTATATATTTATTCCCTCAGCATTTTTTCTTTCAACCATAGAAGAAAGGGCCCTACAGGGGGTCATGGTTAATAAAGATATATTCCTTGCACTTCTGATTGATTTGCATTAATGACTTAGTCCATGCCACGTAGTAATCCAGTCTCACACGATTAACAACGTCCACTCTAATAATGTCAGGAATGCAGGTTTTCTTCCCCCAGCCTCAAAGGATTTTGGCTATAAAAGGGTCCAGTATTTCAAGGTCACTGTAGCAGTCCCAGTTTGGGATGTAATTCACCCCTTTGCTTATACAGGAGTAAAGGTGGTTCTGAGTCAGGTGAAAACCAGGACATCCTCTCCCTGCTGCCAGGCGAAGGCATCTGCTAGGGTTCTAGTTTCCAGAATACCAACAGAAACAAAACCAGCCTCAGCTTTCCTATCATGAATGCTAGCTTGCAGACTGCTTCAGGAGAAAGAGGCTGCAGATATCTTGCCATGGTGTAGATTATATCAGAATAGATGCATTTCTACACAGTACCTCAGCTGTCTGAAACCCAGGGTCTCTTAACATCAGCTTCCAAAAGTCCAGTGAGAGACATTTTAGGCTGCTTAGGAACCCTACCTGCTTCACCATGAGCAACAGCTGGGCCGTTCTAAGGGGCTTCCATAGCCAACACGGACGAGGGAACATCATGTCAAGGGTGGGTAGAACTGTGTGGATGTTGGCTGAATTAAGCCAAGAGACTGTCTTTCAGATACAGTGACTGTGTAACTGGACATCCCCTAGCAGAGGTCCAGGGGAAGGAAGGGAACAGGGGGTCTCACTATGAGACCAGTGGTACCACAGGTACCTTTGCATAAGTCAGAAGCTGGGATCCACAGAACAGAGGAGGCTGAGATGAGAGAGAGGGCATAAGAAAAAGGAAACGTGAGGGACCTCTAAGCTGCCTCTGTTCTGCTCCCCTCCTGATTCCAGCCTAGAAATCAAGTAGGATCTAGAGATGCTTCCAGCTCCGATCCTGCCTTATCTCATTGCCCTGCCTAGGCTAACCAGCTCAACCACAGTGTGTGACTCACTGCTGGGGTGAGACGAATTGAAGCCTGTGGCAAGCAAGGGTTGTCCTACTGAACACTGACTGCTTCTACAGTCCTCTCTGACCCTGATGCCACATGAAAGCAACATTCTCCAAACTGCCCAACCAGTGTCCCACAACAATCCATCCTCTGTTGTGAAGCCTGTGCTGTTGGATTTCAGTGGTAAAAGTGTCCTGCTGCTCAAGGAGTCATTCGGTGACCAAACAGTTGAGATTAGAGATTCTGGAAAGAAAAAACAAGCAGATGTAACTGATGGTTGGTTTCAGAATCAGTGAGGAGTCCCAGGCCATGTGGGCATCTGGGGACATGGCCCAGACACACAGATCATTAGGGGTTGGAGGGGACCTCCAGGGATCATAGAGTCCAAACCCCCTGCTTAAGCAGGATCATAAAACCTAAAACAGGTCACAGAGGAAGACATCCAGAGGGGTCTTGAAAGTCTTCAGAGAAAGAGACATGGAGATGGAACTTCTTGTGCTCCAACTTACACCCATTGTCCCTTGTTCTGTCACAGGGTGCAAGTGAAAAGAGATTGTCTCTTTCTTCTTGATTCTTGGTCTTCATGGATTTATAGACAGTGAATAAATCCCCTTGTAAACTTTTCCTCTTCAAGCTGAAAAGTCACAGGTCTCTGAATCTCTCATAAGGCAAGTTCTCCAGTCCCTTAATCATCCTCATTGCCCTATGTTGAACTCTCTCAATCAAGTCTCTAGCCCTCTTGAACCAGGGATCCCAGAACTGGACACAGTTCATACTCCAGATGTAGTCTTGCAGAGTAGAGGTGGAGAAGAACCTCCTTTGATCTGCTGGACACACTCTTCTGGATCAGTCCTAGGATTCCATTGGCCTTCTTGGCCACAACAGCACAGTGCTGCCCTGTGGAGAATTTGCCCACAAGAACTCCAAGATCCCTCTCCACAGAAGTGCTCTCCAGTAGATTGTCCCCTAACCTGTACAGAAGATGAGAGTGGCTGCCTAGATCTTAACTTTGTCAGACAATCCTTGGCTCAGGAAGCTCCCAGTAAAAGCAAATGGAGAGAACGGGAAGAAAGAACTATTTACCTAGTGCTCAGAGACCCACATTCACAAAGCTGAGACAGGGAACCCTACTGCTGAATCCCAGCCCCAAGCATTCTCTTCCTCTTGTGTGGACCATGGTCTCGATAAACAAGTAACAGTTGTTCCTGCAGCTGTTGCTTCTAGGCTGTAAGCAGCTCTCACGCTTCTCTCCCCATGTGTCTATTCTCATAAATATCAATTGGAAAAGAACTTCACTGCTTCAGCATTGATGTCCTTGCTGCCAGCCAGAGACACTTAACTCAAGAAATAAGAGGCTTTAGCTGTAATTATGCTTTTGCCTGTTTTGTAGAGAAGTCATCCTGGCGAGATTAATGCAGCTGAGGACCTGCCCCGGTCACCAACCACTTCATTTGCCTCAGCTTGAATTTTACTAGGGATAAAATAAATTGCAGTTGTATAATACAATGGGAGCCCAGGAAGGCGATGCCAGTGATTACCCGGAAAAATGACATCAAAAAGCAGAGGCACCCATGGCGATAGCTTCCAAAAAGGGCATAAAGTTACCCTGCAAAGAAATGACAAAGCCTTTCAAAAACATAGATTCATAGATTCTTAGAATGGTTCAGGTTGGAAGGGACCTCAAAGATCAGCTAGTTGTAACCCCCCTGCCATGAGCAGGGGGGTTGTGGAGTCTCCTCTGGGAAGTTCCTTCAGATATTGATATGGAACCTCCTCTGCTCCATGAACGTGGTAGTGCCTTGGCCACATGTCTATTTTGTAGGCATCACCTAGCCTGAGGAAGGAGAGGGATAACAGACTCTCCTTTCACGCAGCACAAAACTTGCAGAAAAATGAGGGCTTGCAAAGCAATCCAGACAAGGAATGGGGACACACCTTGGGATTGAGGAGAGGCTAAGAAAAACTGCAAAGGAAAATAAAAATGCAGAGTTTTCACTCGTTCTGCTACTACATCTCACTCCAGTGAGTATGCCAAGCCCCCAGCCCTGCTCTATGCTCATGCTTTCTGCAAAGACTTCATTTAAGAGCTCTAAGTAGCAGTTCAATAATGACTGTTTAGAGAAGTGGGTAACCAGTTGCTCTGGAGACCAGCAGTGCCACAGTATAGTGCCATAGACTGGCTGTGCCACCTCTAACTTTCTGTATCTCTCTCTCTGCCTGCTCAAGTGCTTCTAATCACGATACAGCTTCCAACAGTTTCCTCTGAAATGTGTGTACACACCACTCGTGAAAGGCTGGCAAACACAGATAAGTCAGCTATGAGGTATGGCCTGATGTGTGGCTCGAAAGAACACCTCTCCCCCACTTCTCTCTCTTGCCAGCTATGCCACTCTTGCTTTTATTTATTCAAACTGGGTTGGCCCACTCTTCCTTGGGGCCTGCCTCAGTCTCACCCAGTCAGGGTCTATTACCAGATGTGCTGGTTCTCTTATAGATGTCCCATGTAGTGTCTGGCGAGTCCCCTGCAGTAGAATGCTGCTGAATTTATCCTGTAATAATAGTAATATAAGTTGGAAGAGATGTCTGGAGGTCTGATTGCAAAATCACAAGTGCCTTCAAACCAGCAGCCAGCTATCGATTCATTTCCAAACTGCAGAATTTCTAAGCCAGTCGAAAGCTGTTTATTTGCTGTCTGGAATTTAAAGCTATGAACCAAGTTTTCCATTGTGTTTGGTTTTGATTTCAACATCCTATCTGGAACGTTCAGCTCATGTTTTCCTGTTTTTCTCAGTCACCACAAGGGTTAGAAACTGACTTTTTGGAAATGGTAAAGTGGAGGCTGTTATGCAATACCTTCCTCACAGCAGCTGGGATTTTAAGACAAGGAAAATGGACAGAATCACAGAATAATCCTGGATGGAAAGGACCTCTTAGAGCCCCGAGTCCAGCCATCCCCACACCAACAAAAACCTCAATAACTGAGAGACTGACAAACACACGCTAACCCCCTCCATGCTGCCACTCAAGCAGGGCGTGAAGCATCATGGCTACACAGCTCTTCAACACCTCCAGGCATGTGGACTCCACCACCACCCTGGGAAGGCCCTGCCAGTGCCCAACCACTCTTTCTGCAAAGAATTTCTTCCTAAGATCCAATCTAAACCTCCCCTGGCTCAGCTGCAGACCATTGCTCCTGCTTCTGTCACCAAGGAGAAGAGGCTCTACTTCCTTCATCATCTTCATTGCTCTACGCTGGACCCCTTGCAGCAGCTCTGTGTCCTTCTTGAACTGAGGGGCCCAGAACTGGACACAATACTCCAGATCTCAGTGTTTTTCCCATAGTGAGGGGCCCAGGACTGAACACAGTACTGGAGGTGAGGTCTCACAAGGGCTGAGTACAAGGGCATGAGAACTTCCCTTCTCCTGCATAGACATCTGGAGGCTGCTAATAAAACCCTAGGCTCAACAGCCACTGCAATATGCCACGAGAAAAGCTGTCTGTTTCCCCTCCATACTCCATATTTATGTAGTTCAGCCTCTCTTGCAGTGTTTACTGAAGCAGTACACTAAGACAAACTACTTCTAAGTTCATTAAAGCATGACTTGGATAGCTCAACAAGCAAATATCATCGATGCTACACCTGTCATAGCAAAACAAACAACATCTGTGCTTGGATGTGATCGAGACACTGTTCTACAGAAACGCAGTGCTCCCAAGACCATCACAAACCCACACGGTCCCTGTAAATGCCAAATTTTATGTTTGCATCTCCAAGTAAACTCAAAGAAGTGGAAAATCACAAGTAGACGTGGAGCCCCTTAATGATTTCATCAACAGCTTGGAAGAGTGCCGTGCTCTGGTCTAGCAAATACATGAAATATCTAAGCCTCATGAAACCGCCAAGTGTTGGAGCATGTAAATAAATGATGAAGCAAGTTCTCCCACTCCAGAAGAGCTCTGGCTCCTTTTTGCCTGTAGCTACTCACACATAAAAGCACACTTACCTATGCTGATGTATGTCCCCAGACTCACCCTGACTCTTAAAACACTCCCTCTGACCTGCACCGTGTTTACAGCAGCAGATCTCTTGCTGCTTTGAGCAACCCTCTCAGGTCAGACAGCTTTTAGGATGGGTGTCTTCAGACAAGGTTTTGTTGCTGTGATGCAGCTCTGCTACAAAAGCAGGATTCCTCTGGGCTAAGGAGCTGTTGTGATGACAGTGAAGATAACATGTTCCATCTATACAGGCTTCTAGTGAAACTCTAGGAATAAAAGCCACTTCACTCGAAATGCAACCTGTTTCAGCTAAAAGTGGACCTCACTTCCCAGCTGCTGCAGCGTTGAAACCGAATCTGATTTGTGCTGAGTAGCCTTTACACTGCTCGGCAGAAAGACAGGACACTTAATGGCACCAGCATTCTCACCCCACTTAAAACCCCTGTGTGGGAAGGAATCAGGCTCTGCACCCAGAGCACGTTGCTCAGCAGGAGCTGTGCTTCTCGGCTGAGATCTTTGTCTCTGAGCCAGCTGTTCAGTTCTGTGTGTCACAGAGCATAAGCAGAGCTGCTGGCTTGCCTTGCCAATTCTGCCTAACCCTCAGGAAAGAAACCAGTGCCTCAGGGGCCTCTTGCAAACTACCTAAAGCTGCTGCAGTCATCTATTGCAAGCAGGGTCATACAAGACAGATCTGTGCTTAGAACTGTTAAAAGCTTCTCTTTCTAGCTCGGGGCAGTCTTGTTTGATGTACTGCTACTGCCTAGTGCAACCAGAGCTGCTCCTGACCAGAGATGGGATAATGCTGCAGGACAGGCTTGTGTCTCCAGGCTAGGATAACGTTTCTGGACTGCTAACTCCAGCCAGGGTCAGAAGAAAGCCTCGCTGGACTGAAAAGTGGCAGAGAGGTTTTCTGAGTTTCCCAGGTAAAACTACTGTCCTGGTAACTACCTGGATTTTGAAGGACTTCCTTCACCACTTCCCTGGCACTGTGTGATTCAGCTTCCAACAGACAATGCACACAACATTTGTGGATCCATCGTGAGAAGGATCCTCAGCCTTATTAGAGGGGATTTGCCAAGGCAAGGACCAGAGCTTCCACTATTCTCTCTATGCTGCAGAATCTTTTGCTGAGGGAATGCTTTGCTCTGAAAGACCAGCTGAGGAATGGACCAGCTTTTCAAGAAGCTCCAAGAAAGAACAATAATTTATTGCCTAAATAACCCAGTCTACTGGCTTGCTGTCTTCATCCTTGGAAATGTTATGCTGACCCTTGCTATGATCTAAGACTAATACAGCTTGCCTTCAGCTGACATGAACACAACAGACTATGCTTCTGCAGGTATTTGGAGACTGTTACAACCTAAATCCTCTTCCTTAAGCTCTGCAGTTCTCTCTGTCTTCCCTTAAAGACCATGTTTTCCAGACTACCTTTACCTTTGTCCCACTTCCCCTGTCCTGCAGCTGCATGTCAGCATAAAGAATACTGCATGGAACTCAACTCCCAAGACAAACTGCAGGATATCCAAGCAAGAAGCCAGATAAGCAGAGGAAAACAAGCCCGGGTCTCCACCAGACCCTTTTCAGAGCACAATAAATTGCAATAAAAACGCCTGTAACACTGAACTCTGTCATAAAGTGCTGCTCCAGGAAGCAGCCTTCCCCAAGACAGCATACTGGCTTTGAGTGGGATTGTCTCTTGGCCACACCTACAACCAAGTGTGGCCCTCATTTAGCATCTCCAGACAATAAGATGATGGGAAGAAGGAGCCAGTGCTGCACAGTTAGCAGCTGCTAGTCTGAGTTGCAGAGGTAAAGGCTTTAATCATAGAATCATTAGGGATCGGAAAGCACCTTGAAATATCATCCAGTCCAATCCCCCTGCCACAGCAGCATCACCCAGACCAAGTCACACAGGAACACATCCAGGTGGGTCTGGAACATCTCCAGAGAAGGAGACTCCACAGTCCCCTGGGCAGCCTGTTCCAGTGCTCTGGTACCCTCACTGGGAAGAAGTTCCTGCTGATATTGATAGGGAACCTCCTGTTTTNTGCAGCAGCTGTGTCCTTTTTCAACTGAGGGGCCCAGAACTGGACACAATACTCCAGATGCAGTCTCTGCTAACCATCCCCCTTCTGATGCACCCCAGAATACTGTTGGCCTCTTGGCCACAAGAGCACATTGCTGGCTCATAGTCATCCTGCTGGCCACTAGGACCCCCAGGTCCCAGTGCATCAGGCCAGTGCCACATTTTTGGAGCGTGGACTTTAGGGACTGCTGGCAAATGGGTTCTTTGTTGAAGCAGCAATAAAGCAGGCTAAGAGACACTGTGTCTGGTGAGATACCACTGATTGACATTTAGTGCCTTATGCACCCCCCATCCTCAGTTCTTTTAGGGTTTCTGTGGTAACCTATCCCTGACAGAAGAGATGCCTAAACAAAAGTGGAGGAGACTGAGCACATCGAGATCAGTCACATGGATGGGTCTTTCAAACTCTGCTGTAGCCAGCAGCTGCGATTCTTAATTTGCAGATGCATCTCCACCAGGATACTATGGGGTGGCCACAAGGAGAGGAGCTGCCATCTCACAGGCTCCAGGTGATCCAGAGGTTCCTCAAGCTCTTAGCATGGGTAAGGGGCAGGAAGGAGAGACACTGAAGGAAGGCAAGACACCACCTTTTTCAAACTCACTGCAGCCTTCAGACTGCTCATCCAGGACTAAGTTTTCAGGTATCAGTTTCACCCCTGACATGAACTAAACAGATTACCCATCTTTCTCTCCAAGTGCAGAAGACTCCTCAGCAAAGCAGAAGTGTGGAAGGATGGAACATGCATTTGTGACAGTGCCAGTTAAGACCAGAGAAGGAGCCAGGCATTGGAAGGGAGTGGTTAGAAAAAATCAGCATTGTATTGTTCGGGGCAATTAATGCTTCAGCCCTGTAATTACACAGGAAAAGTGATATCACTAGTGATTACAAACTCAAGTGGTTATAAAATTAAACCTGATGCATATGTCAACACTGCTTCTAAAAATGTGAGTCACAGATGCAGGCAGAATGGCCACATTTTTGTGTAGGACAACAAATAGTGAGGGTAATGCTTCAAGCAGCCCCTCTCAGGACCTGCTGTTCTATGGGAAAGGCTGTCCAAAGCACCAGGAATGGGAAATTTGTATTGCTGCCACCTGATCTGCTCCTGCTCACTGTGTTTTCTTGGACTAGTCAGCCTCACTTTTCCCAGCCTCAATATTCCCTCTTTCCTAAGAAGGTTGCAATGAATCACTGAATCATTGAGGC